>CM036925.1:10767500-11232500 GCA_020800305.1 Porphyrio hochstetteri
TTCATATGACTTTCAAAGGGTGATGAGGTTGGTTTTGCTGGTTTGAGACCATCTTGAAGAGAAAAAAAAATTGCATTGATTTGGCTGAACTTGGATGGTTTCAGTCCTGACCACTCTCTGATTTGTCCTTCAGCTGGTAAAACTTCAAATAACATCTCCATTGCCATGACACCTTCCCTGCCCTGATGTCTGAGGGGGCTTCACACACCCTGAAGCAGTGGGTGCAGATGTTGAGGGTGGGTACAGCAGCAGAAGTGGCAACCTGCTTGGTGCTGGGAGGGCTAAGTGGTGTGTGCTTTCAAGATAAAGCTAATCATTGTTACCAGTATCAATCAGGAGGAACCTGCAGTATAGGCTGGATTCCATGAATGCTGGCTTGGGCTGGGTGTGATTGATACCAGGCAGCATGACAGCTCTCCTCCTTCGTAGCATTGCTGGGGTTATTGGAGAGGAAAATCACATCCCTTCGTAGGGGAAACGGCCACGATGCTGGTTGGATGGAATCCAATTAAACTGCCACATAAATTGATGATCATGAAGTGATAGAGTTGGAGGAGCCAGGGAAGAGTTTGAGCTGGAGCTGCAGGAAGCAAATGAAGTAATTTTGGCATGCTCATACAGGCAAGTCGAGTAGAAATGCGTTTGTGTTCAACAGGTACCTGAATGGTAATCACCACGGGTGGTGGCTGGGCAGGAAAGGCTTTATTCTGGTGGTGTGAGGTCCATGAAGGATGGAGCAAAGTGGTTTAGGAATCGACCTGTATCCAGAGGGTGCATCAGGGCTATTCATACCCCACATGCCCTCCTTGAGCAGAATTCCTAGGGGGAGAAAGCAGCTTGAATTCAGAAGAGAAGTGATGATTGCAGAAAGACAAATAGGTGATGCATTGCGAAGCTGCCCTAGAAGAAGGAGGAGCTAGCTAGATGGGATATGAACATGAAATGTAAATGAAGCTTGGAGGTGATGAAGTGGACTTCCCTACAGTCATTTCTTACGCTAGACGTGGAAAGCTGTGCTGATTGGGGAGGAGGAAAAGCAGCACAACGCAGAGATTAGCATCATTTCCCTGCTGATCGTGTAGGTAGAAAACAGAGGCAGCCTCTTAGGGGTGGGGGGGGCTTAACTGAAACAATTTCTTCTAGTAGAAACCTTGGCCATGGGACCGTTATGTCATGTGAAGGGAGTCTGGCTCCCACCAGCCCTCTGCAAAGAAATTAGTAATTCCTTGTGACATGTCATGGCAAAATGGTTTTGTAAGACATAGCGTGGAGGTGGGGGAAGAGGATATGAGTGAGCTGTTTTTAATTCTGGGTAATTTGTTTGGTGTGTAGCTGTGAATTAGACACATAAGGAGTCAAAGTTAATGGATGAAGAGTGTATTAAAAAAGACAGGGTAATGTTACCAAGAGCAGAGTGAAATTGTTCTCACCAGGCAATGTATTTATGCAGAGGAGAGGACTATCATCTGTTTTTATTACAAAGTAGAGGATTTTTATTTTTTCCCTCCTTTAAACTGCCCCTGAGTTTTGCACAATAGGTGTTCAGGTTTGAGGTGTTCTTACAACAAACCCTTTTGTCCTGAAAACTGCAGTTTCGTGAAGAAGAAAATCGCAATGGCAACACCAGGAAGGCTGTGTGTGAGGATGCACACTGCTTTTACATGTCTTGCATGTGTGGGATCAGAAGAGCAGATCTGCTTCCAGGGTGAGGGCTGGGCTGGCAGTGGTCTTACCTTTGAGTACTGACAGGGATTGTCCTCTGGCTAATGAGTGCTTGGGGATTTGCTCACAGTATTGACCAGAAGATTTTGTTTTTCAGTTTGGGGCAGAGAGTTAGATTATAAGATTATAGGTATCCTTAGTGTGTGTCAGATCCATGCTGCTCCTTGCATGCCAGGAGCATCCCGAATTCCCAAGAACTTGCCCTCTGAATGGCAGGAGTGAGACTTTGGCTCTCGCTGGCTGTTGATAGTTCTGCTTCTCTGGGGCATCATCCAGATCCCAGGGAAAGCTCCTATTAATCCACTCTGCATGCGAAGGAGACGCCAAGGAATACATTACAGCTGTGGCCCCACTTCAAGTCCTCCTGCATCCATAAGTGATTTCCATGGGGTGTCCAACATGCGTGGAGAACTCCAGAAGAAATCCTAGCACACGGTGGAGTGAACTGGTGGAGCCCCAGAGCTGCTTTAGTCTGCCTTTTGTTTTTTGTTATTTCAAGGAAATGCGTGTTCCAAAGAGCAAAGGCTTTAATCATTTGGCTTGTGAGGGAGTTGTCTCTTTAATCTCTTGCACTTTGGTTTTGGCTTTCTTCAAAAACAAATAATCTTTGCAGTACCAGTGTCATCGGTGCCTGTGCTCTCAGATCAGCTCTTTCATAGGGAAATGAAAGCAGTGTTCCCTCACTGAAATAAAAGGGAAAAAAAAGGGAAAAAAAAAGAAGAAAAAAGGCAGAAAATATTACTGCACTGCCAGGTTTGAAAGGTACCAAGCCTGGCTTGCATCCCTGAGATGAAAAGGGAACTGCATGTCGTGTTTTGTAAAGGACTTTCCTGTCCCTGCTGGATACAGATCCATCAGCCAGGCGTGGAAGCGGAGCACAGGGATACCTGCTGCACCTGCAGCCAGCCCTGTGCTCACGCCGAGGCCTGGCCCTGCTGCTTCTGACGTTGGGGCTGGTGCTTTGGTTTCCAGAGCACACTTAGACCCCTGGAGATCAAATGTTCAGCGAAAGCAAAGGCTCCCAATGCGTGTTAGAGTGGGCCGAGTTTTTGGGAAGCATTGGTTGTCTGGCGCAGGGGTACAGTGGGCACCCAGACAGACGTGCCGTGCGTGGCCTCCTCCAACCTGGTCTGAGATCACAGGGATTTGGGAGCTCAGTTGTTCACATCAAAACATGGGTTTGGCTGTTGACTGTTGACAGGTGTTTGTAGCTCTGCGCTACACCCGCGTGTCGCTGTGCAAGACACTTGTGTCTCTGCTGAAGGTGTGAAATACAAATGAATATCCAAGTTAGTCTGAAAACTGAAAAACATCGTCCGTTTTCAGCAAGACATTTTATGCATCACTAAACTCCTCTTCCTCCCAGTTCTTTTGTTCTCCTCTTTGAAAATACTCATGAAACACGCCTGGTAATTAACAAGAGGGTAGCAGGTTTGGGGGGGGAAAAAAGTGTGTTAATTCTTTTTAAGGCAGTTTAAAACACACTTCAAGTGTCTTCCCAATTTGGTTGTTGGGATTTTACCTTCTAAAATTGCATGAAAAGCCAAATACTGCTCTGTGATGATACTAAGCTGTATAATGTGTAAGGTCACAAGGTTCAAGGAAACACGCTTTCCAAGAGGAGATAGAAGTGTTTATCTAGTCAAGTGAGTAATTTTCCTAGAGAAACAAGTTTTTTAACAACTGTAGAAAATTAATTTTCAGTAGAGGATAGCGTACCTTTAATCTCAGCTTCCCTGTTCAGCGTTAGGAAAATCTTCACTAGGAAACGACTGGTATCTCTCTGCTTCAAGATGTTAAAATTTCGGATGAACACCAGGTTTCTGAGTGTTTTCCTGAATGCTACCAGCATGGAAAATCCATCGGTGATTTAGATTTAGCAGCGAGCAGTCGGGGCAGTATCTTGCTTGAAAGCAGCAAGATGTGCTTTCATGTGTTTACAGTTTGGGGGGGGTTGGCAGTGTTTGTGTTACCTATGATCAAGGAGCCTTGAAGGGCGTTGAGAGGAGAGGTATGAATTCAGCTTTGTTTCCTTCCAGGTTTCTGGCAAGCTGATTATTTTTTTATATCTTTTAACTAGAAGAGAGCCCTACTGCTTCTGGGATTATAGGCAAACACGTTTGAAAGCAACAGCAATAACTTTTTTTCCCCTGAAAGGAGTTAAGGTTGGTTGGGAAGAACTGACTCTCCCAAGATGAATGTGGGTGCAGAGGCTGGGCCATGCCCCCAGTTGCCCAATACTATTGAGTGGTGATGATTTTACTTTCCAAAATTACCAACCTGCAGCAGTATCTGGCTCTTAGTTGTGTGATGATGGTTCATCAGAAGACCTCAAAGTAGGAAAATACTTGTGTGACGACCCAAAGGCAGCAGAGGTCAGCTGGAACTGGTCATCATCCCAGGGTGACAGATGAAGGGTATTACAGACTCTGTGGCGTGGAGTTGCAAAGCCCAAAATTATTCCACTTGTTTGGGGTGTTAGTCTGTGTGTGTCGTGAGCTGAGTTGGAAAAATGCAAACCAGGAAGTCATCCTTAGATCCTGCACCAGGACTGACCCGCGTATGCTCTTGCCTTGGGCTGCAGAAGTCAACCCCTTTCTTTTGTTGAGCTGCATTACGTGGTTACCATTCAGTTTGCTGATTAAATTCAACCATCCCCAATGAAAATGGGAGTTGATGTTCTCTTCAGCAAAATTCATGTGTAAAGAAAGGAATTATTAAGCCAGAAATTAAATTCCACTTACTCAGTGTTTTCCAGGCATGCCTCAAGCTGTTCTGCTGGTTAATGTATGCTGCCACTCATTGCTCACTTCTGCTTTAGTCTCTCACTAAGTTGTCTCCTGGTCTTTCTTTTGGTTTCTCATCCGCTGGAGCTGCTGTCCTTGTTTGACAAACCCGCACAGCCAACACAAAGGAAGGGTGATTCATTCACAAAATATTCCTGAGTGAGGAGCTGGGCCGGTTTTACACAGCTTTGACTGACCTGATGGGGAAGAAGCTGCTCCTCAGGATGTGGTGGGTGACTGTCAGATCTCACTTTGGGGTGGAATTTGCTCCTGTCTTGTTCTGGTTTGGTTTCATCACTGCAGAGTAAATAAACTGACCAAGCATCAAGGTGTTCTGCCAGGTTGACCTCTTGATGTCCCAGAACATCAGGGCATCCCAGTATGGAATGAATCCATAGCTCTCAGACCTGTCTTGCTTGAGAGGTGGTCAAGTTTTCAGCTATATAGCTGACTTTATAAAAGGAAAGTTGTTTTTGCTAAACTGCTTTTATATTGTTAAATATTCTTGCTTTACTTGGAATTGCACAGCAAAGGCCTGCACATAGGGATGATCACCATTGCTGTCCAGAGTGGAAAGAAACTTGGAAATTGGGAGGTTGAACACTCTCTGCTTACTGAAGTTTCACTTAAAGCCATTGAGGATGATGTTAGATCTGCACAGCCTCTGGGGCTGCCTTTGGAGGACGGGTGGGGGGAAGTAAGAGAGGTTTATTGTCCAGATACACCCATAGCCATGAACAATCGCGTTTGTACCGCGGGCTCTTTGGCACCTTCTTGGATCTCCCAGTGCTTCCAGGGCTCTTCGTAAGTTTCTACAGTGTCCTTTGTGTTGGTAGGCTACAGAATAACACTGACATTTGTTTCCTTGCTTCTCCTAGAGAAGGGGATTTTTTAAAGCATAAATGGGTCTCATTCAGGTTCACTGTCCCCGGTGTTTCTGTAGTGCTGAGGATTTATGCTGCGGTTGCTGTGAGGGGCGGTGGTGTTGGTGTTTAGAGTCTAAAAATTCTGTCCCTTAGATGAGCTCCTAATTACACCAATGTCTCTTAGTCCTACTGGAAGTCAGAGAGGTCACACTGAAGCAAGGCAGCTGCATTTGCATTAATCTCCATGCGTGGGTTAATGCTTGTCTTTTTTTAACTGCAGAAAAAGATGAGGAAATTAATTGTTCATTTGTAGATTTAAAGAAGGGCATTGCTGTGCAAGTGGGGTGGGTGTCCCATCCACCCTACATCCCCCACATCTTGGTGCTAGAGGTGGGTGTCAGTGGATTTTCTCATCAGTGCAACAGGGTAGGACTCTGCTGCTGTCAGGATGGAAAATACTTAAAAATTCCCACATGGACACTGCCCCAGGTCAGTGTCATAAGAAATACCATCAAGTGGAAGTAAATAAAACCAATAGAAATTAAATTTTCATGATCTCTTTGATTCTTGAAGTTGCATTCTTCCCAAAATCAGTGGTAGCCAAGTATTCCTTGCAGGTGCTGGGACAGGAGTTATTGCCTTCATCCATCAGCAAGTTGATCTCTGCCGCTGCTCGCAGGAGTCAGTATCTCAAAAATACATTCTCAGTGTCTGCAAACCGCTGCTGTGCTGCTGCAAACTGCAGAATTATATTCTCCTTTTCTCCTTTCTGATGAGCCGATCGATAAAGCAGGCATTTCCATAACGCGGTATTTACTTGCTCTACAGTTGAAATATAATATTTACAGTTGTAAATATTCTTCACAGCTGGTAGCTGGTTTCTCCAGCCTGCTTTTATGATAAGTTTACAGTACGTTGCTATCGCCAGGCTCGAGCCGACATGTTTTTTGGCTGCCTGAGGAAAAAAAAAAGAACAGGCAACTGCTTTGAAGTCTGGTGGGGTGTTTATGCATGAGACTTAGTGTGTTTCTTTTGGGTTAAATTCTGAACGTAACCTTCCCGGTGCACAGCTGCGCGTGTCGAGTGTGCACACCAGTCTGCGGCCTGGTAAGAGCAATCTCCATCAGACATCCTGCTGCTCAAGTTAATCAACCTGTACGTGTATTTCGGTAACCTCCTGCACTCAAGCTGGTTAGCAGGAGCCCTGAACCAAGTGAAAAATGGGAAATAACCGGGAGCTGCTGAAGGAATGAAATTGCTGGGACTTGCAGAGATGGTGAGAGTTGTGTGCCTGGTTTCAGTGAGCACTGGGGAGGGCTGGGGGTTTTTCCATTTCCTCTGCTATTCCCAGTCAGGGTGGCCAAATATTTTTTCTCATTTCTACAAAGATTTTTTTTTTTATTCCTACTTAAATCATCTGTAGTGCAGGATTTATTTGAGACACATACATACACACATGTATATAAAATTAAATCTTCCCAGCGCTGTCAACTTAACAGCCTTATAAGCATTTTCATATCATCTTTCCAATTAGTAAATCCCCCCCCACACCCCCTTTTTTTGGTTGATGTACAGCTTGCAAGGAAAAGAGAAAGCTGCCTTGGATTAGACTTGCATCATGTCATACTCTTTGATGAAAGCACTGATTAGCACGAGTCGTTCGGTGTCGTTCCCCCCCCCCCCCATGCCTTTCCCCACGAGCTGTCAACTTTCATCAGGAGCAGGAAATGTACGTTTGTAAAGCACAACTGTTATTAGCAGAATCTGAGCTACAAGAAGGCTTGTTTTCTTCTTACGCCTGGAGATGTGTTAGAGGAGTAGGGAAGTGTGTGGGCAAGTGTGCTTTTTGGTTTCGATCATATTTATCCCCTGCATTTGCAGTTACGGCGTTGTTGTTCGATGACTTACCGCCAGTTCCCCTGCCTCTGTGAAAAACAAGTACTTTGTGATAATGGGTTTTTGTTGTTGTTGTTGACTGATACATCGGGTCCTCTGTTAGCAAACCAGTTAAACCGTGAGTCACTCCAGGGAGTAGGAGTGATTGCAGCACGCAAAAAAACAGCGTAGGAAATTTTGGATTAATATAAGTAGAGGAACTATCAATAGAATTGCTGACCGACGGTTGTTCCCTGAAGTAGAATGATCTGGCTTTGAGAAGGAGAAAATAGATTTGTATTGGTGTTGGTACTGAAATCTTAGCTCTTCCTGGAGACATTTCCCTTTGGCCTTTACAAAAGAGAAGGCATCACCGTTGCTTATAGATGAGGGGACAAATGGATGCTGTTCTGTGTGCTGGTAGAAGAGCTGGGAGCTGCCCGTGGGCATCACTTGGACGTGGGTCTGCATCCCCTTGGAAAGGCAGGAGACATCCCAGTGTGTGACTGGGGACAGACGTGGGCACTCCTGTCCTGCTGTGGCACAGCGGGGTGCGGGAGGAGGAAGGGTGCACATCACCCAGGCGCTCCTGCCAGAGCCTCCACAAACAGCTTCTGGTGCCTTTTCCAGCCTGTCAGCATGAGCATCGGGTTAAAAAAAAAGAGAAATAATAGTTTTGAGTGCATTTATTTAGAGTGTTTGTGAAAGTTCGAGGCTTCAACTAAATTGGTTTAACTCGTCCTGTTAGCTAATAGAAAAAAGTGACATTATGTAATGAACGTGGTCTTTTTAATGGTAATATAAATGTTTGCTAATTACCATATGGAGATGAAGGTCATATTAATTACAAAACGGTTCTCACAACGCTACCAAGCAACCATCCTTTTAATTTTTTTTATGGGATTAATTAGAGATAATATACATTCAGGACTGACAGCTTTTCTTCATAATGTTTTCAAGAAAACCATGTATGGCTTTATTTGGAAATAATTGGCTGCTGCACGCCCTGCTCAGCTCTGCTGGGTGGTGGGATCGAAGTCTGGGCTGCACGTTGGCCAAAAAGGACAATCAAAATAAACAGCAGAAGAAACACCGGCACTGGAGCAGATTTGGCCTTCTAAAGCGTGAATTTAAAATATAGATGAGAGCTTGTGCCAAGAGGCTTCTTAAGAGCATCGGGTCTGTTCTCATTAAAGACTGTGGGTTAACTCTTGTTGCTGGCACTGTAAATACCGTCTGCCCGGAGCAGGCAGGGAGCAGGATGGGCAGAGAACCTGTCGCTGCTCAGTCTCATCATGTACAGGACTCTTTGTCAGTGTCACCTGCAGTGGGATGCTGAGCGTTCCGCCTGCGCTGGGCTGCGACCATCGAGGGCAACGGTGAGCTCTTCCCTTTGCCCCTGTCTGAGCAGGGTTTTAAAAGTGGGCAAGATGGGTACTGCCAGCACCATCCTCCTCCCGTGCCTGCTCCTGAGGTGATCTGTGCCTGGAAATGTGTGTGCCAGTGATCACCACAGCCTGCTCTGAGCACGGGAGGTGGTTTGTGGGCTGTGCAGTGGTGTGATGTTAGTCAGGGCTGATGGCCATGAATAGACTGTTTCCACCAGTGTCTAGTGGTATGGGATGGCTGGTTCCAGCATGGAGCTGTCTGGCACCAGTTTGTACCTATGGAATCAGAGAATCTTTAAGGTTGGAAAAGACCTCTAAGATTATCAAGTCCAGCCATCTGTCCAACACCACCATGTCAACTAACCCGTATCCTGGAGTGCCATGTCTACACATGTTTCGAACTCCTCCAGGGATGGTGATGCCACCACCCCTCTGGCCATCGTGGTCCAAGGCCTGACCACTCTTTTAGTGAAGCCATTTTTACTAATATCCAATCCAAACCTCCCCTGACACAGCTTGAGACCACTTCCTCTCATCCTACCTGCTGATGGTTTAGCTGATGCTATTTTAAGTTACTCTGGGGCATCCCTGGCAGTGTGCCGGCCAAGAGGTACCCAACCCCTCTTCTGCATTCTAAGGCAGGGGAGCACTTGTGGTGGTGCAGGAGTCTCATCCTAAATCTGTGAGAGTGGGAATTGGTTTCTGCTTGTCACGAGCAAGTGCTATGTGCGGCAGTTGCAGCCCTGCGGCCTACACAAGGCTGACCCTCGTTGGGGCAGAGCTGGGAATCTGAGGGTCTACAAAATGAGCAGCAATGACTTCAGCCATGAAACCAGGCCTGCAAACTGCAGGCTACATTCAAACCTCATTGGCTGTGAGCCTCCAAGCTGGTGCTTGCCACTCTTGCCAGCATGGGAAGGCTGAGCCACCCTTGGCGTGCAGGCAGCCTCCAGCCTGCTGCTGACCTCAGGCAAGTGAAAAAGCTGGAGCAGTGATACAGGATCTGAAGGTTGGGGATGAGCTCTGGTGTTTGGCGCCTTACGGCGTGCATGTGCATATTGGGTTGGTTTGCCCGGGTGTGCGTTGGTGCCACGAGCTAGGCGAATCCAACCAGTCTTCTGAAAATTACAGCTCCTGTGCCCTTTGATTGCCTACAAACTCATCACTAATGATTCTGATTTGTATTAATCAGCGTGGGAATAAAAAAGGATGGGAAATTTGAAAGCAAGAGCTGCTGTTCAGCGCACCCTTGAGCAGCGGCTGCGCACACAAGCGTGGCTCTTCCCCCGCTGCGTGGCTGTGTCGGTTGGATGAGTCATGTCATGGCTGAGCAGCTTCTTTGCCCTCCTCCTGCCCACGCTTTGGGAGATCACACTGAAGATAAAAGTCAAGAGGAAAAATAAGCCCTTGTCTGTGTTTTACCCTATGCCAGGATTTCGGTTTTAGTCCAAAACTCTTTGCTGCTCAGTTTTAGATGTTTAACGTGTCACTCAAGTTGAATGTTGTGATGACAGCGATCAGATTCACTCGAGTACTTTTGTGCTGGCATGGTGCTCTTGTTTGGATACGTGTCAGCAGAGGGGATTTAAAAATATGTATATGCTACACTAAACCAGGCTCAAAAGGACTGCATGCACAGGAGGATGGTCAGTGTCAGAAAACAATTACTGTTCTAATAGGGTGGGAAGGAAGAAGGAGTTCTGAAGTCTCTGTTTTGTTGATGTGTTTCTGGAGTACTGAAGGGTTTTAGATGCTGGAAGATATTTAGGAGTGCAAGCCAAGTTTAGGTGTTCAGGTCCTTGCCTGCAGAAGTCTCTTTGGAGACTCTGGAGAGCATGGTGAAGGTTGCAGGAAAAGGATGAGTGGCAAGTCAGTGCTAGAAACAGAATGCAGAAGTGCTGTGGTTGCATGGTGTTCCTCACTTTCAGCTTTGGTAACATGTAGCTGCTGCCTTTATTTTTGGAGCCCCTTGTTTTTCTCAAGGTGTGTATGGTGAATTTAAGCTTCCTGGCCATAGGCCTGCATCACTTTGTCACCCTGCAGAGATCTCCTGGAAGCTGTCCGTAGATTGCAAGGGTCTGGCCCCTTGAAAATTGCCCTCTGCACAAATGTTACCTCTAGTTTCTAGTGGTTCAGGGGATTACGTGGCGCTTAATGTGTAAATGTGGGATCTGTCTCAAGGGGTTGTCTGTAAGAAACTCTTCGGACCTGATTTTAGAGGAGTTATTTTCTTAATGAGAAGATGACACTCTCACTGATTTTTTTGTTGCTGTTAATGTTATGTGTTGTTGCTGATGAGCCTGAAGGTGACCTTCAAAGGGAGGATTCCCTGAGCGATCTGCATGCAGTGCTGTAGCTTGAGCTGCTGGGTCATCAATCAGCTCTGCCAGTAACTGGTCCTGGTGACATACTCCCCTTAGGTATGACATCTAAGGGCTTGGGGGGAAAAATGTGTACACAGGTGTTACACCAGTTCTGCATTGGAGTGGGAACAAGTGTGTCAGGAAACTGGAGGAGGCCAGGGTTCAGGATTTCTCTTAAGTAGAGAAGCAGTTGCTGCACAAGCTGGGGAGAGACATTAAGACACCAGATCTCTCCTGGACTGGCTCTTGGTTTGGACTCTTACCTCTCACTGATTGCCTTTTTGTATCTTAGAATAAGGCAATGTGTCCTGCACAGAGTGACCATGTGAGAAGATGACTGGCAGTCATCCCTCTCCCCAGGTAGGCAAGCTCTTGGCTCATCAAACTCTCAGAGGCTGTTTTTGAGTCCAGTGCTCAGTACCTGTTGTATGCAAAGTGGCAGATGTTTGTCTGGGCTTCATGGCACCACTCCCATCAAATGCCTGTGGTGTTTTCTCACCTGGCTCGGAGCTGTGGTTCTGACTTTGGGAGCCTTTGTGTCCACCAGAGATGATGTGTTTTCATGGAAAGTCAGGAAGGTTATACCACAATGATGATGGTGATGACTGGACCTGCTGCTGTCTGCTAGCTCAGGACTGGTGCAGGGATAAGGTCCTTTGTGCTGGGCTTCCAGGTGCATTTCAGGAACTTCTTGGAGAGAAAACAAGGCCAAGTGCTGACAAATTCACCCGTGGAGAATGGGACAGTTCATCCCAGTTCCAAGGTGTTCATTTTTTATCATTCTACTGGTTTGAAAAGACACCTTTAATATCTCTCCAGTGGTCTCTGGGCTAAATGATTTACTGGATTAGAGACTAGAAAACACTTCAACTTAAAAAATGTAGGTCCTCCAAGGCATAACCAGGTGAGGAATGAGGGTTGTTAAACCCTTGTTTTCTTTGTGGCAAAGACAAGTTAATGAAAGTCTGGAGTGTGCAATTGAGCTAACAAAGTTTTAAAAAGCCAGCCGAAAGTAGGGAGCTGGTAGCAGAATGACGTGTGTCTGACAGCAGAGCAAGGAACAGAGGATGCGCTGACAGGCACGGAGTGAAGTCTGCAAAGGTACGGGCAAAGGGAGTCTGGCAGCACAAAGCAGGCTGGTGAGAACAAAGCACTGTCTGTCTTGGAAATGATTGCTTGTCCCTTTTGATCACTGCCAGGAGGGATGTGCAGCGAGCGGCGGGTAGAGAGAGGCAAGCGAGGGGGGTGAGAGGCTGCAGCCTGGGGGTGTGCGAGTGTTGCTGGGGCACCCCAGGCCCCTGCCCAGCATTGGGTTCACTTTAAGGGAGGGGGCATTTCTCCTCGAATTGGGGCAGAAACACGTTAGGTTTGTGATAGGCATGTGTGATCTGCTCAGCCTCTGCCCCTGCTTCGCTCTCCTTCCAGCCCCTGGGGTGGCCAGGAGGAGATGGGACTCTCCCTCCAGTGCTGCTCTGCAGTAGATTTTTACCTTGGAAAGGACAAAACGGGGATTGTAGTGGGACCCATTTACTGTCTTGTAGGGCCCAAGGCTGTCGTGTGACATTGGGTTAAACCACTTCCTTAGAGGTGGCTGCGGCACGGATGGGGTAGCTGGGGAGCCCCATTGTGCCTGCTCATCATCCTTGTGCCATGGCTCTATCACTTCTCACTAGCACCCCCCAATTATTCGTCATGAATGCATGGCTCTGACAGGGAAATGAGCGACTCAGCAACATCAGGTTTGCAAAAGATTTATTTGATCTACTAAGGAAAAGGCAGTGATCCTGCTGAGTGGTGGGATAGCCCTGCCAGTCCATCTTCCCCTCTGAGGGATGAAAGCTGGGAACAGGAACAGATTTTTACCAGTGGTTTCACATGGAGCCTTTTCAGCCAGCAGCTTGCTTGAGCTCTGATTTCTTTCCTATTTTTTAGGCTGTGTGCCTTGGCTGGCCTTGGCCATGCAGTGCTGGATGAGATGGTACACTGGGTTGTTTGTGTAGCTGCCCTGCTATCAGTACGTGCAGTTCACATCCTTGTGCTGTAACAACTGCACCAGAGCCTTTTAATCACCTCCATTCCACTGAAGTGTACAAATTCTCCTCTCATTACATCTACTAGCTCCCAAGTTTACGGGCACAGACTTCTTGGATAGACTAATATTCCTTGGCCACCCTACTGTGCAGGTTTAAAATTTAATATCTTGCTGCAGGTCTGTTCATTTTTATGCAAATTCCAATGTAAGATTATATTTTGTAGTTAGAAATTAAAGTAAGTTATGCAGGGGAGGGATATGTGGAGAATGGCAATCTTGGATATTTATATTTTTTTTTAAATGAGGTAATCCTAGTTGTTTTAGTAACACAGACATGCACATCCTCCAAAAAGGAGGAAACAGGAATAGCAAACAGGGTTTAAAATGGCACTTAGCTCCGTAGCTGTTAACGAAGAAGTGATTGCCACAAGACATCTCCTGCAGTCTCACAACTTCTCTGAACGCATCTGGAGGCAAACAGTAGGTTAATTATTGGGGGGATGTGGGGGCAGGGTGTGAAATCCAGACTCTGCTCACTTGTGTGCCTCTGTAGCGGCTTCAGCTGTGTGGGGCTGGGGTGTACGAGGTAACCTGCTCGCTGGGCTGATGGTGATGCAGCGGGGCTGGGTGCTGGTTCAGGGCTAGAGATGGTGGTACCCAGGGGATAGCAGCTCCTGACTCAGTTCTCTACCCCTGATTTCTATTGAGCAAATCTGTAACCTCTGGGAGCTGCCACGACAGCCTGATCTGGCTGTTACTCTGTCTGTCCAGACCGTCGGGTGACTCCTTGGCTGCCATCAGTTGCATGCAGCAGCCTCACTGGCTGCCAAGCAGCATCACCAGCACCATGCCCACTTATGCAGGAAAACAGGGAACCACACAGGGAGGGGAAATACAGGGGCTGAGTGGAATCATTTTGCTTCTGTTCACATTTGTTCTGGAAGCAGCCGGGGCGTTACTGGAAAACAACTTCACTGCGTCCCTGCATTCACTGACACGACGCAGGCGGTTTGAAGGGTTTTTCTGTGAGAATGACCCTTGGCAGCACCCAACTTGCCATGAAATAGATAAGAGGACTCTATAAAACGATCCTTTTGTGTGTAATCTAAGAGTTTCTGAAGAGTATCAATATTTAGATTGGCTTTTTAGAGATCAATAGCACTTATAAAGCACCTAAGGGAGGGATGGGCTTTAGTACTGCAGTATCTACACCCAGCATATTTAAAAAAACCCCCTAAAATCTAAAGTACTTTGCAATAATATTAACTGCATATGGGTACAATTTTGCAAAGCAATTAGGATTCTCTCTCACGGATTGACACTCAGCAGTGCTGAGGCAGTCGTGCTTCTAAACAGCTTTTGAAAATGGAGTTGCAAGGGTTGAGCCCTCTGTGTGCTTTTGAAATTACCCCTCAGCTCTGAAATACTTGTATTTCTCTAGATTGCCTGTTGACAGGCTCTCCATTCCCTTCCCATAATGTCTCGGCAGGAAATAATGCCATGGTGCCCTTGGAGCTTGGGTGTGGGACTGCACCCACCCCAGACCGGTCCGGCATGGCCGGGGCTCGCTCCCCACTGGCCACGCCAGCCCGGAGCCACCCGGCTGGGTGAGGCGGCCGCAGGCTTGCAGAAATGCCCTTGTACCCCTCGGTGGGAAGTGCTGAAGAAAACACTGGCTTTACGAGCCGTTCAGCTCGTTCCTCTGCAGACCTGCGATGGCTGACATCTGTTTGCTTTTCTTTGTGGTTTTGGAAAAGAAGAGAGTATTTGGATCCAAAATAGCTATAAGATGGCTTGACACGGAGTAGCATGAATAGGCTTGTTTTGTCTCCTCCTGTTATGAATCACTTTCCATATTAATTTCGGGCTTGGAGTCGATGTGCCTTTGGCCTCGCGGAGCTGCGCACCACGTTGAGTCGTCCTATTGTTTGAAGAAGATAATAGTCGGGGTTTATTTGCTTCGTAGCAGAAACTGACTCCAGGTTTATTTGCTTCGTAGCAGAAATCGGGGTCCCACATGGGGGCTTGGGGAAACAGGTCAGCAAAGGAATCAAGATGCTGGTGTGAAGCCGAGCCAGTTCAAAGGCTCTTCCCTAGCTGGAAATTGTGGGCGCTCTCCCAGCCCTCCGGTCAGAAGTTTGAAGGACTGATTATCCCTTTTGTGCAGTTTCTTCACCCGTCACCTCCAGTCTGGCTTTCTGGCATGCCTCTGGAGCCATCCGCTTTCCGCAGGGCCAGGGAGGGTTTCTGTGCTGGGGAGGGGCAGCAGTGGGACAGTCCAACATCCTGGCCTTAAACACGCACTCGAAGTCTGTCGAGGTCTCCTGTCTGCTGTGGTCACTTGCAGAACCAACAGTTAGAGCTTTTCTTCCCCCTTTTTGGATAAAGTATCAGTCGACTTTGCAGTAAAGGTCCTTCGTACTCCTTTTGCCAGATGTCATGGATTACTGCCTCTGAACGGCTTTCCCATGAAAAGCATAAATAAATATAAGTCTTGACGCTCTTGGCATGAAGTCAAGACACCCCCCCTTCTGTTTTCTTGAGCTTTTTTTCCCCTTTTTTCTCAGATAGATGAATATCTTGTCTACTAATAGCCTATTTTGGTCAAATGTTGAAACCACCCATCCTTCTGCCTGTGTGCATCTGCGGAGGAGAATGCGGCGTCAGGCTGTGTTCAGGCCTGAGGAGGACAGCTGTGGGCTGGGAAGGGAGCTGCAGCTCCAGGGTTACCGTCTAACCTTGGCTTCTGCCTTTTGCCTTGGGATCAGGTGAACATGGGAGACAGTCATGTTTATGTCAAGACTGTGTTATATTCTTTTGACAAGTGATACAGGATTAATTGGTGCCATGTGTATGGGGTCACCGACGGCTGCGTGCTTGGAGGTAGGGAACTGAAGGTATGATGTAACAAGTGGAGAATGAAAAACTTGTGGGTCTGTTTGGTGCACGTGATAAAGCTGCTCCGTACTCTGTATTTTGGCATGGTTCTGACCGCACCGAGCTTACGCTGCGCAGCTGGGGGTGGGGGTAACGGGATGTGATATGCAGACTCAGCTCATTGACTTTTACAGTATTTCTAGCCCTGGAATGTGAAACTCCTGAGTCAGACCCCACGTAAAGCTGTGGTACTGCTTGAAAACTCATCAAAATGGAAAGGGAGAGGGCTTTAAACCTGTCACTGGGTCATATTTTCAAGTCCTTCTCTGATATTTAGAAATGCTTTTCATTGGAAGCTGAGAATCCCAAACCACGTGGTCCCTGGAAGGGTAGCTTAAAAAACAGTAGCCAGAGCAAAGAAAAATACAGTTGGGGAAATCTCTGCAATAAAATCTCAGGCATCACCAGCGCTGCACTCAATGAATACGCTGATTACAGCTGGGAGGAGCCGTTTCCATTTCCTTACAATTCCCTGGGAACGTGGCGTCTCATCCCAGCACAGGCTCCCGCAGCCAGATGGAATTTGCTGCTGTCGTGGCACCTTCACATAGGGAATATCAGTCTGTGTTTCCAGGGCAGCCTGCAAACCTGGGATCTTCGCTGGCAACCCCGATCACCCAACGAGAGGCCAATAAATTAGAGCACCAGGACACGTATAGGAATAAAAGAGGGATATCTCAGTTTGCTGTGTGCCAGCGCTCATCTGAACAGTATTGATGGCCACTGTTTCGTTCACCGCCGCCATCCCTGTGTTGCTGCTGTGCTGGCTCTGCTCCCCTCCCAATTCTTTTGTGATTTGTGAATGATTAAGATGGAGTCAGACAGAAAGCAGAGTTGGCACAGCCAGGCTGTTACCCTATTAGAAGGTCCAGATGTACCGAATCAGGGTTCCTTGTGGCTTCTGATGAGGAAGAAACAAAACAGGGCTCTAGTTAGGTTTAAAGGATTTGGTAAGCGCACATGTGTCATGGGTCTAACTGCCTTTGATGGGTACCAGATGGCAAACAGAAAGGGAGGATGGAGCGGGGTGGGGGAGGGCATGGCAATGAGGCAGGGGGTGGTGGAAGGATGGAGAGGTCCTTTGTGAGCCTCTGTAGGGAGATGTCATGTGCAAAAGGTGCTTATATACGTGTGCATGGGGATGCCTTTATATAGCTATGCATGTCCATATGTATAGAAGCAGTTTTCTGTCCAACTGGGTCACTCAGTGCCAGGCCTGTTGCTTACTGTGCACCTCTCCTCTTTGAAATGATGAATCGTATTGGGGTTGTATCTAGCAGTGATACATGGGTTTGCAGCCTGTTGTTTCCAAAGGTGAAACTACAGATTCAGACCAGTGTGGGGGGTAACACATGTCCCCCACCTTCACTTGAGCTATACCCAATGTTGAATCTCAACCTCAGAAGAGAACAAGATGTCTATAGACCCAGAGAGCAGGGGTGCTGTGGTGCTAGCTGCCTGGTGCTGGCTTTGGAAGAAAAAACCATTGGGTCGGTTCTTAGTATTTCAGATTGTAATTAGTTTCTAATGCACAAAATCCTCGGGCTGATGAGATTTCCTCTTAAAAAAATTCCATTTGTATGTAATGAGTTGGGAAGGAGAAGACAGCCCAGTGATTTATTTGCGTGTGGTGATTTAAACACTGTGATTTTTCTCGGTCACTCGACTAATGTCCTGAAACAGCCAGACAAACTGGAAGCAGGTGAAAGGATTAGGCATGGTAAAAGTGCTGGGAGAAGAGATCTTCCTTGACATGTCACCATGTTCCAATTTGCAACTTGTAGGATGCTGCTGCATCTGTAACTGGGAACTTTTGTCACTGAGATAATTTGGAAAATAGTGGGATATTAGGATTGAAAATAGAAGCTAAATGCCTCATTAGTGTAAGCCAGTGTTGCTGTTTGGCTTCCAGGAAAACTTATGGATTTGTACAACCTGCGGGCTTGACATGGTGTGTTTTCCACTGTTGTGTTGTAATTCAGTGCAGCTTGTAAAATAATGTAGACTAACTGTTGGCAGGGAAACAGAGTAGATAAATCTTTTATGAGCGAGTCTGGTCTCCCTGGGCTGTGCTCAACCCCTCTGGGGAGGCTTCACTGGAGCTGGGGGTGGCTCTGGCTGTGCTCTGATGTCTGCCAAGGAGGAGGAGGCAGGAGCATCATGGCTGGGTCTTTGAAGGTCTCCATCTGCCACAATAGCAACAGCATGGCCTGGAATCATCACGTAGATATGGGACAAACAGATCCCATGTCTGGCTCTTGCAGGGACAAACTGGGTGCCCTCAGAGCCCGGAGCAGTTTCCCCTCACAGTTGTTGATGGTACCAGGGAAGAGGTCACGTGCCGAGCTGGAAATAAAGGTTTTCTGAAAGGTTTTTGATTAAAATGAAAACATTTTGATAAATGGAAATGTTTAGGAAAATGTGTTAATTTCAACATAATTTCCATGGAGAAACATTTTGGAAATAAAAATGTGTAGATCTAGAAAATGCCAGAAGTCAACCAGGGAATTTTGAAGGGTGGTTTATGTGTGTGCCTCTTCCTCCAGTATTTTGGTTTTGTCATTTGTAGCACATTGACGTATGATATATTAGCATAATATGGTGAGATTTGATATTTAGCCAGTGTATTTATTAACATTTATAAAATATGTGTGCTTAGATACATGTGATTATTTTTTGAATCATTGAGGGTAGCTGCAATTTAGCACAGACCAAAGCCCCCAGCTTTCCTGTGTCAAAGCGTTTCCTTCCCAAATAATAAAATTTAGTATTTTTGCTGTGTCTGAAGCTGAACTGAAGCATGATTTGAATCATTGAGTAGTGGAGGTTGGAAGGGGCTGGTGGAGATCCCTTGGTCCTTGAAGAAGGCTACCCTCAAGGTTAAATCAGGTTGCTGCAGAGTTTTGAATCCTTCCAAGGGCTCAATTCCTCAGCCTCCCAGGGTCGGATCACCATCATGGTAAAAATTGTTCTTTGATATTGCAGTGTGTTGTGCTGCAACCTGCTTGTCCTTCAGGGCTTGCCCTCCAGAGCCTGGCTCCATCTGCTCTGCGACCTCCTGTTAGGAGTTTGAAGAGGGCAAGAAGGTCCCCTTCGGCCTCCTCTTGAACAAACATCCCGCACAGACTCTTGTCATCCAGCATCTGCTCCAGCCCCAAAGGCTGCAGCTGAACGCTGGAAGATCCATCTACCATTGGTTTGTCTAAATTGGGTGCCAGTACTGAGGAAGGTACATCAGCACAGGCTTCAGCCTGGGTGGCTGCTCAAGTACATGTCAGCGTGTGCCCTCACTGGGCTTTCAGCTGCATTGCCACGGCCTCTGCTCCCTTCTGCTGCTGGAGCTGAGTGATTAAAGCCGCTTCAGATACGTTAATTCACGTTACGGTCGTGTTTCTGGAGCGTAATGCAGCCATGCCCTTTGTGCTGGTGTGGGGGATGCTTTCCCCACCACGTAAATCACAGATATTTTCATCTAGACAACAAGATAAAATATTTCAATTAGTAATAAACAACAGCTGTCGTGCAGGAATTAAAAAATAATAAAGTTGCTCAACTGGTGTGTTGCAGTGCATCACGCAGGAATTAGCTGGAGAACAAAGAAAACAGTCCTAGCAAAATGCAGAGATGTTTTGTTTTCGGGCTCAAGCTGAATCCAGCCCCTTGTGCTGGGACTCCTGTGCCCGAGAAGGGGAGTGTGGCACGTAGCTGGTAGCAGCTCGCGCTGTACAGCCAGTATGGTTCCACCCTTGGTGGCATCTCCCAGGCGTGGATTTGCGCTGCTTTACCACCAGCCCCATGTTCGGCTCAGCCTCAGCCCTCAGCCACGATGGTGAGCCCTGTTTGGGGTCTGTGCGTGCTCAGGGTGCAGCCTGGTCATCAGTCGCGGCCTTGTCCTTGGCATAGCCACTCCCTGCCCTGGCAGTGTGCGCGGGCGCTGGCGCAGTGCCGTGGATTCGCTGCAGAGCGTGCTGCGGGGCGTGCAGAGGGGAAGAAGCCCCCCTGGTGCAGGCTGGCTGCGGGGAGCCACGCATTCCTGGGGATGCACGGCTTACGTGCGGTCTCCCTATCGTTGCGCCAGCAGATGTGAGGATGTGAGCAGATCTAACATGGGCAGCTGAAACCAGGAAACAAAGGAGGCTGGTGTGCATGAGCCTGGGGAATACTTGGCTCATCCTGCCATCAGCAGGCTAAATATTTGTAATTTCTATCATAAAAAATTCACCAGCTGCAGAAGTCAATAGAGGGGAAGTAGTAAACATGACATGACATTGCTTTTGTAGCATTGCTCAGAACAAGAAATCTCTTCTTTCAAACAAAAGCCAGACGTTGCTGCCTGGATGGACTTGAATACTTTTAGGATCTTGTCAGAGAAATGTCTGCCCCAATTCAGTCATTTGGAAGAGGATCCCAGGTCTCTTTAGAGTAATGAGGCTTGAATGTAATCTCGAGCAGAGTGATTTAAAGCGCAAGGGATGTTTCTTTGCCTGTTTATAGGGCGATGCATTTTTAATATTGAATGATCCGAAAGTCAGTTCAGGAAGGATATACAATCAAAGGAAGGAAATAGGTCATAATTTCTCACAAGGGACTGCATGAAACCTTCAGTCATTTCAACCTCCACTCCAGTCCATTTCCCTGAATACTAGGTGGTGCCAAAAAGGGGGCTTGGTTTTTTCTCCCATTGAGGCACCGCAGCAGCTGAACATCTCAACTGGGGTTTCCAGGGCCAGAAAAGTGAAACCTCTGCCCCTCCGTGAAAACAGACAGGCTGGGTTGTGTTCACTTGTGGGAGTAAGACGTGTGCCGTTACTGGAGAGGAGCAGCAATAGCCGCCCCTGTGTTACTGGAAACTTCGGTGGCTCCGTCGGCTGAGGTCCCAAAGCCCTTACAGCTTCAATGAGAAATGAAATTATCTCTCTTATTTATATCCAGTAATAATTGCTTCTTCTAATTGCCCTAGTTTGTGGGTTTCTTCCCAGCAGGTTAGGCTGAAATTTCAATTTCAGTTTGATTTGCATAATCACTTGAGCCTCTTTCCCTCACTCCCTTCTGTCACTTGACACTGCAGGCTGACTCGTCCCCTCCCGGGAACTGGATGCAGTCCTTTGGACATAGTTCACGTGAGGAGCGGGTTAAACTCAGTCTCCTGGTCAAGCCTGTCCTTCAGTGCCATCTCTGAAGTCACATTTATTTTGCCTGACCTGCCTGGTGTTCCTTGGTAGCCGGTGGTGGCTGGGCTGAAGTTTCGCATCATGATGACACGTGTCACTGGGCATCGTGTTGTGGGGTGGTGGAGGGTGCTGCTTGCTCTCTGGTTTATCAGTTTTGATGTCCAGGCTTCGCTGCAGTCCTGCTCAGGGTGTAGCCACATTTGCCACAATGCCTGTGGCGGCTCTGCAGGCATGTCTGGCTCAGGCTCTGCATCATGCTCTGTGCTTGATCCATGGCCTGCCTGCAGGGGCTACATCAGCACTGGCAGAGGACTCGGCTCTTTTAGGGAGCTCTTTGTCATGGCAGATGGCAAGGTACCTTCCTCTGAAGTAGGTTTCCAGGCCTGGAGAAGGAAAGGACTTGGGCCAGGGCTGTAGGAACAGCCTTCCAGCTGCAGAGCCCCGTGCTGCCCTCTGACATTGAATTCCTCAGGTTTGGTGGTGAAACGAGACCATCCCCGTGGCTCCTTGTCTGACCATATAGGATTAGCCCTTACTCTGCCCATCACCATTTGATGGCACGCTAAAGGGGAACCAAGGCACGTCCCACTGTCTGGACACCATAGGGCTCCCCAGATGCTCCCTCTGGCAGCATGGTGTCGGCTATAGGTCAGTGCTCTAAGGAGAGGCAAGGGGGCTTGGAGGTTGAGGTGGGGCTGATCTCTGGGCTCTGCAGACACGCTGGTGTCACAGCGAGTTACAGCCTTTCCCCCACTGACTGCTCAGGACCTGCCCGTGGGTGCAGGTTGTGTTCCCAGCAGCTCCCTGATGCTCACCCAGTGAATTTGGGCCAGAAGGCATGAGGCTCCCCTGAAGACAAAAGCTCTCCCTGCTTATAGATCACATGCTGTCCTCTAACAGATTTCTTGGGGTAAAGAGCCTATTTTTCTCACTTCTGTCACAATCTTTCAAGGTGTGAAGAGCCTTTAGTGGAGCTGGAAGGAGAGAGAAGGGTTGCTCCTGAAGGGATTCGGTTGATCTGGGATTTATTTTCAAACCACAGCACGAATTTTCCTTGCGACTCTGTTTCTCAGTTCACAGATTGTGATCTGCAAGAATTTGGTGGAAGGAGCTATTATTTTTTCTAATTACAGCAAACGGGGGCTGTTCATCAGAGCCCTGGGGGTGGGGGAAGGCAGTTTGGAGTTTACTGGAGGCTGTGAGAGTGAAGGGTGACGAGTGGTGTTTGCATTGCCTGTTAACCCAACCGGCTTCAAAACCAGCTGTTGTCCTTTGTGGATATTATATCTTCCTCTGAGCAGAGGGGAAGGATATCACTCGTCTGTGAGTAGCCACTGCCAGTCCTCTGCTGCAAATAACCTGCTCGGGGAAGGTGGGAGTGTGGGGAACCATGGTCAACAGCAGCACTTTGTTGCTAACTCAGCATCTGAGCATGCAGACATCCATTTTTTTATGGATGTGGGTTTATTACTGCTTGGGTTTTGGGGTTTTTTAATGCTTCCTCTGACCCTCTAGCTCTTAGATGTGGTTCTGTGTTCTAGTAGGAAAAAAAAAGCAAAAGGACTCTTAGATTAAAGAATAAACTCTGTAGGGAAGAGGCAACATCTGTGCTTCGCCCTTCCATTTCTGGTATGCTTTATTTATGTATGGAAATGAAGAAACTTACCTATAGGTGTCTGTTAGCATGTATAGAACATATGGAGGTCTTCTGCCAGGTCAGTGTGACATGACAGCGTCACCAACTTCTAAGCACACAGAAATTAAAATACCCAGAGAAGCATTTTGCTGCCGAGGTGACTTTTGGGCCTGGATTTTGTGTCTGTGGCACACAGATCTCATTTGGGTTGATACCATCGCAGACAGTGTTTCAGTCTTAGTGGTGTGAGGGGAAGGTACGTGGTGTTACCTGCTGCAGATCTGTGTTCCTCCCTTCAGGAAATGTAGACATGACGCCCTTAAAGTCGCTGCTGATTGCCTGGTCCCCTAACTGAGAGGATGACAAGTAGAAATGAAAGAAATGGTATTTAACCCAAATTCCTGATGCTTCCAGGTGGGTACAGGGTACACTAGGTGTCTAGGGACAGATCAGGACCCCTGCTCCATGCAGGCAAGTTTCCTGCTAGGGATGAGCTAGGCTTCCGGGATGGGGTAGAGGGAGCTGGGACATGGACAGGACCTCTTCTCCTTGTCCAAAGTGCCTTTGAAAGACTGAATTAAAAAAAATAACCAACCATATATAAAAAAGGTAGAATTCAGATAAAGGCTTATTTCTCTCTGTGTGCCATGAGTCCTTGCCCTCAGCCAAAGGACCTTTCAGCACCGGTGAGGCCACATCAGTAACAGTCGGGGTCTGGCAGCGATGAGAGATGGATGCAGTATGCTGGGACTAAAGTGCTGCGTTGTTCCAGATGCACCAACAGCAAAAGTGGCCGTTTTCTGCAGAGCTTTAAAGTTCTGCTAACGGCCCAAACCCAGAGATCTCATCTTTTAGATCCTGCTGCACTGTACCCCGATCGCCACCAGCTTGTTAGATGAGCCCTGTAATTTAAAGTAAGAGGAGCTCATGTGTTGAGGCTGCACGTTAAATGCTTTGCTGAGTCCAGGGGGTTTGTCTGTGATGGTTTGATTTTAGGCTTGAGCTCCAGAGCAGCTGTCACTAAAAAGCACTCAGTCTAGGTGTTTCCTAAATAGCCCTGCTGTGTGCCCAGCTTGTGGAGGATCCTCGGCAGGTGTCCAGGCTGATGTTCAGTCTCTGCAGCACTAGTTGCTCAGAATGACCTTTCTCTGGTGGAAGAGTGTTTGACCTGGCTGTTTTGCTCTGGAAGAGTCTTGTTGAGTGAGCAGCAAAGTGATGTTGCTGTCTGCTTGGTGGATTTCAAAGGCTGGGACCTGGGCAAGCTCTGGTGAAAATATCCTTGCTGCCCCTCATGCCCCAGAGCTGGGGTTGGGGGGTGGCTGCTGCTGCAAGAAGCTGGGGAAGCCCCTCCGTGGTGCTGGCTGAGCTTAGCTGCACAGTCATGCTTGGCTGGAGAGAGAGGGACACCTCTGATAATTCTCCTGGATCTCCACTGCTTTTCCAAACTCATTTGGAGAGGGGAGAGAGTGCGCTGTGCTCCTGCCTGCGCTGGGCCTGCAGTGATGCCATGGTGGGTGCATTTACGAGGGGGAAATTACGTGGCCTCTTAGCTCAGCTTGGGCAGGGCAAGGAATCTTTGAAACCTGTTACTGCCTGAGCAGGAAGGAGCTGTCTATAGCTGATGCACAGGCTGCTGGAACCCCCCATAGAAATAGCGATGAAATCTCCATGCAGGGCACTCAGGACCGTGATAGATCTTAGCTTTACGTTCCCAAAATCCTTGCAAGTATTAAATCTGGCAGAGCTTTTGTACCGCTGGCAGCAATTAGAGCTGGTGGCATTGGCACAGGCAGCCCCACTGCCTTTTGCACTTTGGGTATGGTAAGGAATATGGTAAGAGAACAAATAAATAATTAATAATGAAAAAAATCAGTTAAGCTGCAAGAATTGACTTGTAGCTGAGCTGGTCCTGCTTTGGAGTCCAGCACTTTTTTTGTCCTAAGTGACAGCTTAGGTGGGTAACCTTGTTTTCTTAAACATGAGATGCAATCCTTTCCTGCCCAAGGGGAGGTTTTGGAAGAGGCAGAGGTTTGGTGCTTGTTGGAAGGGCAGGATGGGTCTGGCACTGCCCACAGGAGCACTGGGGACAGTCTAGCTCATGTGGATGGGGAGGAAAGGCAGCATGTATGTACAGGCAGTGCATGGAGTAATGAACATGTGGGATCTTTCTTGGTTGGGAAACCAAGGAAATGGTGGCGGTTTAAGGTGCTGTTTTAAACAAGTGCAGAGGTTAAGACACTGCCTGGGAGAAATTACAGCTGTGTCCCATCTTCCTCCCTTCCTCCCAGCATCCACATCTCCACATCCATCCTTTTCTTGCAACAAGCCCGAACCCTGGGTGACTCGTGTGAGCAGCACAAGTGCCACGAGCCTGTGCTCTCTGACTCGGTAGCAACCCTACTCTGCAGCTGCACTGATGCCCCTTGGTGTTGCTGGTGTAATAACAAGGAATTAAATATAGTCACATTCATTTCACATTCTGTCTGAAATACAAAGAGGTAAACCCTTGTTCGTCACATGTGAAAGAGCCAGTGGAGAAAGGAAGCTCAGCGAATGTTTTTTGGTCTTGGCTCTGGGAAATGCTACAGAGGGCTCAGGGTGAAACAAGGTGAAGAAACACAAGTGAGGTTCTTGCTGCCTTTTGATTCACAAGCACACGGGCATGGTTAATGTTGGGCTTGCTCCTGGGATAGGCACGGTGTGTCTTGAGCTTTTTGGGAAAGGAAGGGAGGGACATTGTTACTGCTGAGCCACCTCAGGCAACTTGATTTATGTTTCTGACCTGAAGCCCAGTGAAATAATACCTGCTGGGGTGTTGCTGGTGCATGTCTGCCCCATGGACAGTGTGGGGTGATGCGTGAGAGAGAGAGTGGCTGGAGAGCTGCCTGGAGCAGAAGGACCTGGGGGTGTGGGTGGACAGCCGGTTGGACATGAGCTGGCAGTGTGTCTGGGTGGCCAAGAAGGCCAACAGCATCCTGGGCTGGATCAGGAGCAGTGTGACCAACAGGAGCAGGGAAGTGATTGTTCCGTTATACTCCGCTCTGGTGAGGTTACACCGTGAGTCCTGTGTCCAGCTTTGGGCCCCTCACTACAGGAAGGATGCTGAGATACTGGAGTGTGTCCAGAAAAGGGCAACAAGGCTGGGGAAGGATCTGGAGCACAAGTCCTGTGAGGAGCAGCTGAGGGAGCTGGGGCTTTCAGTCTTGAGAATAGTAGGCTGAGGGGAGACCTTATTGCTCTCTACAGCTCCCTGCAAGGTGGTTGCAGAAATGTTGGGGTTGGTCTCTCGGGTGACAAGTGACAGGATGAGAGGGAATGATTTAAAATTGCACCTGGGGAGTTTTAGGTCAGGAGGAATTACTGTACTGAAAGGGCTGTCAGACATTGGCACAGGCTGCCCAGGGAGGTGGTGGAGTCTCCATCCCTGGAGGTATTTAAAAGGTGTGTAGATGTTCTGCTTAAGGACATGATCTAGAGGTGGGCTAGGCAGGGTTAGGCTGTGGTTGGACTGGATGATCTAAAGGGTCTTTTCCAACCCAGGTGATTCTATGATTCTGTGAGGTCATAGGGGCCCTGGGGCACAGTAGGTGTGCGGTGGTGGCTCTGGGTGGCTGTCATGGGATGGCCAGGTGAGGGTGACAGTTCTCAGCCACCAGAGAGAAGGGGACAGGAGAGGGGCTGTGATTCAGCATGCATTTACTGAGAGCAGAGTTACACCTGTGTCTGGGGAAACTTTTAGCAATACCTGGTGTGCACTTTGCTTTGTGGAACACACAGGTGGCACCTTTATTCCTGAGGAGACTGTTCCCTGTGTGCTCCTTGCCACCAAGTGGGTTCCACTTCTGCTGTCAGCAAAGCTGCCTTCCTGCTGGAGGAGCTGCTGCCTCCCATTCCGTTATGGGGAAAAAAGAAATGCTTGTGGGGAGAAAGAAATACATATTGGTGTGAGGGGAAGGTGCTTGGGAGGTGGGGAAGGGTTCAGATGTGCTGGCTTTGAAGCAGCCCTCCTGCTCGTGGGCTCCACAGCAGTCCCTGCCAAATCAGCCATCAGCTGTGCCCGGACACGGAGCACAGGGCTCAGCGTCTCACGGGGCGTGAACCACCTTACTGTCCTTTGGCACAGAGCTGGTGGCCCCCACAGAGGCTCAGTATCTCGTGCTTCTTCGAAGGTAGGTGTGACAGTAGCTGGGGGAGCCAGTGGGTTTCTTGCCTGATACTGGTGTTGGTGTTGCTGCAGTGTGTGGTGCAGAGCTGGCGCCAAAATGTGGCTCTGAGGGACTGCTGGGTGATGGAGAGGGTGAGTCTGAAGGGCTTTTTTGTAAACCAGCAAAGCCCTTTTGAGGGCTGCTGGTAAGAGTTTGGGATTTGGCTGTGACTGAGCGGTGTGTAGGAATAAAGCCATCAGAGTAAAGCCTTGGGGCAGGGCTTTTTAGAAGTTCTCTCTTCAGTTTGGGCTGTCCAGTTTGAACACTGGTGGTTGAACTCCAGTCTCACAGAGCCGGTGCTCAAAATGTTCCAATATTTGAGGCTTTTTAAAGGAGCTCAAACTGAGCTGCCCTCCTCTCACCATGGCTTTGGAAAATCGTGACAGATGTCATTTAGATTTCCTCATCTGAGATCTGGTCCTGTTTGTTCATGCTGTCGGTGTTATTCCCTGAACTAGTCCCATGGCATTCCCTAACGCTCTAAATTTGCTCTCAGACCAAGTTTGTAAGCCTGGGTGTCCAAAGGAAGAAGCCAGCAGCTCCTGGTTGGCTTTCTGGATGTGATCCTCCTGCTCTAGCTTTTGCTGGAGTCACAGATTTCTGGTGGAGTGGGCTCTTAGAGAATGGGCTGTTTGGGTACAGCATGTGGGAAAATGAATTTGTGTGTTCAGTGACATGTCAGGGCTATGGATGTGCCCATTATTGGAATTAGAGGAGAAAACGTGCAACCCCCGAACCTATCTGACTGATTCCCCAACTCTTTTACCCCACCACATATCCCATGTCCCAGTCCTATAGCAGTAAATAAAATCTTGAATTTTAGGTGTTTTTCTGATAACTGACCCTAACCCATCTGCTCTGGCCTTTCAGGTACATTCAGATATTGCATCCAAATGACTCTTTCACTTTTGGATCAGGGGCAAGTGCATATTTGGTTCTGTAAAACTATTTGTCAGCCTAAACAAAGCAGACCATCGTGGGGAAGGTTTAGGAAGCCACTGACAATATTTTAAGCCCAAGTTAACTGCAAATGCTTCATACAATCTGTCAGTCAATCCAAAGAGAGTCTCATGATGGCTAGACCATGTGTTGGCTTGTCTGACACTTCTCAAAGATACTGACAGTGACAAGTATCAAACAGGACTGCCTTTCAGCTGCTTTGTCTTCAGTTTCCTATTGCCAGTTCATTTAACTTAAATTATAATATATTGTGTGATGGGCCCAGTTTGGAGTGAAGGGTTCAGAATGTTGATGATGTTCTCATCCAGACACTGACTGCTGAACGCTGGGTGAGTGGGTCTGAGTCTGTTTTTACATCTTGAATTTTGATTAAATAGGGATCTAAAGGCCTGATTTAGCTTTCTCATGACCTTAATAAGCATCATGTCAGGAGAAGAAATCAGTCTCATTTAAAACAAAGTCAGTCAGCTGGAGAGTTTTGACTTAGAGATGGAAAAATTATCGTGACCCCATCACACTGCATGTGGTAGGGGTTCATCTGGGAGACGATCGTGCTCTAGTTAAACTCCACAGAGAACTGGAATTGATTTCATGCAATTAGAGTAGACCCCTAAATTAGCATTTAACAATGACATCCAGCAGTGGGTCCAAGGATATATCAGGCCAGTCATCCCTAATTTCTAGGACCTGTACACTTCGAAGAGTGTTGGTCTGGGGGATTCCGTAGCCTCACTGCACCCAGTAGTCTGTGTGCTCTGGGCAGTTGTGCTGTACTGGGAAGGGGGAAGATTCCTTCCAGTCCCTCATATCCAATTATGTATTTTGAACATTGAAGGGTGGGCTTGGTGAGCTCTGTACAAGAACTCAAGGTCTCCTTCCCTTTGCCCCTGACTTGTGTGCATAGTGGAGTTCACGGGGTCACTAAGTGATGTTCCTCACTGTCTAACAGCAAAGCCCTGTGGGTTGTCTAATCACATTTTTTGGTACCTGAGTGATGTTGGAGAGCTGTCAGTGATGTTTGGAAGCAGGAGCTGGACTTTCAAGGTGTGTACACACTGTGTGCTGTTGGTATGCAGGTAAGGAGGAGATACCTGATCTTCAGTGCCAATGAACGTCACAGCACGTCCTTGGATTTGCCTAAACATCCGATATTGGGATTAGATAGAGCAGCGTATACACAGATGACAAAACAATTAAACAGCACTGAAACATAAAGGGGAAAAATTAACAAGTAACCAGATTCATTTGACACAGAGATCAAAACATATCGACGGTGTCTCACAACTCTGATAATTCCATTGAGCTGTGCAGAGCTTAACGTTGATGCTCACACGCAACCTCTGATTAACATTAAGTGGGGCTGTCATTTTGACATAGCTGGATAAACCAATATTGAAAAATCTATTAAATATATCAGACTCGAGCAGGGAGCACAAATCTTATTATATTCTTTCAGCTGTAATTAGTTGGGAGATAAAATCATAAACAGGGAAGTTCAGTGAATTTTCTCCTGCCAGAGCAGAGACACCTGGGTTCACCTTGTTTTGGGGAGAGGCTGGATGGGTGCCAAGGACTTGCTGCTGCCCAGGATACGTAGGGCTGGTAGTAGGGCTGGTAGGTGATGTGTAATACACGCAGAGCAGGTTTGTGGGGTCGATGATCCCTCCTTGCAGCTCTCCTTGAAATAATGACAGTTGCAATGAATGTCCTTGCATTTAACAGGAATATAGTAGTTCAGCGGTTTTGCAACCCAGAGCCTGCTTAATTGGTTTCTGAGTAGATAAACATTGCTATTTAGAAGGTTCACTTTAGGATGATATGCATTCTGTTCCTATTAGTAATGGAGGTCACGGCATTAAAGACTTTCACGGGCTAAAAGTGTGATTTTAAAAAGAATTCTCCAGGAGAAACAAAAATAAAGATACCTTTTCTAGTTTGGAGAAATTCGAAGTTGCAAAGCCAGGCCTTCCAGAGAGAGGAGGAGGGAGCAGAGAAGTTGAGGCTTCCTCTTCAACTCAAGCCACGTGCACACAGGACATGAGTGTAGTTTTATTACGTGGCCTCATCCTGTTGTTCCCACACCAAGTCTGTGCCTTGCTCTGAGGAACTGAGCACCGCAGCCAGAATCCACAGCCAAACGGGCAGTTTGGGTGCCTCTGGATGCAGGTTTTAGTGTGTTTACTTTGTAGGTTGGGGGCCAGAAAGTTTTGATCCTGTTTTTTTAAGGTGGGATTTCTCTTACCCGCCTTTACCAGGTGAGAGGTTGCCATCCCTGCATAGCTAAGGACTTGTGGAGGGTCATCTCTCCCATCTGATGGTGGGGGAGCTGAAGCCTTTCCGAAGACCCCTCTCTCCACTGGCATATGTGGCTAAACGCTGGTGAGCTGAATTCCACCAGTGATGTCTAGTCCCTGTCCTGACTTCATCTCATTCTGCTGGTCATCGTATTTTGATGCCTCCACCACCACTGTACTGCCATGTACAGGACAAGTGACTTTCCTAAGCATTTTCCAAGTGCAAATGTGGGGATGAAGGTGTTAAATGAGCCCCCCAAGTTTTCTCAGGGATTTTGCAACAGGCAGAGAGCATCAAACAGGGATTTTGCAACAGGCAGAGGGCTACAAAGACGATGAAGGGCGTGGAGCATCTCCCCTGTGAGGAAAGGCTGAGGGAGCTGGGGCTGTTCAGCCTGGAGAAAAGAAGACAAAGGGGGGACCTTATTAATGTTTATAAATATCTAAGGATGGGCTGCAGGGGGAAATGGCCAGCCCCTTTTCAGTGTTTGTGGGGACAGGATAAGGGGCAATGGCTGCAAGTTAGAGCATAGGAAGAACTTTTCCCAGTGAGGGTGCCAGAGCCCTGGGACAGGCTGCCCAGGGGGGTTGTGGAGTCTCCGTCCCTGGAGATATTCCAGCCCCGTCTGGACGCCGCCCTGTGCAATATGAGCTGGGGAGCTGCTTTGGCAGGGGGTTGGACCCCATGAGCTCTTGAGGTCCCTTCCAACCCCTATGATTCTATGATTCTATGATCTACCATGAATGACGATGGAACACCAAGAAAATAGCTCTCATCTCCTATCAGAGCCTTTCCTCGTTCCTCACATGTCGTCAACGCTTTGTGGTGCCTGAGCGACAAGCACCAGGGTGCTCCTAGCACACAGCGCAGCATCCCCAGTCAGGAGCTCTTCAGTTCTCACTGCAATTCAAGGAGCTATCGAGCTCCCTGGGAGCCAGCGGGCGTGTTGCCATTAGCTTCAGTGAAGCCAGGATTTTATCTTCGTCATCCAGCCCTGCCTCGCTCTCTGTCCAATGTTTGAACTAACTGAGGCATAAATTTAGTTCTGATGCTGGTTGGTAAGAAGTGAAAAATTAATTTCTGCCAAACTGGGATATATTTTCAACTATATTTAATAGGGTCTGTATCCCATCCTAAGAGGTCAGGACCTCTTTCTAACAGAGTTTATGGTAACAGATTTAACTACTATTAGTGTGTTTGCCTTAGTGTTTGTGGGGAAAGGAACAGAGGTGCTTTAAGCAATGGGAATTATTTATTTCAGGTATAGAATGCTTTGCTCTTTCTCATGTACTTTACTGTTGGAGGAATGAACAAATAGTCTGTGAATAAATAAGGGAATATTTATATTCCTTCTTGGTCTCAACTGCCCGCCGTCTTTCCTTCTGGAATGGCAAAGAGTGCTGAATAATTCATGGAAACAGTCATTAATCCTTCCTTCTCCTTCTCCCTTGCTCAGGGGGACACCTAGTTCAGCTACTATAAAACTTGTGGCCATTGAGTGTATATTGGAGCTCCCCAAGTTAAAGTCAAGGAGCTTGCCTGCAGTCTAAAATGTCACTAATGAGAGGAGGCTTGTTAGCATGCAAAGTACCACCAGCACTGCTGCGTTTTGACAGGGGCATGGGCAGCTAAGAGGCAGGGAGCTTGTCTGGGGGCTTTATACTGGGAGGGACTGGCAGGTTTTCATGCCTTGCCTCCACCATTAAAAAAGATAGAGATGAGAGTTTAAAAGGGGGATGAGAAACAAGAAAAAGAGGACACGTTTCTCTGGTGAGTAAATACTCATGGGAGGAACAGGATAGGTAATAAGAAATCATGAAGTGTATTCCTAGATGGACAGAGGCTGTTTGAACTCCACCTTCTTTTATGATGTCAGGATATAGCACTAAGAGTAGTGCAGATATTTAGATGCCTTTGGAACGTGGCTTTACTTCAGAGTGCCCCTCTTTGTCTGACCTGGTGGCGTGGGAGCAGTGGCTTCTCTCGCTCTGCTCAGTCAAGCTCCAAGTCACCAGCTGGATGTCTGGAGGTGATGGTGGCACATCCTGTGGCAACTTGGCTCTCTGGCTCTGCTTATCAGTCCATTCCCTGCAGATGTTGTTAGTGTGACTCCTCTCAGGGGTGCACGCTGTAAGACTTCTCCAAAGTTAAATGCTGATCTGAGTGAAGAAGTGCAGCATGGAAGGCTGTCCTGAGCCAATGGCATTATGAATAATGCGTCTCTGACTTCTGAATATGTGAATATAATCTTACTTGCTGAAATGCACCAACAGAAATGTAAACAGAAGTGATCATTAATTTTATTGCACTTTTTTTTTCCCTTTTATGGGAGCCTGGGAGTGCTGTAAATTTGGATTTGAACCATCAGTGACTTGAGTTCAAAATGTAGGCTTGACTCTCAGAGAGATTTATGCCTATACTTAATGATTCTCTTGAAAGAGTTCCCAACTGGAGCCTTCCTGTCAGAGGGACTATGTGTAAGAGGGCTGCGGTTAGGTTTGAAGCATGTGTTAAACAGGCTGCCCAGAGAAGGGGTGGATGCCCTGTCCCTGGGGGTGTTCAAGGCCAGGTTGGATGGGGCCCTGGGCAACCTTGTGTAGCTCCAGGCCTGGAGGTTGGTGGCCCTGCCTGTGGCAGGGGGGTTGGAACTATGTGATCCTTGGGGTCCCTTCCAACCCAGACCAGTCTATGATTCTATGTGTTAGGGTACACGTCAAGAACATGTATGAGGGCTCCTAGCACCCGTTAATGCAGAATGAAGGACTGCACTGGTGGAGTGGAGGTAGAGTTCAAACAGCCTCTGTCCATCTGGGAATATACTTCATGATTTCTTATTACCTATTCTGTTCCTCCCACGAGTATTCACATTAAGGAGTATTTACCCAAGTATTAGCATTAAAGAGAAAGGTGCTGTATGAATCACATGTACCATGGAGACTGTCAGACATGCTGCAAGACCCAATCTGTCTTTTCTTGCCTCCAGATGAATGAAACATAGCTAGGAGGATTGGCTAGGGCCATACAAATCCATTGAAAAAAGAAGCCTGCCACACTGGAAAGAGTTATTGGGGAACTTTACTAGAGCTGTGGCAGAAGTCTGCAGGGTTTAGAGTCTCCGTGCAAGGAGCAGGATGGCTGAGGGCACCAGCTCAGCAGAGAGGTCCATCAGCAAGACACGCAAACCTGTGTCCCTGCCTGATGGACACCCTATGCAGCATCACAAATTCTCTTCAGCCTACTCACTTTGAAAACAATGGATTTATTTATTGCTTTCAAATATTACCAGGCTCAGAACTATAATGCTTTAAATAATGACCCATGACTGTGCGGATGGCAAGTGGAGATGTTCTGCTTCAGGATGTGTTCATCTGGGAGAGCTGCTTGGAAGGATGGAGTTGTTGCAGGGAGGTTGAGGAATAGCTCAGGGAGAGGAGGAAGGAGGCTGAGCCCATAAATGGGAAATGCTGGTGTTCTCGTGCTCGGGATGAACAGCAGGGTGTACTGCATGTAGCTGCAGTCAGGGATGACGTCTCCAGCTACTTTATGTATTTGTTCTTTTGGAGGGTGGATGAAATAGCGAGTGTTAGGTTTGAATCCAGCCCACTCTTCCCAAAGCCAGTTATTACTCCACATTGATAGAAACGCTGCAGAACAGCTGTATCGCTGGCCACAGAACAGGAGCAAGGAGATGTGCCTGCAAACAAAGAGAAATGACCCTGGAAGTTTGCTTAGGTTGTCAGACAAAAGTTAAGCTGTCCATTTCAGACCCTTCATGGTACAAACCTTGCCCTCCTCCCAGCAGCAGTTCTCAGGCTGTCTCCAAAGGAGGTTGTCCCTGAACTTGCTGTCAGAGGGGACCGCATGAGGAGATGGTGCAGGTGTTGGCAGGAAGGTTGAGTTTATTGTTCCAGCCTGCTGAAGGCTTCATGAGCAGGGTTTGCAAGAGAAGACACCTGGTCTGTGGAGGTTCTTCTGCAATCCTGTTGCAGAGGACTGAGGTGGTTGATTTCTTTCCTTGAGAGCACCGAGACCCTGGGTGCTGGCGCTGTGCAGGAGGCGAGTCTCCATAGCCACGTGCTTGTGTCTGGCTCTGAAGGCAGCGCCTTCCCCATGAAACCCTGGCACACAGAGAGCACTTGCTGTGAACTCCCACTCCGTCCTTTGGGTAGAGAATCGTTCAGTCATCATGGTGACACAAGCCGTGCAGGCACCGTGCTTACTCAGACTCAGAGCAGTTTCTTTTCTAGAGGCACTACCTCCTCCAGCGAGTCTAAAAATACAAACCCTTGCTCTGAGTAAGCACATCACCCGCCTTCCCTTCCCTTCCCTTCCCTTCCCTGGGAGATTTTGCTGTGATGCAATTTATTATTTATTTTTTTTCCTCTGGGAAGGAGCAGGGGACTCTCAGCCAGAGGAATGACTCTCTGTGGAACAAGGCGTCTCGTCTCGGGGAGGAGTGTAGCTGAGCTGGTTGCTGGCTGCAGCGGAGCTGACAGCGCCGACAAGCGCCACCTCCCACGCTGCTGCACTTGTGGCGAGGCCCCGTGGCACAGGAGAAGTTCACACTCATTGATTGCGATGGGTAGCAGCTCAAATCGCACCCCAAAGCTGACAGAGAAAAGAACATTGCAGTGGAGAGGGATGTCAGGGAGAGAGAAGCAGCGCCGAGGCTGGGAGCAAGGCAGCCTGACAAGTGCTAAAAGGGCCTGCAATCTGCACCGTGTCATCATTAGGGTGGCTGCCATTAACTGGCGAGGCAAATTAGGAAGGAATACCAGGCACATCACGCCTTGTGCTCCACTGCCCTCAAATGCTTAGGAAAAGGAGGTGGTTTAGAGGAGCCCCTAACCACATTGGGCTTTGCATTGCAGAGGTCAGACCAGAATTGGCCAAATTACTTTAAGGTCTGGGGAGCTGCTGGTGTCAGGTGCTGCAGAAACATGGAGTGAAAGGATTCTCCTCTGGTTAGCTGGAGGAATTCACTGGCCAAACCACCCCCACCACCTCCCAGATAAAACAAACCAAAAATGTGAAGGAAGATGAAGCACAGAGAAACCAAACTGCACGTCCCAGGTGACAAAGGCAAAACCGGTGCCATGGGAACTGCCTGGCTCTGTGTGTGCTTGGCCACAAAGTTTGGGAAGTCAGCTTTGGTTTGAATAATTAATAAGCAAAATTCCTCCCAGGGAAATTCAATGGGAAGAGAGTTCTTGTTCGCTCCATCTTGAGGCTTTTCAGAAATTCAGGAGCTGTGGGTGACATTTTATAGGTTGTTTTCTCTTTCTTGAAGACCTTGGTGCATCAGCTCTGCAGTCAGACAGCACAGACTCCCCTTTCCAGGCATGTTCTGCTTGGGCAGTCAGACACGAGTCCTCACCTTGTAGCTCTGGTTTCCCAGAGATCACAGCATCATTTTTCTTGGCTGTTCATTTTCTAGACCCTTCTCTCCCAAACCAGCACCAATATAGGAAAAGAAAATGCAGGACTAGCCATGTGGGTAACATTTGTTCCAGCTCCTTTCTCTGACCCAGGTGAGTGCCAAGTTGTGCCACTATAAACCCGAGTTTCCTCCCAACCCCAGAAAGTATCAGCTAATTTAGAGTGCTGATGAGTTTATAATCTTGTGATGTTCAGCCTGGTTCTTAGATGGCTAGAAGTGCCATCTTTGTCATTCACTGAAAACAGCAGCTTTCAAACTGCTTGCCCTGGTAGAAACCTTGTGGCAAGAAGTTCCACAGGGTAATGTACTTACACTGAAATTGTGTTGCCTTTCTGACTCCACCGGCTCCTTTTTGCTCTTATGGAAAAGGAGGTCTTTAGGGGTCATCTTCTGATGCTTTTAGCAGCTGCAGAGCCATAATTGATAAGGAAGGGCCCAGGCTGTAAGGCAGCAGACCTGCCAGGGCTCAAGGGGAGATGGCTGTGCAGCGGTGAAGGCACAAGGTCTGTAGGTGATGGAAAGTGGGGAGTACATGGGAGCATAGGACAACCTGAGGCTGATGTGCTGCGTTTCTAGAAAATTGTTCCTCTTTGCTAGCAAGTGGGGAACCTAGAAATGAAACTGAAATGAAAATTGGATATGGAAGCAGACCACCATGCACCGAGGTGAGCAGCAGGGGCAGACCCCATCACTCCCCATTTTCTGCCCAGGTAGAGCAGAAAGGACACATCCACAGCCAAGAGTGAGCTGCAGTTGGGCAGGAGAAGTGAGGATTCGCTTGTACCTGCTGCCACATGTCAGGTCCCTTCATAGCCCTCTACAGCCAGACCTGCTGCTGGCTCTGGAAGAAGCCTGGAAAATCAGGGCAGTAAATGGTATTCAGTGGAAGGGATCTGTGTATTAGAAGATCAGTAACGAAAATGGATTATAATGCACCTTCAAATAGTGCAGAAACCTTGGTAGTTGGCTGTGCCCTAAGTAGACCTTTGTGTAATGATGAGAACAGACATTAGTATATACCAGATACTGGATTTTACAATCAATTTTATTAATTTTAATTGATTATAAAATAATGGGGGATATATTTAAGTAGCCTCTGCTTAATTCCCTAATTATAATATGCTTAATTATTTTAAATTTGATGGGGCAATAAAGGTATTAAAATAAATAGAACAGTAGAGGTGCTCATTAAAATTGCATCTGACCTCTATGCATTGAAGCTTGCTGGATTGAATGCAGTAAAATTGGCTGCAATGTGGTAGCTGTGGGAGCTATTAATTCCCAATTCACAGGTCTTGGCAAGCACAATGCAAATAAAGTCAAACTTAACTACCTATCTCACACAAAAGACCTGAGGACTTTGCCCATGAATTGGTGATAATTTCATTCCATGGCTGCAGCAGACACTGGAATGTTGGGCACACACACTTCTGAGGGATTTCTCAAAGAAAGATGCTCTCAGAGGTGTGTCACACTCTGCCTTGGCATGTGCATTTGATTCAGAGCGTGATTTAGACATTTGGATGCTTATCCAGACCCTGAGCAGCTGAACTGGAAATCTTTCAAGAACTGGTGTTTGAAGACAATTTTAGATCCTCCTTGCCAGACCCAGAGAACATTTTGCAATCTGGAAGCAAGCAATGGTTTAGGGCCAAATTTGCAATTACATTGTTGTTGTTCTCCTTTGGGTGGGGAAGACTTCTGGTTTGCTTCTGTGTTTTGAAAATTCACTTGGTGGGTCATTCCCTCCTCCCCAGACACCCTGAGGTGCTGGGAGCACACAGGGGGAGGAATGTGAAGCTTGGCACTGAGTTAAACATACTGGTGAAGTTGCTGCTGGGTTCTTTGGTCATTTGGACTCTTCTGGACAGTGGTTTCTGCATCTCTGAATGCCCTTAGGCAATGCTGAAGCAAGGATGGGTATGTTAGTGCTCCAAAGATGTGAATTTTGTTTTTTGAACTGGGCAGTGGTCCCCCCCAAAAAATCAATGGGCTATTATTTTTTTTTTAGCCCTTTTGCAGATTCCTGAAAAATCAAAGTACATGGGCTAGAAATGAGGACATTACAATCTGTGTAAAGAATGCTGTGTGTTACAACCAGTTTGTTTCCCTTGAGATACAGAAAACAGCAGACACTCCTTCACTGGGGTGGTGTTTCTCTTGCTACTGAGAATCCAGTCCTTGCCTTTTCTGCCTAAGCAGCAGCAGGGTGGTGATTTCTCAGAGGGGACATCTGCATCCTTCATCCCACCGCAGCAGGGTGCTTGGGATTTCCTTAATGCCTCAAGTTCTTCTGTCCAGGCAGAGGCTGCCAGAAGCCAGCATCGATTTTGAGATATATCTGTGCCCTCAGCAGTTGTTCAGGAGTTCCCTTTGTTTTGGCTGCTCCCAGTGCCGAAAGTTGTGCTGAGCATGGCCGTGTCCTGCAGCACGTGCTGAGCATGGAAGCACAGGAAGGGTGGCTCTCAACCCAGTGCCCTTCCCAGGGGGTGCAGAGTCCTCTGCCCACTTGGGTCCTGGGAAGCGTGGCAGGGAAAGTGGGCACAGCCAGGGAAACGCACAGAATTGCTGCTCTCGGCCTGACCGAGGCTCAGCTTCATGGGCATGTCATCCTCTACAGAGCATTCATAGACTGGTCTGGGTTAGAAAGGTCCCCAAGGATCACAGAGTTCCAACCCCCTGCCACGGGCAGGGCCACCAACCTCCAGGCCTGGAGCTACACAAGGTTGCCCAGGGCCCCAGCCAACCTGGCCTTGAACACCCCCAGGGAAGGGGCACCCACCCCCTCTCTGGGCAGCCTGTTCCAGCCCCTCACCACTCTCTCTGCAAAGAACTTCCCCCTAAGATCCAATTTAAACCTTCCTTCCTTCAGCTTCACTCCATCCCCCTTGTCCTGCCATTGTCTCCCCTTTGAACAAGCTGATTCCCCTCCTGTTCCTCTGCTCCCTTCAGGGGCTGGAAGGCTGCAATGAGGTCCCCCCACAGCCTTCTCTTCTCCAGGCTGACCCAGCCCAGCTCCCTCAGCCTCTCTCTGTAGGGCAGGTGCTCCAGCCCTCTCGTCATCTCTGTGGCTCCTCTGAACCCTCTCCACCAGTTCCCCATCTTTCTTGTACTGGGGCCCCAGCTCTGGCCACAGGACTCCAGCTGGGGCCTCAGGAGGGCAGAGCAGAGAGGGACAATCCCCTCCCTGTCCCTGCTGCGGCCCCTCTGCTGATGGAGCCCAGGATCCCATTGCCCTTCCCAGCTGCAAGAGCCACTGCTGGCTCATATCAAGTTTGTCACCCCCCATTCATTTTTATATAGGTGAGCAGTTCCTCGAGTGAGCCTGGCTGGGGGTCAGGAGCTGGTACTTAGCTCCCTCCTTCTCTGTGAATGTCGCTGTGGAGGAATGGTAATTTCCACATTAACTGTGAAGGAGGCGTTTCATCGCATCGCAGCGGCACGCTGCTTGCATTGATTTGGCGAGAGGGCATTCGCGCTTTGCGGGAGTGAGGAATGGGTCTCGATAGGATATTCCTGTCTCTGAATGCAAAATCCCTATTTCTGCTTGCTATAGCCCATATATTCAGGCTCATTTTTGCATGGCACTTAAATGGACCCAAATATTTCACCAGCTAGCAAGATAACACTACAGCTTGTTGGGTATTTTGCAATCAGTTATTAGGACAGGGCTTTGCTGAAATAAAATATGAGGGCAAAGGAAAGTAACATGCCTGTGGCATTAGAATGCTGTTAGCAAGCTTGAGGCATATCAGAGAGATTGGTCCTGAGAGTAACATTTGCTGCCTTTCTGCTTTTGAACTTTTTTTCTTTTTTTTTTTTTTTTCATTTGCCTGTTTCTGAGGTCTGGGATTTATCCTGAATTTAAGAACTGACGGGTTTTGATCATTTGAATAGGTATCACTGTTCAGCAGGGAATACATGTGCCAGCTGAGATGTCTCTTAAAGCCAATTTGTACTACCAGTTACATGAGATGATTTCTCAAGACTGTAATGTATTTCAGCTTCAGATTCTCCACCTGTACTACAGCGTTCGTCTCCTGGTCCTCCCAACCTGAATCTCCTCGCTCTCCCTTCCCAGCCCTCCCACCTAGTGCCCCAGACACTTGAGCTTGTTCTTTGGTAGGAATACATGCTGAACCAGAGAAAAAAATGACACTGTAAGATTAAGAATCTGACTTTGATTTACTAAGGCAGAGTTCTCTTAAAGCTGCAGTCATTTCTTAATGCAAAGCTCATCTTTCTGTGCTGAGGATGGGCAGTTTGCCTTCTGGTAAGCAGAATCACCCCTGCTATTGAATCTGCAGCATTTAAGCAGGTAGCAACTCCTTGAGCTTCTCTGTAAATAACTGATGGCCCAATTCTGAAGCCTTCACTGTGTTGAAGAGCAGAAGAATTGAGTTCATAGTAACTGTTGCACACAAATCAGAATTATTTATAGGTAACGTGTATACAGAAGACTTTTCCACTGCAGTAGTGCTTGTTCATGAGGCCTTCTCTGATGGACTTTGTGCATGTTTATGAACTTTGGTAGGATGGCTGGGAACTGTAAATCTGGGAAGAGATGCCCAAGACCTGGGATTCAAGCTACTGTTACCCTGAATTTCACAGAACACACCTTCACCTACCTGAAACTTGGTTATTTCCTATTGTCCTTCTAGAAGGGTCATTTTATTTTTTTTTTCTTTCCAAAATGTAGCTGAAAATTGGGAAGGAGATGGTTTCAGGCATGCAGCCTGCAAGGTAAAGAATGGAGGACTTGGTGGGAGCGGAGCCAAAAATTGCTGGCTGGCCAGACATCCCACTGGCATCCTTTATTAGAGAATTTGCCAAATTTGACCTCCCAGTTGCTGTCTTTCTAGGGAGATGCACTTGTAACTGCTCCATAGAAACTTAAAATGGCGACAACACAGTTGTCTCCTCAGCCTGTATAGACTAACTTAACTTGCCTATAAGCAGTGCAGCTGCACAGGTCACGTTGCCAGCCTGGCCAGACAGGTCGGTAAGAGCTCAGTCCCTGCTTATCTGCAGCTGCACTTCGTGGTGGTGGAGTTTGTCTGGGTTTGTTTGAATTGCAAGTGCAGTGTCGATTGGAAAGTACAGAATGGAATCAATACAGCACACAGCACATGATGTATTCAGACATATTGGACTGATCCTTTTGGACCAAATTTTTACCCCGTTTCCCATGCATCTGTAGAAGAATCTTGAAGGGAAAGGAATGGTAGGAATGAAACATTTGAAAAATGCCCCCAAAGATCCCATTAAACCATCCTCTGGAAACTGTAGGCTGGTCCAATAGGTCTGGTTCAGATTTTCCATGTATTTGAAGTCTTTACGTTGAAGAATGAAGCCTCTGTTCTAAAGAAGCCAGTCCTTCCAGTGGAAAAAGAAAGAGCCCAGCTGTTAGTAAGGCACTTAAGGTTATTTTGCTTTTTGTTGGTTTTTGTTTTGTTTTAAATCCTTCTGGTAAGCGTAGCTGATACTGCTGGTGAGCTGTTTAGAGAAACCTGTCATGTCTGAGTGGGAGCTCACCTCCTGGGTGGCGAGGTCGGGTCAAGGGAACCTGGCCCTCAACTGTGAGCAGTGGGCATGCTGCTGCATCCCTCTCTAGTGCTGCAGAGCCTAGGAGTGCAAAGTATCCACCTTAAGTGAGAGACCAAGGCATCCCAGAGGTGTTTAGTGTTTCCAAAGTCCTGCTAAAGAGTTGGTGTATGGGCTGAAGTTTGCCTAGTGGGGGAAACATCCATATTTCAGTTCATGTTTGCAACCGAGCGTGCGGCTCTAAATCCACCCAGTTACAAAACTAGACTTGAGGTCCATGTGTTGTTCTTGGCACCTGGAGACCATTTTAATGATGTTTTATCTTTGCTCCCTCTCAGCACAAGGCACAGGAGGCAAGAATGTCTTTTGCAGACCTTCCTATATTTACCCTGCTGCTGCCCGAGGAGGGGCCACAGCAGCCCTTGTTATCAGGCTGTCAGAAGAATTAAGAATCAAGTAGTTGCATGAGCAGCAGGATGATTGAAGGCCGGTTTCCGATGGACTTTTATCTCATAATTGATTTCCTCTGTGGGTTTGTGCTGTCTAATGAGGTGTGAGCTAACACGCCAGCCTTCCCCACGGTGGGAGGTGAGAGAAGCCAGGCGCCTCTTCGCTGTGCAGCTGCAGTCTCTTCACCAAACTTATGGGAACTTGGTATTGTTGAGACCTCTGCCCTGCTGTCAAATTTGCTTGAAATTAGTGGGTTTCAAAAGTTATTAGAAGAGGGACAGATAGACAAACACACAGAGGCAGGGTGAACTTCTGTACCCCTTGCTCTTTGAAAATTAGGCTTGGAAAAAAAAGAAAAGGAACTGAGAAATTGCTTTGGTCTTAAAAGCTTCCTTAGTCTGTATTAATCCTAGGATGGGGGAGTGGGCAGGGAGGAGCTGGAGAAGGCGGGTTGGAAAACCTGGTGATTATCATGACTATAATTCTATGCTAAAATATTCTCTCTTGCCTGAAGTGCTGACAAGTCTGTCGGTAATAGCAAAGGTTCCCAAGGACTTAAGCAAATAAACAAAAATGGATCCCAGAGCTGCATTTGGGAGCGATTTCCTTTCTAGCACTCTTTGAAACTAGAGGAAGCTTCCCCATGCCCATTACTCAGCTTCCCCAGGGACAGCTGATCCCTGCTGGCTCTCCCTGGATACCCTTTAGCTGGGAAGACTGGAAGTAGGTTGGGTGCTCTGGCTGGGAAAGGAACTATTGGAATGGAGATGAGCAATAGATAATATCTGTTACCACTTGAGAGTATGGAAAAGTATTTTACTCCTTTAAACCTTGAGTAAAACATGGACATTTAAGCAAACTTTGGGGACCCTAAGTGCTCTGTTCAGCCCATTCAGATGTAAAAAAAGAGTTCCTAAATGAGGCTGTACAGAAATGCCCTTTCATCCATTAAGCACTATGTATCCTCAGGCATCCAAACAGTTAAGAGTGTTAGCCCCAGTGGAAAGCCTCTTGAGGCGTTGCTGGCTTCACTAGAGAACGTGGATCATTTAAACATTAACAGCTTTGGTTATTAATTATTGTGGAAAATGTGGGGGTGGAGAATGCTGAACTGGAAATGTCCCACGACGTCTTTTTCCCTCGCTGCATTATCCAATCCATTTCTGCTGTAAGCTGAGCAAAGCACTTTTAGAGCGGCATGGTGGGGAGCCGGGGTTATTCTCCCTGCTGCTTGGCTTATGGGTTTCCTCCTGACAGTGATGGCAGAATGTATTTTCAGAGGCATACAGATGATAGGTTTTTACTTCATTTAGTTTAGTGGGAGCTCTGTTTTCAGCCAGTAGAAAGTGTCTCATAAAAACTGTGCCTTAAACACATCCTGTGAGATGGCAGAGCATGGGGATGCTCTGGAAGCTCTTAGGGAGGGGAGCTGTGCTTGTGGTGAAGGCTGGCTCAGCCCCCTCTCCATGGGCTTTTTGGCTATCTCACTGAGCCAACTGCATCACATCATTGCACCTCCTCATGTCTCTCTGAACTGGGTGTGATAACAGTGATGTTAAATTCAAGCACGGTGCTTTCTAAAGTTGACGAATTTGATTGATGAGATAGCCACTGTGGTCTGTGGTCTGTGATTTCTGCTCAGGAGCCCTGCACCTTCACCCAGTGCCTGGCTCCTAGGATGGCAAGGCCACCAACGTCACACCAGCAGGCACTGGGGACTGAGTGTTTGGGGAAGCTGAACCTGTGTGGAAGTGCTACAAAGGGCAACCTGAGCTCTCTTGAAAGCCTGGCCTCTTCCTTGGACCTTGCAGCCTTGTAAATATGCCTACACATCTCTACTCAAGCCTTCAGGTCCTTTTCATTGTGAACTGGGGTTGCGTTGAGCAACTTCGGTTCATGATTCTGGCTGAGCCCTCAGCAAAGCCTGTTTGTGAAGCAGGGCTGGGTTGCAGAGGACATCCAGGCTAACTCTCCTGCTCAGTGGTAAATAAGATCTGCCTCTTGCTTAGTTTGCATCCAGCTAATACAGCTGTAATCACTGAATTGTATTTCCTGGACACTTGGAAGTAATTAGTTCAATATAAAACTAATGTGTCTTGCCAAATTTAGGCTTAAAATTGTTTCTGTGGTTGGGTGCAGTAATCTTCCATTAGATTTAAGGGTTTTAAAAAAATACTTCACTAGTGCCTGGCTTGATTAACTCATACTGTTGTAAGGCTTATTTGTTGAGGGGGTATAGAGATTTTAAATGAATTTGGAATTAAATAGGTGCTGGCTAAATTCCCACTTTACTCAAGCCCCAGTGATCCCAGTGATCCAGAGTCTGGGCATGCAGTATTGTTGCTGGCTTACTGAAGCTGAGTGGAGGTATAAGCTATGAGAATATGAGAGACTGGATTTTTGAGGGTTTTATTCTTGGTGCTATTTCAGCAGAAACTAGCCTTATGTGAATAGTATGCTTAAAGAGCTATTTTCCACCTCTGCTTTCTGATTAGTTAATGGCAGCTCTCAGCTGAGGTTAGAAAGGAGGATTTGCAACTACCCATACTGAGTTAGGAGGGAAGATGAGGATTCAGGAGGCAAACTCCAGGTGGGAAAGACTGCTGGAGATGTAAGGAGATGACCAGAGTACAATGTACATTCCTGGTAGATGTCAGCTGTAAGAGAAGAGCTCTGGAGATGTCAGTGCTGTAACACACAGCATATGGACTTGCCTTTGTGTTACAACACCCACCCATTTACACAGACATCCTTAACATGGAGCATGTTGTGTTTGGACACGGCCACTGGGGATGGGTTTGGGAGCTCTGTGAATTTAGTTTGCATGGCTTCTTTCTGGTTTGTGATTCATAATTAATAATAATGAGCCCTGAAGACAAAAACGAGAGAGTGCATGGATGTGAGTGGTGTCTGCACCACCAAACCCAGCATGCAGCTGTACAGCTGGACCGGAGAGCAGCCGGATCTGGTTGCTGCCCAAGGGACTGGTGCCATCGTGCTGGATCTGCAGGACAAACCAGACACTAACAGCAATTTAATATTGTTGTCAACAGCAGGATTAGGAGCAGTATCACTGGATCTGTGTAGGAAGAATTCCTGGGGAAAGCAGATATGATTTTGTCGGAAGAGCTCTCTATTTTATATTCATGGGACACAAGTCCTCCTTGTTCTTCTGTTCCAAAGGGGTTTCAAGGTTTTCTTCCAGTTTTAGATGTCCAGCAAGGATGGAATTATATACTGTTATGTCAGATTTTCATGATACTGCTTTCTCTTGGTTTCTTCTGTAGTTTCTGGCACACTGTTTGGTAACGTGCCTATAGTAAGTAGCATATGTGTCTTAACTGGTGTAACATGAAAGGGCTCAGGAGCCTATTTTGTTGGCTCAATTGCTGGGTCAAGCTTTCAGAGTGACTGTATTGTCAATACTGGGAATTGCAGCTGGAGGGGTTATAAATGTTCTTAATTGGTACTCTGTTCTGTACAGCAGAAAAATGCCTCTTGATATCAATCTGTACAATTTTTCCTGTGATAAAAATTGACACCCTGCTTTAAACATACTTACACTGCATGTGTGCTCACGTTTGGAAATAAATTCCTTACATTCAAGTGTGTGTGCACAGATATGCACATATACAAGCCATGCATCAGTCCACATGGAAGTATGTAAAGCTGCTGGGCATTTTTCCCTGTATTCGTTTTTAGAGGAAAGGACAAACTGTAGAAGTGTGTGTTAATACATCTGTCAAGGGATATGAAAAATGTGACGGTGATGCTCTGTGTGGAATGGAAATTTTGTTGTAAACATCTTAACCCCAGATATTTCTGATTGAAAAAGAACTTTTCATCGACCAGACCCCATCTCAAACAAATTTACAGAGATTGTCAATGCTCCATCACCACTATGGGCTTTCCTCAGTTTCCCCAAACCAGCAATCTCTGCTGTATTCCTGTCACCATTAAGACTGCGACTTGAATTATTCAGAAAAATCTGAGAGTATCACTTCTTTCTGCCTGTCTGCCTCTCTTTCCACTGATTTTTTTTTTGTTTTGGATATGCAGCAAAGTAAGTCTTCCCGTGACCTTGCAGGGCTTCAGAGATAGATGAAGGTGTGTGTTCTTTAAGGCAGCTGGGAATTTATGGTGTTTGAAGAGACTCTGGCTCCAGCGTGGGTTCTTGGCAGTAGTGCTGATAATCACAATGTGATAGTAACTGGGCTGTTTTATTTAAGATATGTTTAAATCTTATTTTCTTGTGTGGTAAGGTTGTGTCTTTGTGAGCTACAACAGCTCAGAAGGGAGAGAGGGGAAAAAATATCAATCCAGAAGCCTTTGTTTCACAAGGTTGCAAGCAAGTATCTTTTTTTCCTTTTGTTTTTGATCACCTGATGTTTTTCTAGATCTTAGGAAGCATGGGCAAGTTGTTCATAAGAGTGTACCAATTGCTTGTCTAAAGCCCATTTGTATGAAACAGAGCACTGTTGTTTTGCAATCTGTTGGAGCAATACCTTGCTAATTCCCTGGATTAACAGACCTCTGGTGTATGCTTGCATCTGGAGAGTTAGCAAATGTGGTGAACAAATGTTTCTCAAAAGCCAGGAAAATGCATCACAAACTGTGTTCTGTCTTTTCAATCTTCATTTTAATTGCTGACAGTCATATTCCATAGAGGGTACCGCAGCGTATCTCTTGTAGACGCAGTAGGAGTGTGGTAGTACATGTCCTAAAGCATTTGTTTCTGAACCACAGCAGAGAGTTAGCAACGGTAGCAAAATGTCCTGCTGATGTATTGTTGATCAAAAAATGTGTAGTAATGGCAACCCTAATGCAGTTGCATCAAAGATTTCCTCGGTTATTGAATGTGCAGTCATCCGTTCGCAGTCAGCAGCTCTCCAAGGCCTTGCAGCCCAATATAGCGGATACACGAGGTCAAACGGAGAGGTGCCCTGAGCTGAAATGTGTGAAGTCTTCTAGGGCTGCTCACAGCACAGCACACACATGGGTTAATTGTTTCACCTAAGCAGACATACTCGATTAGAGCTTATCTATACAGAATCTAATGATTTTCAGCTGCATATATATATATATACACGTGTGTGTATATATATGTGTGTGTGTATCATAGAATCATATCATAGATAATATGTGTGTATCATAGAATCGTATCATAGATAGTGTGTGTGTATCATAGAATCATATAATAGATTCTGTTACACACACACACATATATACATCTGTGTACATATATATCTCATCATAGATTCTATGATACACACATATATACATCTGTGTATATATATACATATGTGTGTATCATAGAATCATATCATAGATTCTATGATACACATATATACACACACATGTACACACACACATATATACACACACATCTATATACATCACGTATATATATTCAGCTGAAAATCATTAGATTCTGTATAGATAAGCTCTAATCGAGTATGTCTATGTATCTATATACACACACCGCTTGCTGCAGATTTATTTCTGTGAATATAGGACTAACCCTAACTGATGTGAGCTCACTTTTGGTGAAAATGTATCCACGTGGGCAGGTTTCACTTATTTTTTTAATGATATAATTTTTTTAACTATCTGAACGTGTTTCAGAGCTGTGTGCCAGAGTGCATAGCCTTTGTGGGAGCAGGGGAGTGCAGGGAGAGCAGACACAACGGACAAGAGGAAGGAATAGGTTATGTGAGTTTTAGAAAGAAAATACAGCCATAGTGCATTGCTGGCTGATGTACTTTTGGAGGGATTTGTAGATGTGTGTAACACACATAAAATATGTGTAACAGAAGCTGATTAATAGTCTGACATAAAATGTCCGGATTTATTTGCCCTCAGTTTGGTGGGGTTTGTGGTTTTGTTCTTGTTTTAGTTTTGTGTTTGTCTTTTAACCTAGCTTTTCTCTGAGGGAATGGTATACTGCAGTTTTAGGATTCAGAGAATAGCTGGAGGGATTTTTTTTTTCCTCTTTCTTGAGTTTGGAGCACACAGACTTAATTTTATTGGGCCAGATTTTGGCATATATGAAATCCTTGTTAGCATTTGAACTCATGGAATTGGTGCAGGCTCTTGGTCTGGCCCTTGTGGCTTTTCTGGGTTGTAAGTGATTTTTACAGCTCAGAGAAACACGGATCAATAAGCAAAGACAAAATATCTGGTGTCAGAAAGCATTGTATTTCATTGTCTACCTATAAAGAAAAAGCTGTATGGAATCATATACAAAGAAAACAATGTGCTTTCTAACTGCCTGGACCTCTTAGTTACACTTTCAGAGCGTGTATCTATTTACATCTCAAAATATAGAACTAAATTACAGGAAGTAGTCCATGTGCATAGTTTAATTTTAAATTTCATGTAAACTATATTAGCATGTGAATTATATTAGCATGTAAATATTTAATGTAAATTATATTAGCATAAAATCTGACACCATAAAAGCATATATGGGTTTTTGTTCCCTTTCAGTTTCACGGGGCTGTTTCCCTGCTTTCCCCACCCTGCCAAGCATAAATACATCTCTTGCTGTCTCATGAGGTGACTGTGAGACTTGAGGTACCCTCATAAAATGGATTTTAAAGCCTGATAATTATACAGCATGAAATCAGGCTCTGGCCATGCATCCTGTTGTCAGGGGCTTCCAAGTTGGGCCTCTGGGACTGCAGTTACTTGGGGACCAGGAGCAGGGCTCCCTGGTTTGAGAATGAGGGGGTGGGCCCAGCTAGCCAGGGTAATGGATCCTGCTAATAAGGGCAGCTGGACTGGGTCCTGCTAACGAAGGTGCTACTGGGCTGGGCCTATAGGAGGGCAATGCCCATCCCTCCATGTCTGGGCAGTGTTGCTGCCTTCTCAGCATGGGGGGACCAGGAGCATAGGAGCACCCAGGTATTTTGGCAGGCATCAAGGTGAGGTGTGGGGCGTCTCCCCAGGGAGGGCTGTACTTCCAGGGGAGCCCTGGGACCCCCCAGGATCCGGGGCTGGGTGAGCCCAACTGGTGGGACCCCAGAGCGGTTGGTCCTGCCTGTGCAGGGCTTGGATAGGGGAATCCTGTGAGGCGTCTGTCAGCACCCACAGGCAAGTGCTTCTTAATATCTGACTCTTAATCCTCTTTAGCATAAAATCTGCGTCTGTAAAAGGGGAAAAAGAAAGTTCCTGGGTTGGAAGGGTTGAATCCATAAGGAATGTGCGTCTGTGAGTTTATAAGGTTGTAATCAGTCTTACCTGCTGTCCTGCTTAAGCAAAATGAAGCTTTTTTTTTAGAGCCCCTCTGCTGCACTTTGGGTTTGGGAAGGCCCTCAAATGTATCCCTGAAGCTAGGCACCTGAGTACAAGTGTTAATGTAATAACTTTGTGCTTGTTTCTATTTAAATTACTTACCACCTCTGGCACTGGGCAGAGCATGGCCTTGGCTGGCCTGGCCTATATTAGGGGCTTGCTGCAGTGTCTGCTATGTTACATTTTCCAGACTTGTACTGCATATGAAGGTTTTAATTCCAGACTTATATTGCATGAAGCTTTTAAGATGTTAATAAATTATCTTGGAGAGGTACAGGACAGTTTTTTGTCTAATCCCTGCTCTTACTTCTGCAAGGCCCTGAATTCCCCAGGTGTTCCAATTCAAACCAAACCGTCTCTTGCAGGTGTTGGGGTGTGCAAAACACATGCATCCTCCAGCACTTTGTTAGCACAGTAGTGTGAGGCTGTTGTCTGAGAAGTAACTTGCTGGGAAGGGGTAGAAGTAGTAGCAGAGCCATTTAATTCCTTTTAATGAGACTCCCAGCACACTTCTCCAGGTGTTCTCGTGTCAGGTCTTTGGAGATGTTGTGCCTTTGTGACAGGAGCATGCCGTGCTAAAGAGGATCTGCAGTGATAACAATAGGATGTCAAAATGAAGTGAAACAAGGGCAGGGCAATTTTATGGAGATGACATGACAGGAGGAAAGTGTGTGGGGGGAGAATTTAAACCGTCAGTACAGATTTACTGAAGGCTTTCCAATGTCAGCTAGAAGAAATGTCAGTACAACTGACTTGGCAATGTCAAGGTGATGGCAGAATGAAGTCCGATCAACTTGGGAAGCATCTCGTACTCCGGATGCAGAGAGGAGCTACTGTCAGTAAAGATGATGTCAGGATAGTGATTATTTTGCGCATTGTGGTTTAAATAGGGCACTGTTTCTGTGGAGGTAATTTGAATTTAGCACAAGGTAGGGGAATACTTGTTCAAAGGTAAAAGCCTCAAAATCGTGGCTGCTTTCTGTGAGTTTTAAACAGCACCCCAAGCCTGCTGCTGGGAGGCAGGGTGCCTGGCTGCCCCAGGGACCATATGCTATCTGCAGTGGATATAGTTGAGTGGATATAGATCTCAGCTGTGGCTCTGCATAACATTTTAATTTCTCTCTTAAAAATTCTGCCCTAGTGTATTTAAGGGCAAATGATAGAGCAGTGGAGAAAACTGATGTCACATGGGGAATGCACCCATTAATTTAAGCATGTGAGATGGAGATATTTGGGGATGAACATGGTCACTAATGAAAACAAATGTCTGTGTGTGATATTGGTGGAATAATCAGTACTAAAACAGCTAGCTGTGTTGATAGCCGCTGGGTGTTGTAGGTGGCAGAATAAAGTGGTGGCAGAGGCTGTTTCCACCTCTTAGCTCTGCTTGAGGATGCTTGTGGGGTTGAGTGTAGTCCTAAGGAGTAACAAAAAGAAGTATAATGCATTATTGAAATGAAGATTTGGGCTCTTAGCTGTTCTGTAGTTGTAGGGTGTGGATCTAGTAGCAAATTGATGCTGCACAGTAAATGGGAGGCCTGGGGTGCACAGCTCCTCCTCAGCTAGCTCTGCTGCCTCTACCCACTGCTGAGGTGCTCCCTCAGATGCTGCCATGTGTGCTTCCCCTGCGATGCCATCGGCCAAGTGCTACTGTGTCTGGCAGCCTTTCCCAGAAAGGATTTCCCTGTTAGTTAAACAATTGCACTTGCTCTCTGTGTGTCCTTTATCACAAAACAAACAAACAGGGAAAAAAAAACCCGTGCTGGAAGAGGCAATCTGAGGACTGGCAATCCAATGGTAAATCCCCTGTCTTTCCACACACACGCAGTGCCAGCTGTAGACTAATTAAACTCAATAGTTCACAGGTGTTCCTGGGAATGACTAGCGCAAGAGCACTCTCCTCTTTAGGGCTCGTTAACATCTTTTTCAGAGCTCTTTAAATTTCATACACCAGCAACACTGAGCTAAACCAGATGAAAGATAGCAGGAAGGGACTTGAGCTATTAGGAGAGTGCTCTCAGTGTTAGCACAGGCTATATCCCCGCTCAGTTCAACAGCTTATGCATTTTGATGGGTGAATCTCTTGGAGATCAGTGAAGAAGGAAATCTGCTTTCTTAGAAACATTCACATTCCTGTAGCCTAATGAAATTTTGGTCTCTGGATCTTGTTGTGCAATCTTACACGCTATGAGGATGCCCTCAGTCTGTATGCACACACACAGGGGCAACAGAAGAAGAAAGTCTCTGGCCAGATGAAACAGATTTAGCTACTTTAAGGGTTGTAATACCTTCTCAGGGAGAAGTAAATAGAAGGCAAACTTCCTCCAGACCTCCCTGCTCAGTGGGTCTTTCTCTGGGCTTTGACCAATCTAATGCTAATTTCTTTAGACTCTGGTATTCTTTAGAATCTTTATTTAGTATTATAGAACTGGGCTGCTTACCTGTAGGCCAGCTTAATATTACATGGTTGCAGTGACAAATGCTTCCAGTTTCAACCTGTTTCCACTGACTTTGCTGCTCAGCAAGAGTTCAGATTTTACCCATTGGGTCTGGCTGGATTAGTTTATCTACTCACCCTCAGTCATGTTTCTTTTGCCTTCTTTTTGTCTCTTTTACAGAATTAAATTTCTTGAAAGCTCTCTTACTGGTTGAGAGTGATATAGGAAAGGAGGTTTTTAGTGGTGTTTTCCCAGGTTCCTTTAAAACCACCTCTCATAGAGCTGGACCACACTCCAGTAAGTCTAGCATGCAGCTTTCTTCCTCAGAGAGAAAACTGGCTGGAAACAAGGTACAAGTACCATGCTCAGACCAGGCAGCCTGGAGAGAGGAGCTACTGTGCCTCTGTAAACTGGATTAAAACAAAATACTGGCTGGATTAATACAAAATCCCACCACCGCTACATGGATATACCCAATCCCTTGTATGCTTTACTGTCCTGCCTCAGTCCCGCACTTTTCCAGGAGACTGGGATTGTTCATGTGTGGACACACCAGGCAGAAGTGGTGCTGCTTTAACAGTCACAAATTGAAAATAATTCCTAGATTTCATAGCTCTTGTCAGATTCTTCTGTTTGTTCCTAATGATATTTTCAGTTGTACTCCTTTACACTCTTTCCTAGACAAGAAAGCTACAGTGATTTACCTAAATCTTAAATAGATTTATTACTGGCTTATGCTAAAGTGATGCAAGATATCTCTGAATCCAAAAAATATTCCTGACATGAGGGAATGGCACCAATTTAATGAAATAATTTTCTCAATCAATCTTATCCCATCAGCACAATTTTACTGTATGGATAAAATCTTACTTAAACTGCTACAACTTCTGGTGTGGCTATGAAGAGGAAAGAGCTTTAATCCTTCTAAATGTGAGATCTGTGGGGAAAGTAAAATTTCTGTTTTCAAGTAAAAAATGATATTCAAGGGCAGTTCAGTCAAAATCTTTTTAATAATTCTTCTCTTTTCTGTGGCATTCTCACTGCTAGGTCTCATAGTGCTTCAGAGGAGGAATTACTAGCTTGTGTATGTTGTGTACTTGAGGAAACTGAGGTAGGGACTGAAATGATAGAATCATAGGGGTTGGAAGGGACCTTGAGAGATCATTGGGTCCAACCCCCCTGCCAAAGCAGCTCCCCAGCTCATATTGCACAGGGCGGCGTCCAGACGGGGCTGGAATCTCTCCAGAGATGGAGACTCCACACCCCCCAGGGCAGCCTGTCCCAGGGCTCTGGCACCCTCACTGGGGAAAAGTTCTTCCTCTGCTCTAACTTGCAGCCATTGCCCCTTGTCCTGTCCCCACAGACACTGAGAAGGGGCTGGCCATTTCCCCCTGCAGCCCATCCTTCAGATACTGATCAACATTCATCAGGTCCCCCCTGAGTCTTCTTCTCTCCAGGCTGAACAGCCCCAGCTCACTCAGCCTTTCCTCACAGGGGAGATGCTCCAGGCCCTTCAGCATCTCCATAGCCTCCTCTGGCCTCTCTCCAGGACATCCCTGGCTTTTTTTATCCCAGGGAGCCCAGCACTGGACACAACACTCCAGGTGGGGCCTGACCAGGGCAGAGCAGAGGGGGAGGATCCCCTCCTGTGACCTGCTGGCCACACTCCTCTTGATGCCCCCCAGGATCCCATTGTCTCTCTCAGCCCCCAGGGCTATGATATTTCAGAGTTTACTGGTCTGGCTATGGAAATCTCTGAGTAGCAGTCTCCCAGTCCAGTAGTCTTTCCACCAAAGCTGTGATGCCTCCTCTAAATTCTGCTTTGTTTCCAGAGTACCCAGGTGAGGTGAGTCTGAACTTCCACATTTAGCACTGGATGAATGGTTTGGGTAAATCTGATCAACTTAAGAAAAGCCTAAAGCTCTTTCAGTGTGTTTGCATTGAGGTGACGCTGTGTACAGAAGCTGCTGTCTCAGAGATTGAGGGAAAAGCAGCAGGACAAGTATGTGTTGTCATAAGGTCCTAGGATTTGATTTGCTACTGTTTAATGGCATTGTTTTGTGAGTTAAAGTAAAAAAAGGTGTGGTGTAAAAAGTTAAAAATGTTAAGCAAAAAGTGTGCTAAGAAATCTTTCCCTGACCCCAGTACCACACATCCCTGGAATTCATTGCTTGTGACATTGATTTGAGGGTATTTAATGAAGAAGTTGACTTCATAGTTTCTGTGTTGGAGACTTCTCTGTGGCTGGCATCCAAAAGCTCATTTGTACACTAGTTCTGAAGTTAAATAAATTATGTGACAATCAGTGTAACAGTGAGCTGAAGCACTAATACAATGGGGAAGTTCTTTACCAAAGAAATTGCTTCTCCCCCTTTTTTTCAAGATAAGGGAATGGTTAAAAAATAATGTAGTGATATTCAGTGGTATTTAACTAACGAGGGTGAAAAACTTGGGATCTCACTGTGTTCAGGGTATTTTTAGTGGCTAATGGTAGAATTCCCATTACTTGAAAACTAAATGAGCAGATCTGCTGTTGAGGAAAATACTTGTTAGAAAAGGAAAGTTTAACTGAGTTCACCAGTAATTTTAATCTGATTTTTAAGGTAATTTTGATTTATCTGTGTGAGTGTTTCGATATGTGTGGGTAGTAGCTCCAACTTATCAAGTAAGATTCCTTCTAAGATGTTTAAAATGTTTTTCTACATTGAATTTTGTGGGTGCAGTGTTTATGAAGACTAGAAATGGGTCAGCATGTCAAAAGAGGTTGAAGATGGCAATCCCTTTTCTTCCTGCTCAACAAGGAAATGGCCTGATGTTTTCATCCCTGTAACAGCAATGCAAAACACTTACTTTTAAAAGAACATGGGTGGGTTCTCTACATCGACTTTATATCTTTAGTCCACATTGTGTCTTCTATGTAAACCTTGCATGCACGTGATCCCCTCCCAGTTACTGGATTATACTAGATAGTGTATTAATGTTTTGCACTCAGCAAGAAACAGATTGTTTTTACAACTAAGTGTAAAGTTGTTTCCTAATGGGTGGTTCTGACACTTAGACTTTGCTGTTTATAGTTTTATTTTTTTAACCACTCTTTTCCAAAATGAAACTCTCAAACTTGAGATCCCATTTGTTTTGCAGGTGGGTGTCCTTTTCCCATGTTAGATGATTAGTGATACATCATGATCAAGGCAGTTTTTAAATTGATTATATTTTTTTTTTGTAAATTAAAGAATTGGAATAAATTAAAGAATTGGAGCTTCCATCTCAAATTGGATGTTGCTGATGCCTAAATATTCATTCCGATACTTGTGTGCTTGATGGGTGAACCTCTCTCTTTGGTAGGAGACTTGCTTTCTTGAGATTGACCTAAATGTGTGCAGCAGAATCTGCTGGGTAGTTGTAAAGATGCAAGTGGGCAGGCTTTGGGAAACTTGGGGATTCTGGTATTAACAGAGCAGCTGAAAATTGCAGGTGCCCGGATGCAAGCTCCAAACAGCTACGTACAGTATAGACAAGATTTTTCACTCCCCTTCTTTTCTAAGCATATTCGACATACTCATCTGAATATAAGTAGTAATTATTTTCCCTTAAGGTGAAATGCATTAAGAATCACATGATATAGCACAGCTTCTGAACTCCTTATCTATAGAGATAAAAGCCGATGTTAAGGTGACTTTTTCTTCAGTAGTAGTTTCAAGATTATCTCTTACCCCTTAGGAGTTAATAGGGAGTGAAAGATCTATGTCTGTTTATGTGATAAAATTAATTCCAGCATAAGATGAGACTAAAGCCCAAATACTTGGAAGTTTAGTCTCTTGATTTTATTTCTTATGAAACTGAATCATCATCTTCTGAATTCAAGGAAATAATACAGTACTGAGAGATAACTTCAGTAGTTTTCTCAAAGGGAAGAGTCAAGCTCTTCTCTGAAGGCCAAATTATTTCTATCTGTTAAATAAATCCTAAAGCAAATATCAGCAGTGCTGTACCACATCCAAAGCAGTACCCTGTTCTGAATGAGTGGAAACTTGTTACTTTCTATATAGCTTTATGCTTTCAATTTTGTAGCAAATAGTGTATTTAATGTCAACCCCCCACTTTTTAAAGTGCCTGGTAACTTTTGGATGGTGCAGGTTTTGGTTGCAGGGTGTAGAACCAGTGGGTTGGCTGGCTGGGGTGATTGTTTTTGTAAGCTCAAGCCATCAGATGCGATGGGCAGTGTTCAGACCTGGTCTCTGTGGGTTTGGATGCCGTCCCCATTTGGAGAGGCCCAGCTGTCTGTGCAGGAGCTCCTGACAGAGAGGAACTGTATGCAGAAGAGGGGACAGCGTCCCGATGGCCTCGTTCAGCTGGTGTTGACAGGGAGCACGTCCCTACACCCACAGAATTGCTGACTTGCTTGGAGGCCGTGTCAGCCTGGCAGTTTGATTTGTGTTGTGACTAACAGCAAAATAAGCAAAAGCAGGGAGAAGGCCCTCCTGTTCTTGGCTGCGTGTGGGTGTATTTGTGTGGAAATTAAGTGCCATTTCTTGACAGATTTTTTTGTTCCCTCATCAAACAGAGGGCAGTATACCTGCTTTGGGCTGCTCTCGTAAGTGATTCTGTGTGAAGCTGAGCTCCACAGCTCTGCGTGCCATTTGGGTCCTGTCTGTGGTCACACATGGTGGCTCTGTTTTGGTAGAAGTATCTGTTGCTGCTTCTAACTTTTGCCTTGACAGGTCTGGTTTCTTAGCTGCAGCACCAAGAGTCAAGTCTGTCATTACCTTTTATGGCTTTGACTGGTTTTTTGGTGTTCCCTGGCCCTGGTGTCTGTTCAGTTTCTTACATCTTCTCACTCCCTTCTCTGGGGGCAAAAAGCAGCTCCTAAATATGATTCCCAGAGGCGCTGTGACCATCGCTGATGGGCTCGGCCTTGGTCAGCAGCGACTCCGGCCTTGAGTTGGCTGGTGTTTGCTCTGTGGGGCCTGCAGAGACCTTGTAGCTGCTTCTTGCAGAAGCCACCTCTGCAGCCCCCCCTTCTTCACCACAACCCAGCCACGCAAAACTGCAATGCATTTATAAGATCTGTTGGCACAGTTGGATGGGAGTTGCTCTGGTAGTGGGTAGGTCTAGCACTGAGATGCAGCAGTCAGGGAACATTAGAAATGACAAGGCAAATATGCCCAGAAGGCTGGTTTTATTATTGCTCTTAGGTTTTTTTGTCTGTCTGTGGATCAGCAGCAAAACTTTGATAAGCAAAAATCCTCCAGATGCTTTTTATTAAGGTGAATTCCAGTTTCATTCCACATAGCAGAACTTCAGTTGTATTTTGCTGTGAATAGGAGTTGTGTCTTCTCCTCTGCCCTGATGAGTCACTGCTACAGTTCTCGCCTTGTCCTGTTTCGCAGGCAGCTGCACTTCTATTTTGGGAAAACTGTTATTTTGGGGATCCTTCTGGATGAAAGACAGGCAAACTACCACTATTTCTGAAGCCCCAAAATAATACATATTTGAATGCTGTTATATAATCTGAGGGATTATAGGTGGTTTATGACCCTCTGTAACAGCCTCAAACAGGAGATAATGCTGTGAAATAGGAAAGGGGAAAATACTTTGCAGCACAGTTTTTTTTAAATTTAAAATACCTCAAATGATCTTGTCCCAATTTACCTGCAGATTAGTTAGGAGATTCCCTTAAAAAGTTTTCAAAATGCCAGACAAAGAACAAATTGATTTTCTGTGATGAAAGTCACGTGTTAATAAGGGAAAGCACTGTATTGGTTTCCTTTTATCCCAGCTCCTTGCTCCTGCTGATGCTGTGCATCTGACCTGCAGGTCAGGATGGCAGTTGGGGATAATGTAGTTAGGTTTGCAAGTAGAGGAGGGGTTTGCCTGGCCATTAGATGACTGGAATTAGTCATCCCACAACACCTCTGATTAACTGAGCCTGTCTGAGTGTCTCGGTGAACTTTGAGGTGTTTGTGACTGACCTCTGGGCAGCTCGAGGTGTTTTTTCCCACTTTGTTGTACTGTATCTCTCTGGTGGGGCAGGTGTCAGCCAGTCCTCAGAGCTGGCTGATGGGCTGGAAGAGAATACCTGGCATGTCTTGTTATACGGGCATAGAGAAGGGTGAGGGTTTTGTTTTAAATCTGTGCCACTTGTAGTGATAGATTAATGGAGATGTTGGTCACCATCCTGACAAGGCCGTTACGTTCCTGGCCACATTCAGCTGAAATATGTTTCATTGCCTGGATGTGCTCTGGCAGGTACAGTTCTTGCATGGAGAGAAAGGAGCACCTCTGTTTCTGCTGAAATTCCTCATTTTGAAGGTGGGTTACAAGGCAGAAGTTGGAAGCCATCAGTTAAAACTACATTTCCATAGTGTCCTTTGTGCCAAGCCTCTCAAGGCACTTAAGAAAATACTGGAAGCTGTACAGCATGGAATAGCATTGGCACATCACTCCAAAACAAACCTCCCACCTAGATTTGAAAACTGAAAATTTACAAGACTGATTACTGAGCCACCAGCCCCAGCAAAGGAGTTTAAAAAAGGACCAAGTTACAAGAGGGCAATTTGGAGTGTTCTTCAATGGTGGGGATGACATTTCCATCAGGGCTGGTAACTTCTCTGGTAGCTTTCTCTCTTATGCCAACACACCTTCCTCTTAACAGCTTAGGCCATTGGATTGAATTTCTCTTCAGCAGCAGCAGCACAGTGAACCTTCCTCAGTTCTTACACCCCCCCAGTTTCTGCTAATGTGATTCTGGTCTGGAGATAGCAGGCCCAAGCTGAGGTCTCACTTGCTGCACAGTATCTTTCCTTCTGATACTTCGAGAATGCAGCTCTCTACCTCCCCATGCTGTAAACAGGGGAAAATGTCTCATTCTTTTGTAAAACCCTGGATGCCCCATGCTGTATGTGTATATTTACAGATAAAGATAACTGCCTTACAGACATCTCCATTGAAACTCCTTGTGCAGTCGTGGTGTAGTGGATCAAACTGATGAGACTTCTTGTGAGCCAAGTAGGTGAGGTGATCTTTTCATGATAAACCCTTCTAGCCTGAGTGGACACTGCTGAAGGCAGTTTGGATTTCTGATGTGAATGTCAAATTACAACTAATAGGTGTTGCTCATAATAATCCTACTAGAGAAATCTAAGTCCAATGAGAAAAGTTAAACTAGTGAAGACTTCTTGGTTTTACTGCTGTGACTTAGGATAGTGACATCTAACAATGCCTTAGCCCATTCTGTGTTCTGAAAGGGATATGGAAAGCAGTCAGGCTTTGGGAACCTGGGTGCTCTAGAGGTAGCTAGGAGACCAGGAGAGAGCTGCTTCTCTGTGAAAGGTTGCAGTGGATGATGTTGTCTCAAGTGAATCAATGTCTCCCCAGTAGTTTACAAACATTAACTTTCTCCCCATAGAGGTGGGGAGCCTGGTGTAAATCCATTGGCAAGGAGTTGTTCTTCTCAGTTGGTTCTGTAGGAGTAGTCTTCTGGCTATCTACAGTGACATCTAGGGAAGGGGAGGTTCTTGCATGTTTTGAGTATGTGTTTTCACTACTGTTGGAGAGCGAGAGAAAATGACTGCTTTTGGGCTGTAGGTTGAAGGCAGCAAAAGAAAGCCATCTATCTCCACAAGGGGAAAGAGGAGAGATTAAAAGAGGAAAAAACTAGGTATTGGTTCCTGTTAAATACCAATGTCCTGGAGAACAGCTACCCAGAGTTGACAGAAGGTGTTCAAACCAGTGACCTCAGTGATCCTGGTGTGACGAAAGTGAAGGCAGCCTGTCACTGGAAGCAATGAGCTTCTCCCAATGGCTGCAGGGACAGTTCAACCATTGCTCTTTGGCAAAAGCCAAAGTTGACTGATGTGTGGTGTCCTGCACCTTTGAACAAGTTAATCACTCCCCAAATAGTCATTTGACCTTCATCTTCTTAAAGTCCTACCATGAACCTTTTGAATGGCTGTGGAGCCACTTTCCATAGGATGAAACACTGAATAATTGTGACAGTTTGGGTAAGTCTGATGGGAGTAGGGATTGATAAGCCTCTTTTTTTCCTCTTCTTTTTTTCTTCTTTTGGCAGGGCAAAATGAAATTACAAAACTCATGTGAAAGTATTTTGCAGAAGCCAAAAGTGTAAGCCTAAAAAAGCAATACCAAAGGTATTAGACCTTTAGGAAGGTTAGTGTCTCTTAAATATGATCATCTGAATGTAGTTTCCAGCTCTGATGGTTCACAAATTGCTGATCTCTGGAACTAGAGAGAGAGGACTGGGGAAAGAGTCACCTTAACACTCTGGATCTTTGCCCCGGTAACTATGAGATGCTGGAGATTGGGGTGAGGGGAATGTTGGTTAAACAAGTTGTGGAATTCTGTTGTTTCAGCAGATTTCATCTTGCCTTAAATTAATCCTGTGGGTTGTCATTAATCCCCCATCTCCCCACTAACATGCTCTCAGAATTCATACGTGCTTGTGGCTTTACACGAGCCCCAGCCACAAACAATGGCCACAAAAATCAGGTGCTGGTGTGGAAAGGGAGGGATTGAGCTGAATTGGTGGTGGTGCTGGTGGCTGGACAATGTCCAGAGAGGCTGGATAATGCCACATGAGAAGAGGGTTTGGTTGGTTGGGGAAGAAAGATCTTGTACGTCCTTCTGTCCCTCTGAGAGTTCGGTTGAAGTCCTGAGCCCTTGGAAGGGCTGTGGCATGCCAGGAAAGTGTCAGCAAGCCTCATTTTGGCATTTATATATGAGGACCAAGCACAATCCTCCTCCTATTCCAATGAGCTGCTTTTGCCAAGAAAAATCATTTGCAACTCTTTCTCCCTGCTGTAGTGCTTCTCCAGCAGGCCTGGCTTGCGTTGCTTTAACCCCTTGAGTGCCAGCACGTGCTGCAAGGCAGAGCTGTGCCTTGTGCAAGTCTTGGCAAGTACTCCCATGTGTAAACCAGCTCTGAAGTAGACTGAAACGTTGTCTGGCAGTTAGCTTTTCTTTTTCATCAAGTCTGTTCCTTAGGGCTGCTGCTGCTTTTTTATGTTTTTCTTCCATTCCTGAGGCTGTAGGGGAGGAGGAGGAGGCTTGGGAGGAAGTGCATTTTCTGAGAGCTGCTTACCTTAGTGTGTGGAAGGAGAGGGAAAACAGAGCAGGGAAATGGCTAGGTGGTTTGAACCTTGCTCTGTTGTGTTGTCCATCACGATGCTGAATCAACAGCACAGCAAGGCTGCTGGTGTGATGTGCTTTAAAGAATTGCTCACCTGCAAGTTCAAAAGCAGTTCTTCCTCTGTTCCCTCAATAAAGCCTCAAAGAATAGGAGATGCCTGTGCTTTTTATTATGTACACTTCAGCTCTTGCAGCGTTGCATATATGCGCTTTTACCTTTGATCATCATTTGGGGAAGTTTGCAAGACAGGTTTAGTTGTGTGAGAAATGGATGTGCTGTTTGGAATGAGCAATTTCTTCCCTCCCTCTAGTTGCTAGTTGAATTTTAAGTTTATCACCATTCTGTGTCCTTTGAGCTGAAAGGCTGTTTCCTTTGTCTGTGTGTTAGCTTTACAAGAGAGCGTTGCCTTTGCCCTTTTGTAGAAACTGGGCAGCTGCTTTGCTGTGTCCTTGATGAGACATGTAGCAATTCATGTTTCTCTACATATGAAGTTGAAAAGGACAATAGCTCGTTTTGTCTGTCCAGTGTGGGGTTGTTTTTTTTTCCAAAGGGAAAGGAAAAGAAGTGAATTATTTTGTTTAAAAAAGAAAACCCAAACACAAAAACATTTTAATAATGTAGTAGTCTAACCTTTATGCTAATTGCCCTGGGCTTTTAATGAGGCACTACAAAATTAGTCCTGTGAGTCTTCATTAATCAAATATAGGAGCTGGTGGTATAGTGTTAAGACACTGTGCTACCTTTGCTCCCCATGCAATGTTGACATTTGCTTACATTCAGAGTAGAAAGCAACCATATTTTTTGGTAGATCATTAAAATAATTAACTGTGTTTGGCTTTTAAAAAAATATTCTTAAAAAATCCTTTTAATGAGGAAAGATGAAAACAGACAGGATAGATAAAGTCAAAAGAATCAAATTAAGATAGAAAAACTGACTGCTGGAGGCTTCCTTTGAACATAAGATTTATGTATGTTAATGGCAGCTGTTGGCAGGAGCCTCTGTACAGACACTTTGTTTGTTACTTGTAGAACTTCGAGCAGAAGCAAATAATTTTGGGGATCTTTGTTTTGTTTCATTTTCTTTTCCACACATGCTCTAAAACTCACTACACCTTCATTCTCAGAACCTGGTGCTTGTGTTGGTAGCGTGTTGGCGCACACAGGCACTGTTAAACCGTTACACTCCCTGCTCGGGTAGGTACATGAGTCCTGATGGCATGCTTAGGCTGTGAAGCAGATCCCCCTCTGCAGACTGCTAGCACCCAGTCTCTGCTTTGGTGATGTTTTGCTTAAGCTCTCAGAGTAGGATTTAAGAAGCACATTGGTCTTTTGATACCTCCTAAGTTCATGACAAAGAAGTGCTTAAAACCCCTCCTCTCATTAGAAGCGGCCCTAAAAGCTCAGAATTCAGGGTTTTCAGCAAGGGCCAAATCTTGGTGCTCTAGACCAGAATCACATCCACATCTGTGCTCACTCGAGGGAGGGGAAGGAATCTGGTGTTATGGTCCCATCTCCACTTCAAAAGCATTTCTGTCAAGCAGTATTTTCTGGTCCGTCTGCTGCCTAAGTAGAAACTGCTGTCTGCTATAAAAATGTTTCTGGGAAAAATGGCAATAGGGTATGATTTTGTGTTTAAGATGCTGGTGTAGCAGCTTTGAGTTTCTATAGGGTAATTATCAAAGCCGCAGTTGGCCAACCACAGCCAAGGAAGAGCTGGGATAATGATCCTTTCTGTGGAACTAAAGGCAACTATCAGTCCCGTTGTGCTTGGCTCTGTATAAACATGCAGGAGATGGCTTCTCTCCGGAGAGTTTAACTGGCAACACTATTAATATGCCCTTTCAGTTGTGGAGATGATCGCTCTCATTTCAGAGTTCAGGGCTTAGTGGCAGGGCAGTATAGAGATGATTACACTGCTATTGCCTGTGCGTATGCGCACACACATGCATATTTGAAGATGAAAAATGATGATGGTCTGGTGGGGAATCAGCTCTTGGGAATCAGGGAGCTTGCGCTCAGTTCCTGTGTCTGCCATATGGTATTAGCAGGCCAGCTCTCCTTTTGCTTCCATTTTTCTCTCCCCATGCCACCTTTTCCACAGACAGAGTGGAGATGACTATATCCCTTTTTAATAAAAAAGATTTTGGCTATAACTTGATATATGATTTTTAAAATGAGCACTGTGATTCCCAGTGCTTAGAAATGACTGAGAATTTAGCTATTTAGTCATAAAGGAAGTTTGATTTCCACCCCCAGCCCTCTGGGAAATGCCTCTCTTCTCTTCCATCTCCCCATTTCAAGCTGTATGCTTGTTTTCAGATAAATCACATTTTGTTCCTGATCTGTTTTCAAGTGTGTTCCACCACCTTTCTCATTGCCCGGTTTACAGCTCTTCTTTCCCATTTCCATTCTCCCTTTCCAGAGAGCTCCGTAAAACTTGTTTCTCCTTATGTGTCTTCTGAAAAGCATTAAAGCAGGGTAACCCTGTGCTTTGACAGCCTGTCGTGCAGGAAATACGAAGGTGAGGGAGCCATTCTTGGCAGGAAAAATGCTCTTGTCTCCTACACTGAAATTCTTAGGAGCTTCAGCAACCTAAAATAGCTGCCTACAGAGCACTCCTACAAAAGTCCTGCTTTATCCTCAGATTGTTTCACCCCCCCAGCTTGATGTAACCTCCAGTTTAAAACTTTCTTCTTTGCCAACCAGTGTTGTTCTCTTCCCTTTCACTCCTGCTGAAATCAAGTACTACAAACACAAATGACTGGTGAAGAGTGGCCTATGATTGTTTGTGAAATTTAAAAAGGAAAAAAAAAAATCTCAAGATTAACCATATGCAGTGGTGCTCTTATTTCAAACCCCATGCAGTCAGCAGATGAAATACATCCCTGGTTGGATTTCCCACAGGGTGCAGTGCTTGAGAGCTGAACGCTGGAGAAAGCCCCCCGAGAGAACCCCCAAGAAAACCCCAAGGTCTGTGTGTGTTCATCTCCCACATGCCATGCTTGAAAGCTTTTCCTTGTAGAGAGCGTGATTTACATAAGGAGCAGTCATCATTCTTCACCACTGATCGTTCCTTATGTATATGCAAAACCTCACTGATGAGGAGTGTGGGATTATATTTCCGTTAATTACAATGTTCTTTCTGATCCTCTGGCCAGTCAGAGGGGGTTTGGTGAGGGTTAGATGGCTGTGGAGCGAGAGGCTCTGCCTTGAATTTCTAAGCGCAGGAATAAGCTGTCAGTGGCGACGTGCTGCGGCGGCACAGGTTCGGGTCTTTGGCTGATGGACAGATTGTGTACAGCCCTCTGACTGTAGCGAGCTGTAATAGCTTGCTGGCTTTGGCTTTGAATGACCCAACACTGTGTGAGATTAAAATTAGGCAGTGAATATATGCAGGTTTACAATGAAACGGGCTCCTGGGTGTCGCACACAAAGATGCGGAGAAGTAGATATGGATGGGGGAAGCGTGATTTAAAGCGCTGAAGACAAAGCCTGCAGCCATAGGCCTGGCTTCTAATCCCATCGCTCATACTGAGTTGTTATAAAATCCTTTGGCAGCACTTAATCTCTGAGCTTTAATTCTGTGTCTGTAGGGTGGGAGTGCAGATGCTTTATCCATACTTTTGTGAAGTGCTTAAAGATCAATAGAAACCAGTTCAAGGTATTATGGTTGTTAATGTAAATACTTGTTATATCACAGTATCTCCAACATGTTTATTCCATGGAATATATTTATCCATAAAATTCTGTCATATTTATATACAGCTCCAAGCACCCTGGAAGCACCTAGGTGTTGATAGAAGAGCTGCAATCTTTTAATACGTGCAATAAATACAAATGGATATAAACAGTATCCATCTGTCAGGCTCAGTTAGATGGTTTAAACATAAAGCTATTTTGTTCCTGTAATTGTATTTAGATCTGAACTGATAGAGGTTTGATTTTTCTTTGCATAGTGATAAGCTACAAATTCCTTTGAATTGCTTTGACTCTTGATTTATTGCGGTAAATTAAATAATAATCCATTCTGTCCTGTTCCAACCCTCCTCCAAGAGAAGAAAGATGAAAACATAACTGCTGAGGCAATGAAGCATTCCGCTTACAGTAACCCACCTTTCCCGTGCTCATAAGCACCTGGGCCTGTGACCTCTGTGTTTACAAGATATTTATTGCTGCTTGCACTTTCCACTACTACAGAGTTATCACTTCAGTGCCTTGTAAAATTTGATTGCATTTAATAAATGTATTCAGCATTCTTGCTGAGCTTGGCGGAGTGAAGTCTGACAACTCACCCTTGTTCTTCCCGTCCCGTGCACAAACACACACACCTGCCTAGCCTACATACCTTCTGACTTACGTACATTATTGCTTATGTCATATTGGAGGCAATTTTGGATGCATCTCAATTAGATCATTTTTCTAATTAAATAAGTGCTTGTGGTTGTAACGTGAGTATGTCTCTGAATACTGAGTAAGTGTGATTCACTGCAGTGATTTTTTTTTTTTTTTTTCCCAACTTCCGAGTGGTGTTTGCTTCATAAAACTCAGCTTCTGGCATGGAGGCATCTCATTACCTTCCCCATCCTGACCTTTCAGGCTGATGTTAGCCAGATGTGCTCAGCGCCCTCCTTTGCCACAGACTTCCTGTGTGACATCAGGGAAATCATTCAGTCTAGCTGTACTGGTTCTCCATCTGTAAAACAGTTACCGTAACCCTTACCTACTCCGTGGAGCTTTGTGAAGCTGAAGTTTTGACCACATGTGGAACTCTACTCTGTGGTAGAGGAATGTTTGAAAACTTGCAGTGTTCTTTACCTCTTCCTCATCACCACCAGGTACCTGAGCAATGAGTGGTAGTGAAGCAGACATTGCCTTTCTTGTGGCAGAGGTGGCCTTTGATTTCTTTCTCTTTTTGTGTCTGAGCAGCTCTCCTTAAAGAAATTATTTGACAACATAGAAACTCCTCTTTGTGCAGCTGAGAGGATTTAGGCACCATTTCCTTGGCATGGCCTCTCATGAGTCTGTTCCCTGCCAAAGTAAAGTCTTCACTGTTCAGTTTCTGCTGAAACTGTGTGAGAACATACAGACACCTGCGCTCAGGGAGGTGTGTGGCGATGCTTCTGTTCCCTTATTTTTTAGCTTTTCTTTGTGGGGAATATCTTCCTTACTGGCAGACACTGGGGATTTAGCTATCAGGAGTTTTCTTGCTTTGAGACTGATGGAAGCCTTATTGGTGTGGTGTGGCTGGAGCATTTATTGGTGCCCTGCAAACCGCTGAGCTGCAGTGTATGGGTTAATGTATCCTCCTGGGTTCTGAGGAAGCTGAAATAACTGTAAAAATCTCACTGGGAACAAGTATTTTTCATTCTATACGTATAAAGATGAGAAGGGTTTTTCTAATTGTCAGAATTGAGAAAAATAACAAATAACACAAGTTTTGGTCAAATGCAATGGAAGAGATTCTTGTCTCTTCTTTCTTTTTGCTTTATATGTATGTATCAAAGGCTTCATCCCACCACATCTTGCTTTTGATTAATTATTACTAAAACAGACAATTGAGTCCATCCAGGCCAGTGTATGCGTGTGGTGTAATGTACTGGCTGTCCAGCTCAGCAACTGGTGCATCACTTGACACTGGGCCTTTCTGGTGAGCTGTGTTGTCGGAGGCATGGATCGGCCTCTGAGACCTGTGAGCCACATCTATCAGCAGCACAACTTCACATCAAACTTACTTTCCTACCCAACAAGGTTAATTGCTTGTCCATTTTATAGAATTTGCATTAGTTCTTTGAAGTCTGGTAGGACTGGTTTTAAGCAAATAATAGCTCAGGGTAGTGTTGCTAAATAACAAATATGGATATTGGAATAGTGTGGTGGGGTTTCCCCCTTGCCAGAGCTTAAGGTGCAGATTTTATGGTTGGGGGAATTCAGGTGGCTGCTTTGAAAAATCTGTCTCCCAAAAAGCACTGGTGTAACAGAGAACAGCAAACAACAACTGTGTGGTGGTACAGTGTAACCTGCACTTAAAGCCTGACTGTTGTGGACAGCTTTGATTCGAAGCTGCTTCAAACCGTCTCCAAGGATTTCAGTATAGATCTGACAAATGTAACTGATGGCAGCTGTTACAATTTACAGATGTGTGGAGACTACATTTTTGTCACGGAGTCTGGCCCTTAATAATCAAAATTCCACGGACTTTCCAGCACTCTGGAACATGAAAATATCATAATTGCATTTGAAAACAGGTGATAGGCCCTCAGAAGGACTTTACCCTAGTGATTGGTCATTTCTTGCTGACTTTCTCTCTTTTTATACTTTTAGAACATAAGTCTTACCTGTTTCTTTAAAAACAAGTGTTTGACATGGCTTTTCAGGGAATTATTATTGGCAGCATCAGTTTAGAATAAAGAACCTTCCACAAGGATAGAGGGGATGTAGATTAATGAGTAAGTTAAAACAAAGTGCCTAAACCAGAGGTTAAAGGAAACAACCGAACTTTAGAATATTCATGCCAGTAGACCAGGATGTAAAATTCAGTGTTCCTGAAATCTCAGTCTGCAGCAGTTCTCTTCCTGATGACAGCAGGAGGTTTGCACAGAGATTATGGCCTTTATGTAGTAACTATGGTTTTATTACGTATTCAGCATTGTATTGTCACATTCAGTGGGAAGACTTGCTGCTTGTTTGACCAGTACCAATTCTGACCTCATTTCTCTCCTGTTCACTGTGTCCTGCTCTGTTTGTGTTTGTTTAGCTTTCCATGCTGGGACTCCTGTTCTGTGCTACATCCCCCTCTCTGTCATATGCTGAGGACATCCCTCCAAAACCCTATTCTGTCTGCAAAATGGAATAATTCCAGTTATCCTCCATGCCATCCAGCCTGGAGGACAGCTTTGTCTCTGCCTCAGAAGCAAATATCTTAAAGCAGCACCAAAAAAGCAACAGCTGGGTATTTCTTAACTGACCCTGTGGATGCTCTGGTGTTCAGAGCTGTGTGTCACCACCATGGTCTCTTCAGGGAGAATGGGAGTTTGAGGCTCCTCTCTTCAGCACACTCCTCACCTTCAGCCGTTTTAAAGGTTTTCTCGTCTTTACGGTTCACACACTGTGCCTGGTTATTAAAATAGGTCTGGTTTCTTTAAAGGCATGAAGGGAAAAGGAGTAGTAGACAGAGCCTAGGGAGATGGAGCCAGATGTTAATATGAAGATGTGGCGGCTAGAGACAAAACGTAAAGCTGTCATGCTCTGGACTGTGCTGATTAATCTTGCACTTAAAGCAAATATTCCTGAGTAAACAAGAAACTGCACTCTTTTGTGCAAGATGTCTGTTGTAGCAATTAGCTAAGTAGTGAGCAGTGAGACCTTCCTGACCCCTTACCTGAACTGTGCAGGAAGATATTAGTGCTTCTGCACACAAATGTAGCGCATAAGCAGCAATGATGGATAGCTGACAAGCTCTGTCTGCAGGGCTGTGTCACGCTTCCGCAGTGAAAGCTGGGGAGGGATGGGAAGCCTGGAGAAGGTGCAGAGATGTTGCTGCTGTTTGCATGCAGCTGTACGGAGTCTCTTCCTACACTTGAGACAAAAACCTGTTTAGGTAGCCCTGACCTTATTGAATAAACATTGATTTGAGAGGAAAAATGTCCCACTTAAATTTTTCCCTTTGACAACCAGCAGAAGTGCACGGACACACTGTGAGCTCCTTTGAGGAGTCAGTTAGAATTTGTGATTCTTTTCCACTTCTAAACTCCACTATTAAGCATCTATTTCCACTGTTGCCCCCCAGCCTTTTCCCTTGCCCAAGCCTACTGCCCTGCTTTCATTTTTGTCCTCCTTTTCCCTGTCAAAGAATATTTGTTTTTAGGACCTTTAAGACTGGCAGGACTGAAAAATTAAGTCGTCATTTTGTCTGCAAACCTGCCACTGTGTCGATGGGCACAGGGCAAGCTCCCTGCCAGTGGCTTCAGCCCGTGTCTCGGAGGATCTTCCCGCTGTAGGTGCGAGAGGTAATTCACATTCAATGCCCGTCTCTCCCCGTTCTCTTGAGCTGCCAATTATACAGCATTGTGTCAAGTTAGATCTGGGGGTATGTATATAAGGACCACAATTAGCTGGTGCTGGGCTCAGAAACGCTGCGGGTACTGACAGTCAAACCTGCCAGTGAGACGAATCAAGTGGGGAAGGACAAAACAATCTGGATGCAATTAGACTCCTTCCTGCCTTCTCCCACAACCCCTTTCAAACACGGAAATGTGCATCTATCTTCGAGGCTGAAAAAGTTTGGGCTCCATCCCCCATCCTCTCCCCACCTCCCACTCCTTTCTCTACATCCGCACTTGTGTGTTCTGCCAGGGAAGAAGAAACGTTCAATCCCATGGGGAATTGTTCCCGCAGTGTCTCTGGCTCAGAGTGTTGCTGGAGGTGATGGATCTCCCAAGGGGAATTTCTTCTCGTGAGGTTTATGGCTCAGTTTTGCAGATTTTAGGGAGATTTCATCCCTTCAGAAAAGCAGATAGAAGCTGAGAAAGCTGTTGGAAATGCACCTCCTGAAAACTTTTCCTTGCACCCCCACTGATTAAAACATAGCCTGCTTCTTTTTTCCTGCGTCCTCCATAAAAGATACGTTGGGTGGAGCTCATCTGTCTAGAGGAAAGGAAGGCAGGGTAGCAGAGACTTCATTCTCTTCCTCTGTCTTTTGATCCTCCTGTGTCAGTTGAAGGTTTTAGAAATTATTAAAAGCTTCATGCAGTGTGAATGCTTTCAGAGAAGACTGAGCCAGCAGAACTAAGTTCCAGTTCTACGGTTTCTCATAAGCTCAAGACAGGGATATTAAAGACCATCACGCTTATCAACATGGTCAAGAGAGCGAGATGAGTGTAGAAGTGGGTTGACTTTTGGACGTTTTCAAAGCCTTGTTTTAAACCTCCTCTTATCAGCTTTTTAGGTGATATTAAAGTGAAACTGGGGAATAGAATGCTGATCAAGGCAGGCTTTCTGTGATGCAGGGTTTGTCAACACAAAAGAAGCTTCCCTGCTCTGTAAGTGTCCAAAAAGTAGCTAATACCTGGCATGGAGGTAGAGTTTATTTAATCCCTCTGATTAAGAAAACATTATCCTTTCCCTTCATTCTTCTTGATTGGCAGCAATCACCTGTCACTCCTCCTTAGCATATCCCCCACACTGAATGAATGCTTCAACTTTGGTAGTGAGTAATAACAAGAACAACTTTGCACTTTAATGGAGTCTGTCATTTCCAGAGTGCTTAAACTCACAGCTAACTGCCACTGTGTAAGAGTAATTGTACAAACATGGAAACCAAGAGACTGATACTAGTAAAACCTGTAGTCATGAATCCTGCTTTTGATGAAGAATCCACTCTAAATTGACCCGCCACTTTTTTTCCTAGTAGAAAAAAAATACTGAGCTGGGGAGGAAGCTCCTTTTGTGAGGGCTGCAGTCTTTTATCCTAGTCTCTTGGATTACTGAGTCCTAGTAAAACTAATCTCTAATGGATTACATTACTGCTTCTCCACCCACAAGGTATCACTGGTTCAGTCTCAGGAGCAAGTATAAACCCCCAGCAGCATTACAAATTTGTAAGGAGGAAGCTCTTTTAGCAATCAGTTTCCTTGCTTGAGTATAGGTCGCAGCCAGTTTAAAATAATCAGCCACTTTCTCTGCTCTACATGTTACATCACTGCATCCTGCAGCCCTGTAGAACAAGGCAAAGTCTTGGGAATCTGCCTGTGCTGCCAATGTTTCCTCTAAACAGTGTGGAGAAAACAGTCTCTTCGTTCTGAAGCAGCATCAAAAGAGCTGTCATGTGTGTAATGCCCTGTCTTCCAGCATGCAGACTCTGAATGTGAGATTCACTTTATCATAATACAGTAAATCATCTGAGAAACACGCACTTGGGGGATGAACAGGATTATGTTTTCGTTAGGATCTGATTGCCTTTTTCAGCAATCCTTTCTCAGGCATAACTGCCAGTAAGCCAAGGCTCCTTGCAGATACTGTAGTTTCTGGGGCTGTAGCATGGTGGATTGGAAGAAGCTCTGTTTATTTGTACCTCAGGTCTGTTCAGAATCACCCTGACCATCCTGTGTTGTGAAAATGTTAAAGCTGTCAACCTCCACTGACACAAAGACCCTGAACTGAGTTACACAGGCGTTCTCCCTTAGGGGGGCATCAAGATGTTGAGTTCATGTTCATAGTACTTCCTGTGAAGTTCCTGGGTGGATTTTTTTAAGCTTTATGCTTCCGTTTCCTATCTGTAAATCAGGATTAGAAGTACCTCCATATCAGGCCTGTAGGTTGGAGGAGGAGTTGAAGACATTCAGCAAGCTGTGGCTGGCCATGGTCAGGCTCAGCAGCTCTTGCAGGTGCATGTCCCCTGCACCTGATTCACATCACCTTGCAGCTCCCATGCCAGTGCAGCCCCCTGGCTGGCCCAACTCAGGCATAGGAGTTTGCTGGGTACCTGTTCCTCACATCACAGGCTGGCCATGCTAGCTTCTGCTAGCGTGAACTGGGACTGCTGATGCATTTCATAAGGACTGTCCAGTTTTAGAGGTTAGAGGAGTCCAAAGCATCTCCTTTATACTGAAGCACATCCTACTTGTGTTGTAGTAGCTTGCTGTCATCCAATGGTTTCGAGTGCTTTTTCTCTTTTTTTTTTAATCTTTTTTTGGATATTTTTCCCCCCTTCTATTTATTACCCATGTCTGGTTTTAGTATCTTGGAAAGACAAGGTGAATGACAAAGACCTTTGCTGCAGCTGAAGAGACTAAAACAAAATGATCCTTGTCATGAGATCTGGAGCTATTCTAGTTAGCTGAAGATTTTATTGTTTTCTCGGTCTCCTCTTTTTAAACAGTTGTCTTCACTGAGACCCAGGAGTTAGATTAACCATCATCATAGTTTCTCCCAATTAGAGGTTGGGGAAAAAGGACTACAGTAAACTGGTGTTTGTAATTGTGTGGTGAGCAATTACCCCTTGGGACTTTCAGGCTAAAGTGGAAAGAAGGGCACCACGGAGAGAGGCATGCTGCTAGAACTGTCACTTTAATTGGGCTGCCTGACTCAGAAGGATTTTGACATTCAAGAGGTTAGACCATCTGTTGTATAGTAGGCCTTGCTTTATAGATGTTTAACTTTTTTTTTTTTTAAGAGTACACTGAAGAAGCATTACTGAATCCCATGCCATGAAGCTGTTAGACATGGAAAGCTTAGTGAAAACACTTGATCTGCAGCTCTTGAAAGCAGAAAAGTGGTCTCAAGCAGTTTAACTGCTCCTTAGAGTGTGCAGTTTGCGATGGCACTTTCTTTTCCACCTACCACCAACCCAACTGTGTCTGTGGGGATTCGATACAGGAGGACACATGCATGCCCTAGCACAAGGTTTTGTGTGTACTACCTTCTGGATGTGTATGTTCTCTCTGTGTGTGAGCATAAATGTTTGTGAAATATCAGCAGAGGGAGTGTACAGTGTTGGCAAAGTATTTCAAAATAGATTAGACTGCATAGGAGTAGGGCTCTCAAGACTAAAAGTATCCATGAACTAAGCTCTTCTCTGTACCTGGAGAAGCTCCTTGAACTACAGGAGGAGCTGTTTTTCCTCCTTTGGAAGTGCTGAAGATGTATACTGCATCACACGTTTTCTCATCAGAAAGTCGTTTTTGGCTTCCAAAATTAAGCAAGGCAGAAATGCATTCATACTTTGATTTTGGCTACTTGGTTATGGTTGTGTAACTGCTAGCACACTTTATATGCATTGATATTTATAAGATTAATAGGAGTTACAGTGAAGTAATGTGCATGCACACTTAATTAAATATCTTTTGATACTGTTTTTTCAAGACAGGAAGACTGGGATAGTGGCAGTTATCCCAAAGAGTGAATGCTCAGCAGTCAAGGTTCTGTTCTGTGCTCTTCAGTAAACTGGGGGCTTTGGCTGTAAACAGTGCAGCGAGGCATTGTAGAGAAGAGGATCTTCCTACAGGAAAAAGAATTTAACCAGCCAAAGAACTTGAGTGTGCAGGGTCTGAGTTGATTGCTGTATGTTATGTGTAAGAAGCTGTTTAATGTAACTGTAACACTGAGCAGTATGTTCATGTTGGTCAGGATCATGTAGTCTCCTCCAGAACCTCCCCTTTCACTCACTGCAGTTACCCTGTGTGCCTTTTCTATGATTATGGTTATTTGTGTCTATAGGATTTGCAGAACCCTGATCTTTGATGGGATTCCTCCGAGCTGTTGCAGTATGTTTTGTAATGGAGACGGTTATTTGTGGTGGCTTCAATTTTGATAGCTGAAGGATTCTTATGGTTGCAACTGTTTAGAAGAATAAGCTTTTGTATGGTGGTGTGTGACTCCCTGGCTTGGAAAAGTCTCATTTTGCATCTGGTCGTTAAAGGTGAAATACTCCTGCCTGTCTCTATTGTGATTCTCCTCCGTGCTGCCAACAGGATGCTTTCTTTCAGTGTTCTTTGTTGCTGCTTTTAAAAATTTTTCAAGGAAGAGAGAAGCAATCATATTTAATAATGCAATTACAATCAGGGGAAGATGTTTATCCTGTAAGATTCCAACTGCTGGAAAAGCCTTAGGGCATTCTGGGAAATGAGATGCAAATCTCCAGGATTACCTCTTCCTAAAAATACCAGAATCAAACAACAACAACAGTCATTGCTCTGAAGAGCGTATTAAATGACTAGCTCAGTTATTACCAGTCAAGAACCTTTGGTTTCTTCAGCCAAAGGACTGGTCCAAACTAAACATGAAAGCTGTGGCACAGCGTGGTGGCGGGGAGGGGAGTGTGCTGTGTGAGCATATTGCAGGCACCCCCTCCCTGCTCTGCTCTTTGTGCTGAAAAAACATGAGCTAAAAGTGTTCAGCAGCCACTGCTGAAGTCTTTGCAGGTAAAAGCTCTAAGAATAAAAGGCCCTTGGTTTGGCCTGTGGTGTGTTGTAAATGAAGATGCACCTTGGTGATGCTTTGTGACCAAATAAATTTGTGGAGCCTTAGCTCAAACACTAGGCTGGTCATGAAAAGTATTATTCATGGCATGACAATTTTGAAGGTACTTCATTTGTGGCATAGCAGCAGCAATGCATGTGTTTAGCTTCTTCCTTAAAAAGAATTAAAGAACCCTTGAGACTTCACAATTTAATTAATCCTGTATAACATTGGGTGCACCCTGTTTCATTACATTTGCTGGTTACCAAGCAGCATTAAACCTAGTGTCAGTTCTAGGATCACATCAGTCTTATTCTTTTAAGATCAAATATTAAACGTAACCATTTCAAGATCTAGTCTGAATTTAATTTTAGCAAAATGTTACTTGTGAAAACCTTGATATTGGCTCTCCAGATTCAAGGCATGGTTGGATCTGAACTAAATTAGACCTGTGTAGCAGAGCACGTACCTGGACCAAAACATGCCTTTCAGTCAAACAGATAAAACACAAATAACTTCATGTGATAATGAACTGAGTGTAACTTTTATCTATCCAAAACAAATTTATACATTTGCATCCACTTGCACGTGAAGCAAACAATTCAAACACACGTTTTCCTCTAAGAGTTAATTAGTGATGGCAGATTCAACTTTATATTCTGAGATTCAAGTAGATACATCAGACTAAAGATTATTTGGATTTTAAAATGTATTTAAAATACAATAGTTTAGAGGTGGTGTTATTCTCAGAATCACAGAATTGTAGGGGCTGGAAGGACCTCCAGAGCTCATCGGGTCCAACCCCCTGCCAAAGCAGGGTCCCTAAGACAGGCCTCCCAGGTCAGCGTCCAGACGGGGCTGGAATATCTCCAGAGAAGGAGACTCCACAACCCTCTGGGCAGCCTGTCCCAGGGCACCCTCACTGGGAAGAAGTTCTTCCCCAGGTTGGTGTGGAACTTCCCATGCTCCAACTTGAGGCCATCACCCCTTGTCCTGTCCCCACAGACACTGAGAAGAGGCTGGCCATTTCCCCCTGTGTCCCACCCTTCAGATATTGATAACCATTGATCAGATCCCCTCTCAGTCTTCTTTTCTCCAGGCTGAACACAGCCCCAGTTCATAAAAGTTATGGTACTCTTGTACTTGTTTGCTAAGATTTTTGAGAGATTACCTAAAGATTGAGGCCCTTTGTTTTCTTAGACCCCTTTTTTGGGGGCGGTGGTACAATCAATCTGATTTTATTCAAGCTCATTCCCTGTGAGAAGCTGCACTTTGCAAGTTAGCTGTGCTCCTTTATCACAGGGGGAGAACACAAGGTTTCTTTCTCTCATGTGTCATTCATCGGCTTTGTTCACTTTCATTTGCTTCATGGCACGTTGTCTGAGGAAGGCAGCTCACCATTTACTGCTCAGGTACAGATTTGTGTCAAAACCTCTGTTTTCATGCCTCTGGGGAGTCTGGGATTTCAGCAGCCGGAGCGTTCGGCGTTGTGTAGACATGTGACTGTCTCGTCACTCACCTGATGAATCGTGGATGCTCAGCTTTGCCCCCCTCAACTAGCTGCTGTCTCCTGGGGTTACTGAGATGATAGCGAGCACAGAAAGCCACTTACGACACTCTGTTGCTCTAGTAACATGCTCTCTCAGACATCTTTGTGTAATCAGATGCTCTTGTTTCCTTAGTGTCAAAAATCCAGAAAGTCAAGGTGGTGGATTTAAAGCCTCTGGCTACAGAAAGGTAACGCTGGGGGACTGTGTCTTAGATTCCCTCTGCTGGGTGAGGGACCCCTCCATAAGACCAGTGTCCCATCTGGGGAGACAGCATACATGGGCCTCAAAGAAGTGAGAGTTTAAATGAACAATGGGCAGGAGAACAGGTAAATGCAGGAGTGATTAACATCTATGAAATTCCACCAAATGGGTTGCTGGAGCAGGCAAATGGCCTGTAAGCTCAGTTGTGGGTTTCTTTTTGAGTGTGTGATGTGATGGTTTTCTGGATATGAGAGTATTGCACACAGCAGCTGGTTGTAGCAGGACAGAGTAACATGTACTGCAGTGGGGAAAAAAGTGAGGAATGATAACAGAATAGAAAGTGAAGTGATAAGAGAGAAAAAGCAATAAGCTTTTAAATATCTCTTTGTGTCTTGGCTGGTGCCTCCCAGCTGGGGTAAAGAATGTATCCTGGTGAGGTTTTTTTCCTCTTGGCTCCATGGATCCTTCCTGTCCTCTTCATCTCAACTGTCCTAGGGAAGAAAGGGGAAGTTCAGTTTGGGGCTGCCCCACACAGGCATTTTTACGTGTAAACCCAACTGAGTGCCATTTCTCTTTCAATTTTAGCACTGATGCATCAAGCTGTCAGCCACACTTGCAAGTTTTTCCATGGATTAGCTAGCTTCTGCACCAGAGACACTCCACGTACCTGCAGACAAAGCCACCGGTTTGCACTTTATCCTCTGCTGCTGGAGACTGCCTCTGAGCTGTGACTGTGGGCAGGATTTGGCCCTTTAATTGATGGGTAAAGATCAACCTCTACCTTCAGGCACACACTCCTGGTATAAGAGGAGGAAAAACCCTGAACTTCACAGTTAACATAAAACACAACATACTGCAGTGTGCAATCACTCAGGGTGACTTTGCTGTGGGATGGATGGCAAAGTAGAGATCAAAGAGACCAAGCTGGAAGGGAGCAGAGGGGAGCCAAGCATTTCCCTGCCACGCTCCCACTGAGCCAGGTGCCGCAGGCTTGAGGAAGCACTGACAGAGACTGAAGCTGCCTGTTCAGGAGCCCTTTCCCAGCCCTGGGGATATCTGAATCTGAGCAGAGTGTAAATATTTCTCCTGGACCGTGCTGCTCGTAGACTTGTCATGAGTTGCTTTTCCAACTGTACCAGGATTAAGGAGTGAGGACAGAAAGGGAGGGGGAAAAAGCTTGCATAAATATTTTTTGACACTTGGTTTAAACATGCAGAAGAAGTCAATCTTGTGACTATTCCCATAGAGATCTCTGTGCAGCTGAGGCTTAGTGAAGAGCTTTGCTTGCTGCATGGTGCTGACTTTAATCTACAGCAGTTGTGTATTAAAGAGAGAAGGAGATTTTGAGGTAAATACTAGGTGATCATTCTGTCTTAAGCAGGATGGAGCTGGGCCAAGACTAATCTTAATTTTTAATGCTAGCGTGATCAAAGCAGGGGGGGTGGGTGGAACTCCTGAACTGTTCTCTGGCCAAGCAGGCTGTGTTCTTGCTTATTCCTAGTGTCAGAAGTCAGCATCTGCACCACCAAGCTCAGAGTCTTCAAATGGCTTTTGTTAGGGGAGCCAGCAGCACAGAGCTGCTAAATCGGAGTTACTGGGTAGGTGAATTGGACTGTTTGATGGGTTTGAACTGGGTGGGGATAGGGAATTTAAATCTTTGATCACCATGATGGATTGTAGTAGGGAAAGGCAGCTGTGCTTTTCACGGTTGTTGCTAGGCTGCTTTTGGAACTGTCGAAAGGACCCTGAGTTTTATGTTACTGAACGAAAGGGTGAGGGGAAAGGAATCCTACCAGTTGAGTTGTGTTTTATTAGCTGCTAGCATTGGGCATAGATCTGTGCTATGCAGCTAAGCTGCTCCAGTTCCATCCAGGAGAGGCTGCATGTGCTTGCATGGCTGGTAAGCTGAGATGGATTCATTCTGTGGCTTTGGCAGACTCTGAACGGAATTGGTTATAGGGGCTGGCGGGGGAGTATCGGGTGCCAAGCTTACTTTGGTCAGATGAGACAAAGAGATTTGAAGTTGTTTAAAATCCTTCTCACTTCATTTGGTATTTGGGGTCTTATTCCAGTCTGTTTGTAAGTGTAAACACAATTCTACCCTCTGTGTGTGTGTGTGTGTGTTTAGGCAGAGGAAAGGTTTCTCATTCAGGGACAGGGAGCCACGGCCATCCACTAACTTTGAGCTGACTTTGCCGTCCTTGTCAGAAGGGTGTTGGAGGCTTGCTGTGCAGATAGTCAGCTTCTGACTCACAGGAGTATGCAAAAGGGATGTTGTTGATGTATTGACCTTTGGATAATTATCTTGATTTGTTGGCGTGTGACTTATTAGTCAAGGAAATGCTGTTGTTTATACTAAACCAATGGATAATGTGAATGAAGGGCAGTTCAGTTCTCCTTTGTCAAAGCAAGGGCATAAGCCTGGCTTTAAAGGCCAAAAAACCCTTTATGGTGGCTCAGTTGTGGACTGAAAAAGGGAGCAGTCTAATTAGGTATTGACCAAGAAAAGTACTGGGGCTGTTCTGCAGCCTGAAACATGCACGTGTCACTAAAACAACACGCTTAAATCCAAGCAACAGGCTTTGCATGCACATCGAGTTCTCCCCTAGGTTGGGGTTGTTATTGCCTTGAGTTTTCTCTCTGGCTCATTTGAACCAAAAATGAGTACAAATGCTTGTGACTTCTACACTTCTTGCTGCTGGTTTGTTATGTAAAGAACTTACTTTTCTCTGGAGCAGGCTCATTTTTATTGTTCTTAGTTGAAACAGCTTGGAGTTCTTAGATGCGTGGGATACAATGGCACTGTCATGTTTGGTGCCTTCCCAGAGTCTCTCCCTGGTATTTTTTGTTATAGTTGCACAAATACTTTCCCATTAAAGGAATTAAATCTTGCCTGATCAGCATTAAGAGCCAGGAATAAATGAAATCCAGCCTCTTCCATTAAATAGCATTATGAGTTATGGTGGGGAGAAAAAGCCCATCCCCTAATACATCAGGGGAAAAAGCCTGCTTTGCAAGTTTGGCAGAGGGATTCTATGGATGTGTCCCTAAATCTGGAAATGAGCAGGAGGGCCCAGATCTTTCTAGATGATCCATGTCTTTACCAGTGTTGATGTACTACTACTCCATAGCCACCAGTACCCCATTCCTGAAATTTTGGACAGATACTTCAACCTGCTGCAACCCCCCCCCCCCCCCCCCCCATAGGTGTCCTGGGGGAGAGCAGCAGTGGTTAGAACTCCCTTCTGCAATCTGTGTACAAGTGGTCCAGAGCAAAGCAAAGACCCTGTGGCATCTCTGCATGCACTGCTTTGCTCTTTAAATGCTTATCCTCCTCTAGAATTGCAAGAGCTTGACTCTGCTTTCATTTCCCAGAGTATAATTTGAAAGCAACTCTACTAGTGGTCGATGGTATCAAACAGGTGTCGCAGAGGGAAGAATTTAGCCCTCAGCTAATAGAAAATTTGTCCTACTGCATGTTTTTGGACTCCCACTTGTGAAAGCTGCAGAGTAGTTTGGGATAATATCCACTTCCATTATTTAGCTGCATAAAATACCTTGCAGGCAAATAGCGCGTCTATAAATTAAGCTTCTGAAGTGTCGGTCGGGTTACTCAGGGGGTTTTGACAGTGAGATTATTGATGATGTAAAGTGATAGTTCTGCTCTTGAAAAGCTCATTCTCCTAACACAAATCACAGCACTGCCAGGATTTATTGAACTGCCTGATGGAGAGGTACCGTACAAGCTACTATTAGTCCATTTCCTCTGCTTTGCCATCAGGAGGCTTTAAATAATTGTATTTGAAAGAAATGTCAGAGTGACAGAATTGGGTGCAGAAGGCCATAGATATTCCCTCTCCGCTCCACCCCGCCCCTTTTCTTTCTCTTGTGTGCTCTCTCTTGCACTCTCTCTTTATTATTTGATAATTTCAGAGGGAGAGGGTTTCCCTAGCTGCGTAATCAGAAGGTTTCAAGACATTGTGTCTGCCACTTTAGGCAAAGTCTTTCTTCAGTTCTGCCGCAGAAATGGGAAGCTTACCAGCATCATGCAGTCCTGCAGATTTGTTTAGACAGCCAAGGATGCTCCTGCCAGGGTTGGGGCTGCCACAGAGGGTTGATGTACTAACTGCAGAAAGAGCAAGATGTATAATGGTGCTGCAGCATGGCACTGTGAGGCTTGGCAGGCTGTGGGGAACAGAGGTGTGACCCCCTGGAAGGCTGCATGTCGGTTCTTGGGAAGGCAGAGCCTGCTCACCAGCCCCTCTTTACACTGGCTTGTTGTGAAGTATTCATACGAGAGGCAAGGCGGCTGGTGCGCACGGAAACCCGAAGCAGGAGGTGCTGCACCCTTGGGCACAAAGGTAAGTTCATGGAATCTCAGGGTGTGTTTCAGGGGGAGCAGGCCTCTGGAGGGAAGCAGGTGCTGTGAGCAGGGTGGCTCAGCAGGGTGCTCACAGCCTTGTCTGGCCCAGATCCGAAATCTTCAAGGGTCGAGATTTCCCAGGGTCTCTGCCCTGGGGCATCTGGGAGAACTGTATTCTCTCTGGTTTTATGATACTCTAGATGCGTTACCCTTAACGTGCTTGTGGGGTACCACACTGTGCTGTCACTCCAGGACTTTCTTACGGTGTGTGCTGAGCTTGGTTGTTGCCATTGAGCATATTACTGGGGGTAGGCAAATGCACTGCTACAGCTCCTGCCTGGAGGTGCCTTGGGTCTGCCTCTTACGGGTTCTGACTGAGCTGCCTTGCTTCAGCTGGGTTGTACTTGTGTGCCGGAGAAGTTGAGGTTAATGGTGCTGGATGAACATAATACTGGCCTTTGGTGTGACCTAAGTGATGGTAGGGTCAGAAGGGATTTATCCTTGGATTTCTTCTGTCCTTTGTGACACTGGCGTTGTGCTGACCTGTCCCATTAACAGACCAGCAGGGTTGGACTGGCCACAACAACAAAGATCCTGCCCCAGTACAGGGTTGATGTGTTAAATGCATTTAAATGCAAAGGTGATAACTGATCCTCAAGGACATGGAACTGGGCTTTTAAGATAATTTTTACAGTTTTGCTGCCCACTCTGCACTGTCCCTTAGACAAATGACCCAGAACCTGTTTTAGGATTCCTGGATTTCCCTGTAGCCTGTTTCTGTCTGCTTGGCATATATCCCAACTGTCCCCTTCCCTAGAGACAAAGGAGAGTGGCCACCAAATAGTTCTTCTACTGTCACTTTGAAGGTGTTTATGAGGCCTTTAATAATGTCAAGGTAAGCAAGGTTCATTATTTGCTACAGGTGGAGGAACCTGGCTGCTTGAAGCTAAGAGCAGAGCATGTTGTCCTGTGTATTTGGAGAAACAATCAAGCTGTCTCTGTGAGTGCTTTGTACTACTGAATTCTTACAGAGGCTTCTAAGGCCAGGAGAGAATACCTCCTTGAGCACCCATACCACCATGCATATCAGCTCTCCTGTCACAGCAAGAATGACGGCTCTTGAGGTTTGCATGTGAAAGTGTTTAGGGGTAAAGCATCTCATTTTTTAGGAGGAGACAGAAAAGAGAAGAAAGATTTTTAATTTTTCTTTTGTGCTGGTGAAGTAATATTGAGAACAAAATGAACCCACAACCCTAATAACACAAACCTGTGGCTTTTAGAAGAGGCAAAACTTGTAAAATATTGTTGATTTCTGCAGTAACCTGTAGCAAATGAGAAGTGCTATCATGTTTTTGCAATTTCTTTTCTAAAGATGAGATGCACCTGCCTCCTCCACTCCACAAGCTGGTTCACACACCTCCTCTGACATTAAGAATTTATTTGTGTGATTCTGCTGGATTCTTGGAGAGAGCTGCCCTTTTAAACAGCAAATGGAAAACAAAACCAAGGTGTCATGTACCTCAGTCCTTTCCAGCATGTTGTGAGGAAATACCTCATTTTATTTTTAACTTTCCTTTCTTTAGAGAGATTGGCCCTCCAGAGGAGGTGGTTTGTGGCTTCTCAGCGAGGTGGTTGGCTCTGGAGAGTGCTCAGCCCTAGTTTCTCCAGTAAAATTGAAAGAATCTGTGTTTTGTTCTTGCTTTTGGGCCCCCTTGGTTAGATGTAGCTTTGAAGAAGAGATTTCTGATCCCAAATGGGGAAATATCATTCCTTTTCAGTCACGTCAATCCCAGTGTCCCGTACCCAGTCATGGTCTGAATTGCAAACTGATTTCAGTTCCAAAACATACCTGATAAGATTTTGACTCCAAAGTGTTTCTCCCATAGCTTCCTTATTATCTCAGCAAGCCCTGAACAATAATGAGCCTGTAAACACACGGTTTGTAAGCCTATTACAAGCTTCCCAGTATTATAATACGATTAGTCAGCACTGACTCATTTGTTTCATAAAGGCAAACGGAGGGGATTCAGGGATTTGTTTATTTGGATGTACCAATTTGTTGCACGGTCTAACTTACTTGTTACAGAAATCACAGCTCGTGCTCATCAGCTGCCTTTCCTTTTGCTGCCAGGCCGCATGCTACATTTGCAAACCCCTCGCTTTCCACCAGTGTTCTCCAGCCCGCCTTTGCAAAGGAAATAATGTTAAATGGGGCTTTTTATTTAATGCAAACCTTTCCCATCTAACTCTGGAGAGTTAAATGTTGCACAGAATGTAAACCCTGAACCACTCGCCGTAGGATGTCCGTGTAGCTTGAGGTAATTATATCATAATACATGCCTCTGCTCCCATGGCCTGGTGATCCAGGTAGTGCTTAGTGCCTGAATTAATGTTTGGAATTGTTGCTGCTTTCTTTGTAACAGAGAAGAGAACCCAGATGGTTTAGGTTATTGGTAATAGATTCCAGTGCTCTGAAATCATTCTCTCAAATCCAGCTCCAGTCTGTTGTAACCCAAAGTAATTATTATTTGATTGCTAGCCGGTGATGTAAAGTGAGTTGGTCATCTCGGCCTGGGTGGAGAGATGTCCAAGTTAAACAGCACCAGCTTAACAACTGCCAGCAGCTCTTTGAAATTCTGTAAAGGATATTGCTGAAGACACTTACATAAATTAGGTTGGGAGTTTTCTTCTCTTGCTGGCCATTTGAATGGAGAAAGAAATTCAGAATGGAAAGCCAGTAGAGCCTCTGCCTGGAAATGGATTCTCTGGGATCAGGGCTGCTGAGTGCAGCGGGAGGAAAAGGCTTTGCTTTGGCACTGGATCTCTTCTGTTTTGCATCTTCGTCCTGGTGCAGAGTGCCTCCAAGGCAGGGTGTTGATGTGATAGCATTGTGTATTTGTGGGTAGGCATCAGTAATTACTGATGAAAAATATTTCTCTGCCTTCTAACATCGAGGGGGTTTGTGTGTGCTTTCTTGGAAGTTGCATTTCTCTACTTATCCTGGAAGCCTTCAAAATGGGGAAATTTTAAAATAAACCAACCTTGAAGTTATTTGTGGGTTTTGTTCCTCCCCTTTTAGTTTTGATAACACAAAGAAATATTGCTTGTGGGAGTGAGGCAGCAAGAGATTTTGTGAAGGGTCAGCAAAAAAGATCTTTAGACCATCTCAAATTGTGTTCTTCATGTAAGACAATATGTAGATGGTTCATAAATGGTCATGTAACTTCGACAGTGCTCTTCTGGAGTAATTTTCACTCAACTTCCTTCACTGAGAAACTTTCCTATATCTTTCTAGTTAAACAGATCGAGTGAAGATACTTGGCTTCAGCGTGTAAGCAAGTTGATGGGGCTGTGTGGGATTTAAATGTGAGATCCCACTGCCTGGAGATCTATTCATCACGCATGAATATTGCCATCCCTTGACAAAAACAATATGAAGTAAATGGGTATGTGGCACAGTCTTTCATCACATAGCTGGGAGATACAAAATCTCTTGACCTTTTTAGCAGTCTTTTCAGGCAGAGTCAGGAGATGTGGTTTACTTGACCTAAAGGTTCCTCTTTTCCTGCTACTGGAAGAGAGAAATCCTATTGTCAGCTGTTGGCTGTGGCTGAAGGTCTTCCATTACTATCTTTTATCTCTGAGGCTTGGCTCGTGGCCATACAATTGCACTCAGATTGACTCTTGGTTGTCCTCTTTGAGTTGTGAGAAGTTTGGCAGCAACCTTGTCAAAGCCACTGCTCTGTTCCTTGGGGTGTAAAATGGCCAAAGAGCACTTGCCAGGGCAGTTTGTTCTTGGGGCCGATTGTACCCACTCTGTGGGTGCTCAGGTCAGTGGGTGCCTCCATCTCCTGACTCAGGGATGACCCAAAGCGTCCCTTATGTGAGGTGGCCAGACCCTGCACACCCAGCCATCATGTAGAGGTCCATCTGGTGAGAAACTTAATGGGAGTTGAATATGTTCGTTGGGGTTGCCTTACTTAGCTGGTAATATAGGTTGAAAATACTACTTAAGTGTTTGCATTAGTGATGCTGTAGACCTCTAGGCCATTTCTCTGTGATGAGTAGAATATAAAAGCCGCTGTGAAGAAAGACTGCTTCACAAATTATCATACACTCACACGTTTCTCCTTCACAAAAAGAATTTTACATTCCAAAGGAAACAAACTTCAAATGAATTGACTTGACTGCATTGGCTGATATGCTATTGTCAATTAACACTGGTGTTACGCTCCATTTAAAATTTCTACTTGTATTAATGCTAATTGGTGATGCTAGTACTATTATTTAGGCAGTGTTAGTATAAACTTCAGCAGCCATATGGTTATTCAGAAAAAAACCTCAGCAGTTAGTGGGTTAGGAGTCAAGAAGCCTGGGAGGGAGGAGGTAAAATTCAAGTATTTTGTTCCCTGGCCAGTGATCTCTGCTACTGAAATGGGATCTCAGTTCCTTGACCCTGAAAACAGCAGCAACAACAGGAGAAATAAATGCTATAAACAGCTATATAATGAAACCTCTTAGACAGCCTGTCAGCATGTGCTGATCTTTTGCCTTCACTTGCTGCTATGACAAATTAGGTTGACCTTTCCCTGCTAGCATCTTAAAAAAAAAAAAAAAAAAAAAAAAGAAGGTGGGGGGAGGGGGAAGAAGGCTCTGGGGTTTGAACAGAGCCTAAGGGAGTTAGGTACCCAGTGCTTATTGGAGTTGGGTGCTTAACTCTCATAGCTGCCTTTCAGAATCCCATTCTCTATAAATTATACCCGGCTCTGGAGGCAGTGAGCACCTGGGCTGATGGCACAGGGCTTTGATTTAGCCAAATAAGAGTAGTGTACTTGAAAAGTCAGGATACATCCGTTCCATGAACTAGATTAGAGAGGCAGCAGCATGAAAATTAACAGCAGAAGCTGGTAAGTAAAGTTTGAGGTATTGCTAATGTCTGCTTTACGGCTCTCTCCAGAAAGCTTTCAGCACAGGGCAGCACTCAGCAGTGATTGAGAACCCTTCCAGGGTCTCCTTCATCACACGACATTTCTTACCGGGCATTTGCAGGTTCCCAAGGTCTCAGTCCATCCAGGTTTAGATTTTTCAGCTGGCGTGTACCTTTCCATAGCTCACTAGATGATTTGTCCCCATCCCCACTGCTCTTGTGGTAGCTCTGCAGTGCTAAGAGTGGACTCAAACTGAAAATACCCAGAACAACAACAGGTCCTTGAGGCTATTGTGTGGGACACCAGTGGTATTTACCACCTGTGCTTTTAGAGTGCATCCTACCATTGTCTTTACAAGAAGGTGGTGTTCTGCACCATTTCTCCTGATGCAGCTGTAATTAGCATCCTTGGGGTCCAACCTGGCTCTCACTTAAATCAGCAGGAGCAGAACACCCCTTCAAACAGCACTGTGTTTGTGATGCACAACCATGATGTGTAGTGTTACTTTTCCTTCCATTAATGACAAAGGAGGAGTGAGAAAGATAAATAATGTTGTGGGGAGGGGAGGGGGTATTTGTCTTTCAAAAGCGATGAAGATAAAGATGGATAAGCAGGGCAATTCGGGAGTTTTATTCTCTATCCCATTTAATGGGCTGTAGTTGTATAAAGAAATGGAGGTCTCAGTTAATCTTTATACTATCTCCTTGTTTAGGAACACAGTTGCTTCAAATTAAATTAGCCTCCTTCTGCATCTTGCTGAAAATGATACAGTTTCTTTGGTGTCCTTGTTTACTTTTCATTGATCCAGAGAAACAGAATTTCTCCCCTTTTTTCCCTTGGGATGTTAAAAATAAAGGGATCACCTTTCTGCTTTCAGCTGCCATGGCCTAAAAAAACTAGGAAAGAGGAATAAATTCACCATGGTTTGAAGAAATCCTCTTCAAAAAAACGATGGGGAACATGACAGAGTTAGAGAGACCTCTCCCTCAGAAGAAGAGTAATATATATTTTATTCTCTTATTAATATTTCATTGGCAAGAAGGTCAAAATCTACATTTAAATGGAAATATTTAAAAAGCAGAAGCATAATATTTGACTATCTGGAGCTTTTATGGGTTAGAGAAAACCAGAGGCTTGAACACATTGGTTCAAAATTCGTGGGGTGGGCTGGGAATTCCTTGTGAAATTTATACAGCAAAGGAATCCTCCATTTGCCTTCATCGACACCTCTGATAAAGGGTTTACGTTCTTAATACAGAGCTCCTTTTTAATTTAAAAACCCTTCAAAGTATGTCGTGTCAGCTAGAAAAGTGTCTTCAGATGAAATAGTCTGTCACCACTTAGAATATTATCTTGGTAGCGAGAGCGATGCGTGGCTTGGGAGGATGCGGTGTAACTGCTTCAAAGGGTGGGGGAGATTCAAGTGCTGCTGTGGGCAGAGGTGGGGGTGTTTGGGGGAGCCTGCCCCAGAAGCACTTGGCATGAGGGAGTGGGGATCACAACCACTGCCTCTTGATTCAGCTGGAGTTGGGGTCTCATCAGACACCCAGTACAGACCCCATTTTGGTGTATGGGAACATCTGTGGCTCAGTGAAACCCGTCCGCACAGGGAGGCTCCTGTCGATTGCTGAGTCAGCATGTGAAGTGGCATGAACAGATCCCTCCTTCAGCAATCTCAGGGGCCAATTTCTAAGGCACTTGCTTTCTGGCCCTAGTGGTTTGGGGTTTAACATCAGTGACACGGAGCTGAGGTTCCCAGCCCCTGGAGCAGCTGGGAGAGGAGAGTAGAGGGCCAGGCTGGATGGCATCACTGTGTCCCAGCACGGCCCTGCTCTGAGCCAGGAGCTGCTGCTGGTCCTGGGGGTGCCGTTCTGTAACAGGCTCATCGTTCTCTGCCTGTCGTGGGGACACCCGAGCTTGGGAATCCCTGGCTGAAGGGACACGTCAGGCAGCCCAGGAGACAGAGCTCTGAACAACTGGTCAACTTCTGTCCCCGGGATGATACTGATCCCTGGCTGCTTTTGACACAGCTTGTTTGCGAGCAGGATGCCTCTGGTTTCAGCAGCAGCTGCAGGGGTGGTGTGCTCTGCTGAGGTGTGATAACATTGACACCTGTCCTGGCTACGTCCCCTCCTTTCTCACTAGTAAGGAAGTATGCAGAGCTGAGAAAGGTCCTTGATTGCCCGGCAACAACTAGAAACATCAGGGTGCTATCAGCACTGTTCTCATCCTAACACCCAAACATGGCATTCCATCCACTGCTGAAAATAATTAACTCCATCATAGCTGAAACCAGGACATTATCCACCCCTTATTCCATACCATTTACGTCATGACCAGATCCAACAATTTCCTTTAGGTACAATCAGTTTCGTGTTTCACATACCCATATATGTATGTACACATGTATGCACACATACATGCATACAGATCTTATTCCCTCAGTCTGTGAATCATCCCTCTGAAGTTGTTGAGTTCATTTAGTCCATGATTTCCAGGCTCCATTTGTCGTAACAGTTTCTCAGAATAATTGTATGTTCCATTGGCTCGTTGCATGCTGCATCTCAGGCTCTTGACTGATACACCTGGCATGGTCCATGCTCATAGTCTGTGGGTCAGAGTTTATTTTCAAAGGAAGAAAAAAAGTTCTTAAGAGGCCAGGCTTCGGTTCCATCATCATGGCACTCATTCTTCATTAACTTGTATGACTCCGGCTATAATGCTATGGTACAACATACAGCAATCATAACAATAATGAATATACAATAATGGGTTATTTGGCAATTATTATAATTTCTACTCTATCAGTTATATTGGCTATTCTCACCCAAAATCAAATCCCCTTGAGGTACACATCGAACTTCTCCATCCCTCTGCATTACCCACCAAGTACAGCCAGGTCCTTGAGCAAAAACAATTCCAGACATGGGTTTACCTTTGCCTGAAGCAGGGATGACCCAAACTCTCTTTCCCAATACACTCTTCATATGCACTACTGGGACTCCGTCTCCCTCTACAGTACGTGGAAATTTTGACTGGGCAGGGCCAGCCCGATTGGTAGATCCCCTAGTGTTAACTAACCACGTGGCTTTGGCCAAATGTGTATCCCAATGCTTGAATGTCCCACCACACATTGCTTTCAGTGTAGTTTTTAAAAGTCCATTATATCGTTCAATTTTCCCAGAGGCCGGTGCATGATAAGGAATGTGGTACACCCACTCAATGCCATGCTCTTTGGCCCAGGTGTCTATAAGAGTGTTTCGGAAATGAGTCCCATTGTCTGACTCGATTCTTTCTGGAGTACCATGTCGCCAGAGGACTTGCCTTTCAAGGCCCAGAATTGTATTTCGAGCAGTGGCATGGGGTACGGGATATGTTTCTAGCCAGCCGGTAGTTGCCTCCACCATTGTAAGCACATAACGTTTGCCATGGCGGGTTTGTGGGAGGGTGATGTAATCAATCTGCCAAGCCTCCCCATATTTATATTTCATCCACCGTCCTCCATACCAAAGGGGCTTTAACCGCTTAGCTTGCTTGATTGCAGCACATGTCTCACATTCGTGGACAACTTGTGCGATGGCGTCCATGGTCAGGTCCACCCCTCGATCCCGAGCCCATCTATATGTTGCATCTCTCCCTTGATGACCCGAGGTATCATGAGCCCATCGAGCTAGGAATAATTCACCCTTATGTTGCCAGTCTAGATCTACCTGAGCCACTTTAATCCTAGCAGCCTTATCTACCTGATGGTTGCTTTCATGTTCCTCCATGGCCCGACTCTTAGGTACATGGGCGTCGACATGACGTACCTTTACAACAAGTTTCTCTAACCGAGCAGAGATATCTTGCCATAAGTCATCAGCCCATATAGGTTTGCCTCTACGCTGCCAGTTGTTCTTTTTCCACTGCTGCAACCACCCCCACAGGGCATTCGCCACCATCCATGAATCAGTATAAAGGTAGAGTATTGGCCACTTTTCTCTCTCAGCAATGTCCAGGGCTAACTGGATGGCCTTCACCCCAGCGAACTGGCTTGATTCACCTTTTCCTTCAGTGGCTTCTGCTACTCTTCTTGTAGGGCTCCATACAGCAGCTTTCCATCTCCGATGCTTACCCACAATGCGACAAGACCCATCAGTGAACAGGGCATATCGCTTCTCATTCTCTGGCAGTTCGTTGTAGGGTGGGGCTTCTTCAGCGCGTGTTACCTCCTCATCCTCTGGTGACATCCCAAAATCTTTGCCTTCTGGCCAGTCTGTGATCACCTCCACGATTCCTGGGCGATTGGGGTTTCCTATTCGAGCCCGCTGTGTAATTACTGCAACCCACTTGCTCCACGTAGCATCAGTGGCATGGTGTGTAGAAGGAACCTTCCCTTTGAACATCCAGCCCAGCACCGGCAGTCGGGGTGCCAGGAGGAGCTGGGCTTCAGTTCCAATCACTTCTGAGGCGGCTCGAACCCCTTCATAGGCGGCCAGTATTTCCTTTTCTGTTGGAGTATAATTGGCCTCAGATCCTTTGTAGGCCCGACTCCAAAACCCCAACGGTCGACCTCGAGTCTCCCCTTGTGCTTTCTGCCAGAGACTCCAGGTCGGGCCGTTCTCCCCAGCTGCAGTGTAGAGCACATTTTTAATATCTGTCCCTGTCCGGACAGGCACAAGGGCCACTGCATGGACTATCTCGCGTTTGATCTGCTCAAAGGCTTGCTGTTGCTCAGGGCCCCATTGGAAATCATTCTTCTTTCGAGTTACATGGTAGAGTGGGCTCACAATGAGACTGTAGTTTGGGACATGCAGTCGCCAAAAACCTATAACACCTAAGAAAGCTTGTGTTTCCTTTTTGTTGCTTGGTGGAGACATAGCTGCTATTTTATTAATAATGTCCATTGGGATCTGACGACGCCCATCCTGCCATTTTATTCCTAAAAACTGGATTTCTCGCGTAGGCCCCTTGACTTTACTTCGTTTTATAGCAAAACCGGCTTCTAAAAGGATTTTAATGACCCTGTTTCCTTTTTCAAAAACTTCCTCTGCTGTGTTGCCCCAGTGGTTGCAGCAGCTATAGTATCTGCCAGTCTGTTTCCTTTCCCTTCTCCCTGACAGTGCTGACAGTGCTGCCTGCTATCAAGCAGTGTTTGATAAATAGTGGCCAGAGCCCAGCACAGTGCAGTAAGGTGTCCATCTCTGGGAAACCTACAGCAATTTTTCTTTAGGTATGCAGTCACTTGATCGGGGTCTTGTAACTGTTCAGGAGTGAAGTTCCAAACCATCGGGCGTGAGAAAGTACCTAGGTACTTGCCCATACTTTGCCACATGCCCTGCCACTCGTGATTATTCTGTCTCGGAGAAAGCTCTTCAGTGGTATTCATAAACCTATGCTTGATATATAACAAAAACTGAACCATCTGCCCCAAACCTACCAATAGCAAAATGCTAGTTTGAATATCCCAGAGATATTGAAGGTTTTCAAAAATTGCCATAAGAGCTGTTGTATTTAGCCCAAAGGAAAAGAAAGCAGTGCTGTTATTAACCCCTCCCTGTCCAAAGAATGGACAGGACAGCAAAACCTCATACAAGTACCAGCTTAAGCTCATGGTCATCGATATTATTGTATCATAGACCGATATCATAAAATACACTATAATGAAGTATGGGAACAAATATGGGAGCCGCAGACCTGAGAGAGTAAAGAATCCTGCCAGGATTGTATACAGCATGCGATGGTTTTGATACCACAGCCTTGTGAATAAATACCACAGCATCGTGACCAGAGATTGCTTAAACAACAGTGCTTATCTTAATTGCGATAGTTAGGGTCAGATCTACCGTTATCCCAACCGTTCGAGCCCCTGTTCAGGCACCAAAATGACTGTCGTGGTTTTGCCCCGGCCGAGGGCCGCACCCCACACAGTCGCTTGTACTTTTAAAAGGAAGGGGGAAGGAGAGTTGGGGGAGGGGGAAAAGGGAAGGAAGAAGGAGGAAAAGAAACCACAACCTATAAACCAGAACCACGCAGGTTGGGATAAGGATAGTTTACTAAACAATAACAGAAAGCTAGATATAACAATAACATAAGTTTAAAGCACAAAATAGATGAAACTGGTGATACACAATGCAGTTTCTCACCAAACCACAGAACCCAGGCCGCACAGCTTAGAGCCGTCCCCGAACCCGGAAACTGCCCGTCCTGGCGTTGTCTCCTCCTCTTCCCCCCAGTCCCCCTTTATACTGAGCATGACGTAACTGGCATGGAATATCCTCTTTGGCCAGTTCGGGTCACCTGTCCTGGCTACGTCCCCTCCTTTCTCACTAGTAAGGAAGTATGCAGAGCTGAGAAAGGTCCTTGATTGCCCGGCAACAACTAGAAACATCAGGGTGCTATCAGCACTGTTCTCATCCTAACACCCAAACATGGCATTCCATCCACTGCTAAAAATAATTAACTCCATCATAGCTGAAACCAGGACAATTCCTCACTGGTGCAACAATATTTGATTGAGTCCCACTGCTGGGCAAAGGGTTGGATTGGTTTTTTGATGGGGTTTGTTTGCTGGTTGTGTGTTGTGTTGGGGTTTTTTGTGGGTGTTTTTGTGGTGGTTTTGTTCTGTGTGTTTTGGGTTGGTTGTTTTTTTTTTAAAAATCAGCAGCAGACCACTGAGCATTTGTGCAGTTTGGGAACACTTGATGCCTTCCACCCCTATTTCCAGAACACCTGCGCCTCGCAGGCACGTGGGTAGATTCTGGGATGATACAGAGGAGCTCAGTGCTCTAGAGCCTGGTGCAGCAGAGAGACTCTGCTGCTTGACAGACTTGTAACCAGATTCCAGTTTGTGCTGCATTGCCCCTTCGTGTAACCCTATTAAAGAGCTGTAAATAGTAGTATAAATGATGTTACAGTCATTTGTTTTGATGTATCTGAGCCTTTAATAAATCAGCTGCAGCTTGGTTAATAGGAATATGAGAGTGTGGTGTTTGTTGCCAGCAGCTGCTAGTAAATTACAATGCAGTCATCTGTTTTACAAGGGAATTAAATGTTTGTTCTCTTGCTCCCTCTCCCTCTCGCTTTTTTTAGAGCATCGCAATTGTGCACAAGCCCCAGCTCTTTGCTAGGTGTCTTCTTTGCTCTTTCTACACGTGACTGGGGTGGCAGGGGAAGCATCCACAAGGAGATGTGAGTCGTTGTGATGTGCCAGCTCTATATTCCAGCGTTGCTCTGTGTGTGCATCCTCAGAAGCAACAGTTCTTGGTTTGATTTTGCTCAGGTAACAATTTCTCTTGTGGACTGTCGGCAGCGTTTCATCCTGGCACCTAAAACACAGACCTGGAAGAGCTGAGCTGAAGGAGTTGTTTCCTTAGTGGGCACTTCAGTGGTTGGACCCTCCCTGGACCGTGCCTGATGCACTCTCTTGGCCCGAGGCGTGCTCAGGCTCTGGGACTGTCTGGAGTGGACTCGGGGGTGATGATATGTCTGGTGCTACAGATGTGTCAGTCAAAATGAATCACTTGTTTCAGTTTCCTTTATAGATTTTGATCAGAACTGAGTGCTTACAGCCACAGTGCGTTGAGAGAGGGTGTACGTGTGTGATTGTTTTTGCAAGATCTCCACTAGTAGCTGGCTGAGTTGAAGAAAGCATCAGACCCTGGAGAAACCTCTTGTCTTGCCTTTGAGGCTTTTCATGAGCATTTGTCCACCAAAAGGCCATTGTACACTCGCAGCCCCCCTCTGTGCTACATCCCTTTGTTCCTCTGTCCTCTCCTGGAGGAGTTGTGTGGACTATCTCAAATCTCAGTTTTGCAAAATTAATCTTCTCTTTCAGTGCTGTGCTTAAGGCTAGATAAATATGGTCTGGGGCCTAAAAGTTCTCTGAGTTAGTCCTAATAGCTCCTAGAATTCTTGTAAAAACTTGTGATTTCTTTATTTGGTGAAGGAGGGTTTGGCTATTCTCTTCATAGAAAATATTTCCATACTGTAATGTGACAGTCATTTCTTCTGTGTCTCAGTGAAACTGTGTAATAATTCATGTATTCATGCCCATAATGATAATAGGTTTGCCAAATAATGCAAATAAAATGCAACAGAGAATGTCCCCTATGTTTTCTGATTATTTTTTCCCCTGGCTTTCAGCAGCACCCACACTTCCCTGCATGACAACACATAGTGCTGAGCAGGAAGCAGCTGCGTCTTTCTTTTGGTGTTTGTCTTCACAAAAATCACCCTCTGGCAAAGAAGGGCAATCTTACCTAGACTTTGATTTGGGCTTGGAGTTCAAGCATGTGTTCCCAGTGTCCACATGCAACTGGAGACAATGGTTCAGCTTTTGTTTAACTGGAGTTGTTGGTATGACTCTTCTCAGTTCAAAAGGCTCTAGGAAGGAGCTGTCTGGGCAGTCTTCTGCAGATTGAACACTAACTTTGCTCACACTGTTTGTGCATGGGGAAGTATGTGCAATCCAAGGAGAACATCACAAATTTATGCAGCTTTATCTTTATTAATGTGTTTTAAAGGAGAAATAATTACACTGGTTGACGTAGATACTGTTCCTTGGAGATTGATTATCTAATTATTAATACTTTTGTTTATGTCTTGTGGTCTGTCTTAGAAGTGCCTCTTTGGTTTCTGAGGGTGATTTTCATGCAAGGTTGCCCTTCGTAATACATTTGAGATCTGATTTGGAGAAATAAACCTCATTATATGAGTATGACCAGCTCTTTTCAACTCCCAAACATAGGTTTTGTGGAAGGTGATGTTGCCTGACACATGAATGCCCTGAAAGTTTGATGAAGTGACCACTTAAATCCACACTGTGGTCGTGGTCCTTTTCTTAATGTCTGTTTTAAGAAGAAATGTATTCCTGTTACTCAAAAGTCCATGCCAATCCCAAATCACTGTGTTCAGTTTTGGGCCCCTCACCATCAGAAGGACATTGAGGTCCTGGAGCATGTCCAGAGATGGGCAGCCAGGCTGTGGAAGGGGCTGGAGGGCAAATCCTCTGAGGAGCAGCTGAGGGAGCTGGGGGTGTTCAGCCTGGAGAAGAGGAGGCTGAGGGGAGACCTCACTGCTTACAACTGCCTGAAAGGAGGTTGTGGAGAGGTGGGTTTTGGTCTCTTTGCCCAGGTGACAGGTGATGGGACGAGGGGGGATGGGCTCAAGCTGTGCCAGGGCAGGGTCAGATCAGACATTAATTAGGAAAAAGTTCTTCCCCAAAAGGGTTATTGGGCACTGGCACAGGCTGCCCAGGGTGGGGGCTGAGTCACCCACCCTGGGTGTGTTTAACAGACGGGTATACGAAGTGCTCAGGGAAATGGGTTAGCAGAGGACAGGTATGGTTGGACTTGATGATCATCAGGTTGGAAAAGACTTCTGAGGCTCTGTGATTCTAAGAGAAACCAGTAACATATTTAAGCACACACTCATTTTTGTATTGAAGACTGAATTTTAGAATACACATGTGCCTGTTGTTGTTAGCTTTTGAAAGCAAAATTCCAGTGTGGAAAAATTATCTATTAATTATTAACAATTGGATTTGAAAAGGAAAGATTTCTGGTGTAGCTGCCTGACAAAAGCCATCTCAGTTTCCCCACTGAAGTCGATGGCTGAAATCCTGCACACGTCAGTGGCACAGAACAAATCTCATAGCAGAGGTTTGTTTTCTCTCCATTGCTCAGCTTGGCTCTGCATCATTAAATCTAAAACTGCTTTGCTGAACTCAGACTGGGGGCTCTCTCTTGGAAGGAAACTTGCAGTTTGCATGTTGTGGTGAGCTGACACCATTTCCAGCTTTTACAACCACTCTATTGTAAAAAGAATCCTGCTCTACCCAAAGCCACTGGGGGCGAGTTGCCATATGTTTTAGGTCCCAAACCCAGAGAGATTTCATGGAAGGTTTTTGTCCAATGTGCAGTCTCAGTTAAACCTTATCAATAAGGTAAAACACATTCCATTTCCTTCTGTGAAAGCCATTCTCTCGGCAAGGTGTCGAGGGGAGTGGATCACTCTCCCCATGCAGCTCCCCCCGTGGTTTGGCTGACTTGCTGATGTTCTCCAGACACACTTTACAAGCTCTGCCACAGATTTATTAGGGTGATTTTAAAATGACTGTATTTCATACTTCCATGGCCTGGTGTTTTCGATTTAAAAGCCAAACAAGTGTGGGCTGTGGTTTCTGAGGCAGAAAGCCTGAGCTATGGTTTCTAGATTGGATATGTTATTTGGGACAGTAGCACGCACAGTGCTGCGTGTCTGGTGTCCTCCAGTTGAGTGGTGAGGACTCTGATTGAGCTTCAGAGGTGTCCTGTGAGCTGGAAGGAAGGAGTGCTCCCTCCTGGGCTGCTTTGCTTCTGGTACCCACACTGATGCTGCTGTGCTGTTCCTGCCTGCGTGTGCTGCGATAAAGACAGCTGTTGAACTGAGACCGAGCATTTGCTTCATTCTGCTGCCTTAACAGGCAGCTTCTCTTTGCATTATTCCGTGCTTCCCCTGGAGTGCCTGCCCACTTGAGCTGCCAACGGCTCTTGTCCCCCTCCTGTAAAGAGCTGCTGCTGAGACAGTCTGTGAAGCTCTTCCAAACTGGTGTCACGGTGAAGCTTTTTCTCTCATTTAAAGTGTGGAGGTTGTTGTTTGCCTTTTCCTGCTGCTGTATTGAGTGAAGTAGGGACACTGTGCATGTGCCTAAATGATTTTCTGTGTGCTGGATCGAACGCCCAGCAGCGTAGGCTTGTTTGAATGAAGACACGTGTGGTAGCACTCTGTGGTCCTGCAGCAGGGCATCACCTGCTCGCTCTGTCCCACTGTTTGGGTATGGTTTTTGCAGAGTTAAGTTTGCTCAGTGCTCTGGAAGGAAGGGTCACAAGTAGGGTGCAGAGAGAGTGAATGAACCAAAAGCAAAGCAGGCAGCTATATGAGGGTCTACATTATTAATAATGATAATAATAAAGGCAATCTATAGAAGTAAACATGAAAGTTCTCAACAGAGATGTGAAAATTCTCATCTATAGCTCCTGGGCACTCGTAAGGGATCCACAAAGCATGTGGGCTAGGGCTGCAAAGGGGAGGCAGAACCGGTTGCTGTGTGGGCACATTGTGTCCAGTTCTGGGCTCCCTGGTATAAAAAAGCCAGGGATGTCCTGGAGAGAGTCCAGAGGAGGCTACGAAGATGATGAAGGGCCTGGAACAGCTCCCGTATGAGGAAAGGCTGAGGGAGCTGGGGCTGTTCAGCCTGCAGAAAAGAAGACTGAGGGGGGACCTAATTAATGTTTATAAATATCTTAAGGATGGGATGCAGGGGGAATTGGCCAGCCCCTTTTCAGTGTCTGTGGGGACAGGACAAGGGGCAATGGCTGCAAATTGGAGCACAGGAAGTTCCGCACCAACATGCGGAAGAACTTTTCCCCAGTGAGGGTGCCAGAGCCCTGGGACAGGCTGCCCAGGGAGGTGGTGGAGTCTCCTTCTCTGGAGAGATTCAAGACTCATCTGGACGCCGCCCTGTGCAATATGAGCTGGGGAGCTGCTTTGGCAGGGGGTTGGACCCGATGATCTCTCGAGGTCCCTCCCAACCCCTGTGATTCTGTGATTCACACCATCTCCAGGAGTCTCTGTAGTCACCTCCTGAGACTGTGCTCAGGAGAGGGATTTAGGGAACACATCCAGTGTGGTGCTGTGGTTTTCTGTCTGGTTGCACTTCCCCTGTCGTACCTGGGTTTCTCCATGTAGCTGATAAGCATCACCGATGACCTGTGCTGATCTGGGCTCCATCCACTGATACTCCTGACCGGGCTTTGAGGCCCAGCAGGGAAGTGCTGGCTCTGACAGCGCAGCGCTGTCACTGGAGACCATGAGAGAGCAGGATCCTCAAACTGCAAAGGTTCTCTGAGGTAACAGCACCTTTGACCTTTGATAGTTCTGTCACAGTCTCTGGATTTGGGGGACCTGTTTCTTAATGTGTAGTGCCTGGCAGCAATGCAGGGCAGCCAAGAGCTCACATGGGAAGCACTTGGCTCACCAACACGTGTTCCTGGGTGTGTTAATGCCCCCTGCCAGCCCTGGGACTGCCTCTGGCAGCCAGAGATCATCTGCAAACAGTATTTCTAAGTGAGAGGAGTAAAACTCAATCTCTGTGCTTAGAGTAATGTCTCCTTGAACAGGGATGCTCTGACAACTGCAATGAACTCTGAGATAACTGACTGATGATCAGTGCTTTACAGATTAATGATGTCAGGTAAATGAGATTAGAATTACATTCTTGGAGTAGTTTAGGTTGCGGCACTTTCAATTTACATTAATTTCAGGTCAAGGTAACTTTTCTCCATCCTGTTGCTGAAGGGCAGAGAATCAGAAGCCAGTCCCTGGCACCCCAGTTCTCCCTGTTGCTGTGCATCCTGTGTTCAAGATGGATTGCTGGAAATAGTTTTTTCCATGAGCTCGAATAAATCAGATTTAATGTATGAAGACTTGAAATGCATTTTCTAGGCTGTAGGAATATATATTTTGGAACAGATGCCATACAAATGCCTTGTGTCCTGTAAAAATATATAGACATTTTGAATGTGATGGGAAATTGCAATTTTTAAGAGCATCAAGATTCTTCAAGCCAAAAAGCTACAGACAGTTGTAAGAGAGATTGTCTTGTCTGTCAGTGCAAATGCTATTCTACAACTGAATCATAACTGGCTGCACTTGACTAGCTGTATCTGAACTTCTGTCAGCTGCTGCAGACAACTCTATTCTCTTTGTAGGGTTTTTTTTTCCTTCCCCCTGGGAAAGTGGCTGAACTTGTTCTCATCTGGAGATCCCTGCTATGGCTGGAGCGTTTTGTTTAGCTATTTAAGGTGTTTGTATTTGCTGCATTAAGACCTGGTGGAAAACTTGCCTTGCATAATCTCAGATCTGCCTGATAGAAATCAGATGTGCTGGGTGGTGGTTTCTGTTCCTCAGCTTTGAGCACAGACAGAACAGTTCTGTTGAAATAGCTGAATCCTAGCCCAAAACTTCAGCTAAAAGCAAACATTGCTTGCTGAGTTTCCAGAAAAGGTGGTTAGTGCTCTAAATCTTGTGTAGCTTTGAGGTCGGTTTCCACCAAATGTTGAAACACAGGAAGGATGTCTTCTGGTGTTGGAGGGAATTTTGTTTAACTGAGAGCTGGAACTAAGAAAATTGTTCTGTTGAGTGTGGGACAGTTTCTGGCAAGTTCCCAACCCTCTTAAGAGTGACATGAGTTTGGCATTTTGATCTAAATTCAAAATTCCTCCTGGCTTTCAAGAAGCCTAAAACCAGATTTTGACAATAGCTGTTCTGTAACCCATTCATACAGTTTCAAAGTGGGGAACATGGGTGTTTCCTGGGCTTCTCATCCTAGAAAAATCAGGTAATATTAGTTGGTGTTTGTTAGCACAATGTTAAGCCTGAATCTCAATCAGAAAAGTTGGGAGAGGCTTCACAGCGTATCCCAAGTAGTGTAGTGGGAGGTGCAGAAGCTGGTGCTGTGTCATGGCCAGCTAACACTGTGAGTATAGCTGGGAGAGAAATCACAGCTGTATTTCAAACATCACACCAAACAAGCTGACTCCTCAAGGTTCTTCCTTGTAATCTTACTATTTATTGTAAATTAGCCCATCAAAGCTATCAACAAGTAGCTGCAGTGGAGTATCTCTGTGCACTTAAATACAGGACAGCCATCTGAACTTCAATAATTACATTGTTGTTGTTTGGCTGAACAATTTAAATATCATAAATCTTTCTGTCCATGTGAAAATGCCATCTTTCTGCCATCAAAAATCTGCCCTTTCCCCCTTCTCCTGCTTTATTTTAAGCAAGTGGTTGCTGTAAAGTCTACTATTGAAATGCTGAGGTTAGAGGGCTCAGATGTATGACAAGCTGGTGGTTAAATGCTGGGGATAACGTGCTTTCAGAAGCTATTTTTTTTTGAGATTTAGTACATGAATAGTGTGGTTTCAATAACAAAAAAAAGGTTGTCAGCTAAAAGCAAAGCCTGCTGTGGAAAAGGGATGAATAATGTCACAATGTCAAAATATTTAAAAAAAAACCCAACCCACAACAAAACAACCCCAAACAAAAGTTCCTGTAAATAGCATTAAAAAGTTCATTGGCAAATATTTAACATGTGTTTTGTGCTGTGTCAACATTAGTTGAAACTCCTGGTATGTTTACCTTTAGTAATACTGTATTTTTTTTCCCCCTTAAGTAGGTTATTTATTTTTAATGAAACACAAGTAATGAGGCCAAGGAATTTCTGTCTCTCTCTGGCCCCCTCCCTCCCCCATTGTGGGAGGGAAAGCTCATTTGGTAATTGTCATCCAAAATGACAAAGTAAAGCAAGACTGTAAACTCCATGTTTAACTCCCAGGAAATGCTGTGAGCATCCAAGCACGAGTCTTGTCAGTGTAACAGCACAGCAGTAAAATCACATTGACCTCCTCAACTCTAACAGCTTTCATTTAGCAGCTACTGCTCCACTTAGCATGGTACCATTCTGCAGTGATGATTATGCTTTTTGAACCTGTGGCCTGACTTGCAGAGAAGCAGAGCACCCATAGCTGCTTTTGATGTTGATGGGAAGTGTGGGTGCTCAACCGACTATGAAAATGGAACCGTGATCGGTCAGAGCACCTTGAACAGGGGGCTTCAGAGGGCTGAGATTAACACCCATGTCAGGGGTCAGACCTGGAGTTGGTGGAGGAGCCCAGGGTGTTGTTAACTCTCTGCTCATCACTTTAATCAATAAACTGGAGTTGGGGAGCACTGTGAGTAATGCATTTTGGGGGTGGGGGGAGTTAAGAGTGGATCCACACTAAATTCCATTCCTGGCCCTTTTCCTAGTACCCATATGAAGCTGGACATGCACTTGTTCTCAGTATACCTTTGTCTTCTGTGAGATGGGCATAAGTCTGTTGGGTTTTTCCTCTGTGTTTTCTCAGCTGAGTGTTTTTCCTCCCCACCTTTCTGGCTGGCAAGCTTTGAAGGCTCCAGGTTGTAAGTGTCACTGTACCACAGGTTGAAATGCCAGTTTTGTCCATGGGTTTCTAAATCACTGGCAATTAAAGCACTCACACTCCTGTTCTAGCAATGTACTAATTCACATGTTTCTTTAATAAAAACAATTTAAAACCCCCCAAAACCCCCATGGTATACGTATTGAGCCCTTAGAGTAGACTGATCTGGTCTGTCAAGCAGTGTTTTGAATTAGTGGACCACAGGAATGCTGTTCATTGTCACAAGGCTTGTGTTAGCTTGATTCTTAATTTAAATAAAAACCTCTTCGTTTTTCAGTGTTCTGATTAAAAGGCACATTTTAATCCTGGAGCCATTAGGCAGCTAACCCCAAAAATATTTTACTCAGAGTCAATAAGGAAGAATTGTTAAGTGATAAATATTGAACTCTGTGAGGAAGGCATTCATCAGAGTGGAGTTTTATACTCTCATTTTCATGCCCTATAACGGAGTTTATTATGCAGATACAGACGAGTCTTTTGATAACAACAGGGGGAATGGTTCTGGTTTTACTCAAATTTTATTAGACTCTTTTTGAGCAATAATTTAGCAATAATCCCACAGTAGCAAATAGTTTTGTAAGGGGCTGTGGTCTCCTGTGGGCTTATTATAGAGAGGGAGGTATTTCTTTACTTGGCATTACTGCATAGTTTAGCACTATTTCATTCCCAGAACACTAGAGAGTTTGTTTCTGATTTAAAGGTATCGTTGCACTTAAATTTTGGGACTGGAGTGGTTTTGAAAAGATACCAGCTTGACTATGAGGGTGGTGGTTAGCTGACTGCTGGCTGCTGCCAGTGTTTAGTCTCTGTGCATGTGGTTACCCATCTCCCAATGCACAGAGGTGATAAATGCAAATATCAACATGTGAGATTTTCCATTTGCTCTGCCAAGTTGTAAACAAAGCTCTTGGTTGGATATGATCCCTTTTCAATAATAAAATATTTAAGAGCTACATGGAGTTTTTTTCCATTTTCCAGGTGAAATCAAGCTAGCACATGCCTGTTAGCATAGCCTGGTATGGGACACAGAGACCTTATCCCAGGAGACTTGTTCCTCAGAGGGTTCCCCCATGACAAGCAGGGCTCCTCTTCCTCAGGCCAGGAGCAGAACTGAAGAGAAAATGATTTTGTGGTTCTGCAAGTGTGGGGATTTTTGACATATCAAAATATTACCATTCTGAATTAGGACAAAAGGAAGAATATTCCAAACAAAATTACTGGGGGGTGAGGGGAGGAAAAAAAAAGTCATTCCATATCCCAAAATAGCTGTTGCAGAAGCACAAAAAGGCTCCAGCAGCCCTCCACTCTAAAATACCACTTTGGGCACCAGCTATTTGGATAAGAGCTGGAAAACATGGGGTCACCTGAGCTTTCTGCCCACCTGGAACCTCATTCTCCTAAATCTTGGATGGCAGCTTTTATATTTGTTGGGTTGAGGCTGATTATAGGAGGTATTTAGGTATTTGTCTTTCCCTGGACATTTCTGTGCTTAAATCTTCTCTGAATTTCCACATGGGATGTGGTTACCACCAGCCTCATTTCCCACTGATCCTTTGTGGGAAACAGGGATGCATCTTCTGCCTACATAGAGGAGATTGCAGTATAATTTTTTTAAAAAAGTCTTTTTCTCTGGGACAGCCTGAGGTGGGTATGTGTGTTCATGCAATGTTGTGCTAGAAACTAGGCATGATTTCGTTTTGTCCTGTTCCTGGTAGTTGAAGCAGGTCCTGTGCATTCCAATGAGCTTGGCTTGAGCTTGCTCCATCCAGAGGCGCACCTACCACCAGTTGGTTTTGATAGTGAACAGAGTTTTCCATGGGAAATCCCACATAGAAGTGTTAGATCTATACTAACCCGAGCTCAGGAAGCCTTGCTCCTGTGCCTGTGAAATAGTGTTACCTGCTGCTTCTGCCCCACAGATCGGGGACCTGAAAATATTTTGGCAACTTCAGTTGGGTTCATCCTGAGAAATTAGTAGGAATTTTTTTTAAAAAAAACCAAAACAACACCAAAGACCTTTGAATATGAAGCACAATATTTTTTATTAATTTTATAATCTTTATCTGGGAATAAGAAAAGCTTATCCATAATAGCCTGGTTCTGCTTCTGAAGTGGTGTTAGTTAGCTCAGTATAAAGAACTTCTATTTTAGAGTAAAATAGTCCCCTGAGGAGACCAGTTGGGACTGGCAATTCAGGAATAAATGCCTATGTAGACAGCCTTTCTCCCCTTTAGTTATTTACTTTTTTTAAGCCCCAGTCTGCAGGATCACATCTGCATGCCTATTTAAAACATCATTTCCTTTGCACAGAAGCACTACTACGACTCAAATTTAATTCTGATATTTAACTGAATGAAATTGCTTGCAGATGACTGTTTGAAAGAGAAACAAACCGCGGCCTTGTGTGCTGCTGCACTTGAGAGGGTTTGTGAAATATTATACTAATGCAAAGAATGTGACCCCCCTCTGAAAAACCTGCCTGAATAGTTTGATTTTACACATGGAAATTACACTAGCGCATTTTTCTTCAAAAATTGTGTCTCGTTATTGTTATCTCACAAATAGCAGCCAGCAACAATTGCAGAGAGCAAATTCATCCCAAAGTAGTGCTGTCTTTTGTTTAGGTTCGTACTGAGCCCACCACAGCGACTGCTCAGACACTGTTTCAAGGACAAATTAAAATGGCCATAGAATCACAGACTGGTCTGGGTTGGAAGGGACCCCACAGATCAGAGAGTTCCAACCCCCCTGCCACAGGCAGGGCCACCAACCTCCAGGCCTGGAGCTACACAAGGTTGCCCAGGGCCCCAGCCAACCTGGCCTAGAACACCCCCAGGGATGGGGCACCCACCCCCTCTCTGGGCAGCCTGTTCCAGCCCCTCACCACTCTTTCTGCAAAGAACTTCCCCCTAAGATCCAATTTAAACCTTCCTTCCTTCAGCTTCACTCCATCCCCCTTGTCCTGCCATTGTCTCCCCTTTGAACAAGCTGATTCCCCTCCGGTTCCTCTGCTCCCTTCAGGGGCTGGAAGGCTGCAATGAGGTCCCCCCGCAGCCTTCTCTTCTCCAGGCTGACCCAGCCCAGCTCCCTCAGCCTCTCTTCGTAGGGGAGCTGCTCCAGCCCTCTCATCATCTATGTGGCTCCTCTGACCCCTCTCCAGCAGTTCCCCATCTTTCTTGTATTGGGGCCCCAGCTCTGGCCACAGGACTCCAGCTGGGGCCTCAGGAGGGCAGAGCAGAGAGGGACAATCCCCTCCCTGTCCCTGCTGCCACCCCTCTGCTGATGGAGCCCAGGCCACGAAATATTTCAGAATTAATTGTAATGAAAATTAAGTGGGTTTCATATGTTGTGCTGCTTCAGGTGGCTGAAAACACCTTACAGCTGAACAACCCGACTCCAGTCGAATGGTGGTCCATGCATAAATCACCTTGCCAATGTGAATGAGACCAGTTTCCTCTCAGAAGGGTTTAGGAGGGAGAGGAGGCACGAAGGGAAGTTGTTCCAAGTCACTCAGTGAGCCTTTGGCTTTGATTCACAAAGCACACATACTTTTTACACCTTGACTGGTCCCTGGTGCTGATGTGGAAACGCTCTGCCTGTGGCTCAGGCTGCGTGAGCTGCCTTTCCCCATCCACCCTGTTGTGCAGCCTGGACCCTCCGAGCTGTCCCTGTTTCTGGTTTTAAAGAGCAGCAGCTCTGTGCATTGCAGGGCTATTCATGTGTGTGCCTGCTTCATTTTGCCGCTGGTAGCGAAGGGGTTTGAAATGAGGTGTGGGCTGTTGTGGGATTGCTGCTGTGTGCTGTCCTCTGCTCAATTCACACGGGACTCACAGGGGTGAAGCTGTCTTGTGGAGCTTAGCAGGGCTGCCAGCATCAGCTGGCACCTCTTTGCAGTGTGTGTGGCTGGCAGGCACATGCCAGAGGTGCTTATTTCCTTGTAGCTAGGAAGGCACAGGGTGTCTGGGGAGCTGCAGATCTCCTTCCCAGCAGCTCTGTGACAGCAGCTGCTGGTGTTTCCTGCGGAGCCCAGTGAAGGATGCTGGAACAGGCAGGTTAAATGGTTATGCCAATGCTGTTTTAACCCTGTTGTAGTCCAGCTTCCTTCGGAGCCAGGCAAAGCAAGCACTGCTCTGATGTTCTGCCATTTGTGGCTCCAGTACCAGAACTAAAATCAAAGATCTCCCAAGGAATTGTATTTCTCTTTTTCTGGTAATATTCAATATGTAGTAGTTTTCTATTCTGATGATATCAGCCTGGGACCGAACTGAGTAATACTTTCCACTGAAGTTGCTGTGCCCTGGAAGGGCTCCTTGTTTTGGTTGACTTCAGCACACTGTGACTCATCTTTGAGTAGAGGTTGCCGTTTTGGTGGTAACCTGCCCTTATGTTCTTGTTATAGCATTTGCAAGCTTTCTGTAGGGTAATCTTTAAAATTGATCTCTCCTTTGCCTTTAATCTTTCAGTGTGGTTTTACCTTTCTTTTTCCTTCTATTTATGGTTTGGGGAGCCTTTTGGGTTTTTTGTATGAGTTATCTGAGCTGTTCCAGTGACTCTTGTCCCAGCTTCCCCCCGTTTCATTCTGTTCCGTTCCTTGCTTTTTTTGTTCCCTTGCTCCCTTGATGGATTTTTCTTCTCTGTAGCTTTTGTTTGTTCATCATCTTTTGTTCCTCATTCTGCTTTTTCTTTCTCAGGGTGTTCCTCACATCCAGGTTCCATCCTTGGTTCCCTTCTCTTCCCCTTCTTCTCAACCCACTCTGCTACTCTCTAGACATAGAAAGAAATTGGGGTGGCCAGCTGGTGTTAATTCTTTTTACTCTTTTTAGCTTTCCTTCTGTTCTCTTCTGTCCCCACTGGAGAGAACAATTCTCTTCCTCTTTTCCTACTGCAATAGCTGGCATCCATTTAGTGTGTTTGAGTGCTATGTTCCTTTAGTAGTGAGGTGGGTGGGGAGCTACCAGAGATAGGGATGAGGTAGGTGTGCAGTGTGATGTCCTCCCACCCTCTGGAGCCAGCTTTCTTGCCCTGGATGCTGTGTGCAATGCTAGATCTCGAGTCCTGTTGGTGAGGGAAGAAGACTTCCACGTTGGTGTTTCTGCAGGGAACTTGCAAGCACTGTGCTGCTGGGGATGTGCTCCTGAGCAGGACTCTTTCTTGGTGCTTGTTTTTCTAGCCTGTGTGCCTTCTGATAACCTCAATAATAAAGCTTACTGTACAGCACAGAGCTCCCATAAGTTTTTAGGGCTTGTTTTTAGGCTCAATTCACCAAACTGCTGGGTCCTTACTGTTGCTGCAAATGTTTCAGAGGGGCACTTAAAGAAAAGCTTACATAGCTTTAACAAACAATCAGGTACATGAATTATCGTTCTGCTCTAGATGAGGTAATTAGGCAAAAGAAAACAATCTTTAGGACTTCACTCTGATAATTAACAAGGGTAAATCTGCCATGGGTAATCTAGGGCTGTGTGCTGGGAACAGAAGATTTCAATTGTTTGACATCCACCTGTGAGCTTTTTATCTGTGTGCAGGCTTTTTCTGGGTTTTTTTTTCCCCAATAATCCTTTATCAGTTTGCACTAAGGTGAAGCACACAAGCATGGAGGCCTTTCTCAAGATGCTTACTTAACCTTTAAAAAACCACTGACATTTACAGGAGGTGCCTCTTTCAAACCCAACAGACTGCTTTTACACCATGCTACTGTGCATGGTGAGCAGCATCTCTGAACACAACCAGCACAGCGTTAACAAAGCAACAGAGGATGAGGGTGCCTCAGCATCGTTATTCTGTGAACTGTTTTTCAGGAGAAAGCTCTAAATGCAGATTATGTTCCTAGGAAATCCTCAGCACTTAATTCCCAGACTGTTGGACCAATGAGTCTGGCATGTTGGCACTGCCCAGGTGAATCTAGGGAGAATTCTATTCATTTTGGCCAACTGAAAAGTTGGTTTTTTGAGTTTAAGATGCAGTTTTCTGCTTCTGATGCTGAGGTTGTCTTTTGATGGTCAAAATGGAGGTCATCTAAACTTCAGCAAGTCATGAAGGGTATGTATATATATCACTAGTACTTAAAGGAGTTGCAGTAGTCTGTGTCTGTAAAGTCAGGCAAGATGGATTCACCTGGATGTGTAATCTCCAGTGAGGTACCAGATGCAGCAAGCTGAGTACCATTTCTACAGTGCATAATAAATGAAGAAGGAAAGGTTGTTAGTAGTTTACACATGGTTCCACATTGCAAAATAATCACTCCTGACGCAGCCCCTTTGCTTTTCTGAATGTGCCCAAGGTAATGAGGTGGCTCTTGTGTCCAATCCAGCCATTTGTGTGAGAAGTTAATTTCAGTGCCTTTATCTGGTTTTCACTGTTGGGCATCGTGGGCTGGATGAGTGACAGATTTATGGCTCATGTGTTAAGTATGACATACGTGGGGTTTTTTTCAACTAGAGCATTTTCAATGCAGCCTTTTGTGCACAACCCCTCTAAGGACCAAAGAGACCAGGATGACTCAAGGCGTGGAAGAGGAGGGAGAAGACATGGCTGTAAATAAAGTTTTATATGTGGCTCTTCTGAAATTACAGCTGAGGTTTAAGTGCTTGATTATTGAGATATGGATTGGGTGGCATACCAAAATGTAGTGCTTTGTCTTGGAGGGAATTTTCAAGTTATCTTCTACACATCTCTAGTTACCATATACTTAAAATTTAATAATAGTCATGGAGTTTTAAACTCCTGCACATTTCATGGAGTTAAATGGAGGGAGGAAAGAAAATCTAGTAAGCCTGTCAGTGAGGAATAGCAAACTGAATTTGGAAGCTGAGTACCTTGTGATATATTGGGTTAGAAAGTGAGTCTTTAAGAATAGTCACGATGGGACACGAGGCAGTGATGCATTTTGCCCTACCTGTAAATAGTTTGCCAAGTAAGACTTGGTAGGTGGTAGAGCTTTAAAATGCCATTTTTCCCCCCTTAGTGTGGGCTAAAAGCATAGTGGGGAGTGTGTTAACTGGGTACTTCACTTTTATTAAGTCTGTGTGGCAAAAGGGATGATAAAGTTTTGTACCGCTGTGAAAAGAGATTCCTTTTCTGCTGGGCTGACACATCAACCTGTGGTAAGGGAGCATGTTAGTCACAGCAATTTCATGGCTGGTAAAATCTAAAAGCAGAGACTTCCACTGAGCAAATATGTGTGCTTCCATTTGGGAATCGCTAGGGAGGAAAGCAATTAATGACCCACTTCTGGGAGAAGAAAGAAAAACCACAGCCGTTAGTGACATTCCAAGGTGTTTCCCCTTTCACTTGGGGGCTGTGAGACTCTCTCTCCCCTCAGTGCTGCCTGGCTGACAGTGTCTTGAGCTGCTGGTTGTGGAAGAAGGGTCTTTCCTGCCCATCAAACCGACAATCACCTCCACCAGTAATGGGGGAAACTTCTCTAGTAAGGATAACAGCTTGTGCTCCTTCTAGAAGGTGCTAATGAACACCTAACCTGTAGGCTGGTGTTTATGCTGGACTTTGGGCTGGTTTACTTACAAAGTTGGCTTTATTCCTGGTGAGACTGTCCTTGCAAATGAACAAAAGGAAATGGAAACCCCTTTAATTTGATGGGTTAAGCCCTTAAGCTTGATTATTATTTTTGTAATTTCTTTTTAAAAAAATAAGTCTGCTAGAGTATTGGTGTGTCAGTGTCCATTGAAGCCTACAGTTGTACTCAATGAGAAGTCACGTACCTACTTAATAAATCTCATTCTGGCTTTCTGGCCTTTTACTGGGTTCTGTGGCCTTTCCGTGACTGCTGGCTTTTGCAGGTAATTTAAAGGTTGATTTTTTTCACTAGTATTTATCTCTGCAGGGTGCTGATAGCTTAAGAGCAGCAGTGCTGGATCAGGACCCCGCAGTGGCAGATGGAGTGCCAGTGCACAACAGAGGGAGACTCTTGTGTTAGAAATGGGTGGGTTTTCTCTTCCAGGTTACTGGTGAAGCAGAGAGGAACTGTCAGGGAAACCTTTGTCGAGTTATGAGACAGCCCCATGTGCACTTTGCATCACAGTATCTTGGCTTACAGTCGATTGCCGTCTATATGTTTTGCTGGGGCGTTCAGTCAGGAAGAAATCCAGTTGGATCTTAGCTGTGTGTCTTAGCCCTGTATTTGCAAAGAGGTTTATTATGCCTTTTCAAGTGGTGGTCCTTGGGTTTAGATGAGGCTTCCTCTTTTGGAGTATTTTCTTGTTTAAAATGCATGGGGAGAAATAGAACGTGAGCCACTGGTGCTGAGTAGCTCTGCATGCTCAGAGACACAACACGTGGTACCTGCCAATCTGACAGAGTGGTGCTTGGCCCCCCTCCCTTTGCTGCTTGGCCCCCCTCCCTTTGCTGCTTGGCCCCCCTCCCTTTGCTGCTTGGCCCCCCTCCCTTTGCTGCTTGGCCCCCCTCCCTTTGGTGCTTGGCCCCCCTCCCTTTGGTGCTTGGCTCCCCTTTGCTTTGGTGAATACTGGCTCCAATTGTTAAAACATGGCGCGCGTCTCCTCGCTGCGGTGTTTGTGGGTACCTGAAGATGAACAGCAGCTCAGAGTCAATAAGACATTTCTCTTTCCATGAACTACTATGGATTATCTAGCAAAAGTGCTTAAAGTAACTTTAATTCCTTCTTTGGAAAGCAGCTGGCAGTGGTTGCTGTTGGAGGGAGAACAGTAGGTAAGATGGCCTTATCTTCTTTGCTGCTGCAGTCCCTCTGCCTGGTGCTTTTCAGGAACCACTTAGCATTCCTTCTTTCCTGGTCCTTCTCTGTGCCATGCTAGCCTTTCACATGCCCTTTGGCTCTTTGCACTTTGATCCAAGGGTCAGCATATCTAGTTCAGTTCTTACATGTCAATCAGCTCAGTCTTTGCACTGATTTGTCCTGTTCCCCTGTTCCCTTCTTTGCTATCTTCCACAGGCTCTCTTATTTCTCTTGGGCTCCCCAGACCCTGTGCTGCCCCATGGCTTCTTTGGGCTGATCTGTCTATTTGCTCTAGGGAGCTGAAGGCATCTCCAGAAGCTCTTGCCTGCCAGTCCTCATGCGTAAAGGTTTCTGGAGCTTTGCAGTCTCATCCTTTTACCTCTCCTGACCATTTTCAGCCTCCTGAGGTGACTTACACTTTCTCTCTGTCCATCAGGTATTTTTCTTCATGGTTTTTGTTTCTCCAGTTGTTTTATTTTCTGTCTGTACTCATCTTCCATTCCCTATGAATGTTAGCTGTCCTTGCTTTTGCTTCCCCTATTCCCTCAGAGACGTTTACTGTTCAGACTTAATGCCCAGCTCATGTCTTCTTTTCTTGGGTTTTGTGCCTCCTCCCACATCACTGAACCCCCCTTACATCCCACCGTGCTTTCTGGTTCAAGACCACCCTTGCCATCTTGCTCCCACAGCCTGTACCAATACTCCTGGGTTGAGATGGCACTCATCACTACCTCCTGAGGTGATCACAGCAGCTTTCAGTCCTCTCTTTGCAAAGAGCTGCATATTTCTGTGCAAAGTCTTTTCATGTGAGCTTTTTTTTCTTTAATCATCTTTATCATCAACTGAGTTTTGATACTGCCAGGTTCCCTGAACTAAGGATACTTTTCATGCTTAATGTCACTGAAAGCAAAATGTAATTGCATTCCTTTGCCATCTATTCCATGCTAATCCTCCAAAAGAAGTGTTTCACTCATCATCTGAGCCAGTGGGTTTAGTATAGACTGTGAAACCTGCGATCTTTAATTTTCTGCATGGAAGCAGAAGGGAGAAGGAAGAGAGGCACTGTGCAGTTCATCTGCTTCCTAACAGATAGTCATTGAGTTCCTGTGCATTGCCAGAGCAGCATGTTGTGCTGAGGAAAGAAGGAAAGCAGAGAACTTACACCAGGATTAGGCTTTCTTCTGAACTGACATGAACAGCCATTCAGTCACTAATGCTAGATTCCCCTTTGACCACTGCTGAACAGAAGGCTGAAGGCTGACTTGTCCCAGCTAACTGGGGTCCTGCTGCATGGGATTACAGATGGAAAGCCAGCCAGATTTCCTATTAAATTCTACTGATGCCCTCCAGCAGTTGTGCTACTGCTTTTGTCTCAATAGAGAGAGAGATTAGAAAATTAACACCTGGCCAACGATAAACTGGAAAGTGGACATAATTCATGGGCAAGAGGAACAGGTGTGTTTTGCCTGTCATCCCATTTTGAGGTCATTAAAGGGGAGTTAAAAAAATAAAGTTTGAGAAAGAGAATGAGTTGTTTTCTGAAGACCAGGTGTCTCTAGTGTCTCCTAGTGTCTCCAGAAGCCTGTCACTCTTGTCTTTGGTCTTGAAGGTCATCTTAAATGTGTTGGATGACAGGTGGAAGCCTGTGTATGCAGCACCCAGGTGGTGAGGCTGGGTCTCTGCTCACCATCTATCTCTCCAGTGCTGTTTTACATTTCCCTTCCAAACTTTGCTGCCTCTTTTTTATTTTCTGTTTAACATGAGCCTCATATCTGGCTCTTGCAGTGGTACTGTGAGCTTGGAACTCGAGAATCAATGAAAAACTGGTGCTTTAAACAACCTGATGTGCGTAGGGCATGTCCCTGTGCCCCAGGGTCTGCTGCACGGCTGGTTGGAGCGCGTGCGGTGCAGCAGCGTGGTTGTCAGAGGTAGAGCAAGGGTAGAAGCTGCAGTTATTTTCTTTGTTTTCTTAGCCTTAGATCATGTTTTGATCTTGTCTTTAAGAGCTCAGCCCTTAGCAAGTGGTGTAACAGCAGCAGTTGTAGCACTCTCACCTGACTTCTCCCTGTGTCCCCTAAAAAATCTGTTGCCTATCCCAGTTAGAACACTTCAACGCAGTTGTGGTTCCTTGTGAAGAATATTCCCAGCTAAAGGGAAAGGCAAGAAGTGTCCCCCCTGAAACAAAAGCCTGACTTAAAAGTACTGCAAAATGTAACGTGCTAACAGGTTTCCCCAAATCCTGAAGAAAATGTTATTGGAAGAGAGTTCAGCTGCCACTGCCAGGGGACTGTGTAGGCTGCTGTCTCTGTTATCGGAAACTCTCAGCTGCATTTGTCTGCTTAATAGCTGTTGATGACAAGGTCATGTTCACACCTTTGAATTCTGGGCCCTCGTGGCCACTAGAGACCAACCTGATGCCTTTAGTCATTCATGTGGCTCCTAAAAACTACCTTGTCCCTGTTGTGCACAGTGAGCTCGTAGGCTGAATGCGAACTCGGCTCACGTACATTCCCTCTGCCCCTCCGTGGTGTCTCTGCTCTACTTGCTGGCTGTGGTAAGCACTAAGTACATGTGTCTCAGCACTTCCTGTGCTGACAGTGTCTGAATGATTTTAGTTCAGTCACCCAGTGTATTCAGATCTATGAGTTGGGGTGTGTAGGCTTGGGTTTTCAAGAAAAGGCAGTTCTCAGCTGGATGAGCAACTCGGAGGCATTTTGCATGGCTTTCTTAATAATAGGTGCTTGCCTTCCTCCCTTACTGCTTTTTCATGATGGTCCAAGATTGTAAGACAGAGTTAATCTGTCCAAATACAGCGATGATTGAGCTGGAATCTAGCTTGAAGACATTCAGGCATTGCCAGTCATTACTGCTGTGGACTGGAATGGACTGTTAAGAGGAATGGTTTGCATTGCTCCCCTACCCTGGGCTTAAACACACAGTTTGCTTTGGAACAAGATTGCCTTAATATCTCTGTAGGGTGAAAACAAATAGCCTGAAATACAAGCAAATGCAATGAAAAATTGCACTGGATGGTCGTCGTGTCCCTGGCTTCACACTCTGTATGTTCACTGCCTTCTTGGTAAAGGGCTGAAATTCAGTACTATCCATCCAGTTCTCAAACGCTGACCGGTGGGTGGAAGAACCAGTGTGACTGTACAGCTGGCAGTGGGCATCTGCGAAGGTGGCCCAGTTTGGGAGGTGTGAAGAAATCAAAGGGGCTGCTTTGTTTAGGTGGGGGTTTTTAGAGTATAAATGTGTAGTTTGTGTAAGAGAAAGGATAGAGCAGCATGGTTTCTCTGCCCCTCAGGCCACAGAAAGCCTTGCTTTGATCTTCCATGTGTTTGAAAGATTTGGAACTGAAGGCTCTCCTCTCAGCCCAGCCTGAGCTACAGAAACAACTTTCTTTGTATTGGATTTTCTGTCTTACATAGGTAATTATTTGAAATGTATAGTGTGATCCCTTATATGGGAGAGGAGATGGGTGTTTTGCTGACATCTGTGTTAATCAGACGTTGATAGCCACCTAGAAACACGCTGCGCTTAGAGAAGATGGTGGCTTGTCAGAGCAGTGGCTGTTGGCATTAGAGGATGTTTTCTATGGATCTTGTAAGGTGTCTGGAGTGAATTTAGCAGCTGTTAGGATCCTGAAAATGTTGTATTTGTCTCAGTGGGTTCCAGGTCATAACAGCTAGTTGCTGAGTCAGGAGTCTCGGTTGTCTTGTAGTGATGAATCCCAAGGATGAGGCTCTGTGTTGCTATCCCATTCTTTATATAACTGCACAGGTGACAGGTAAAAATCTGCTAAAATTGTTTCTTTGCTTTCTTTTGGGAACCTGTCAGTGGGAAGCTGACCTCAGTGATACTGCGATGATGAATGTGACAGGACAGGACCATGCGTGGAACACAGCTCGATAAAGAGTTTGAAAGATTAGAGGGCGCAGAGAGAGGATAGGCCTGTGCAGGGTGAAAACAAGCTCTTATTAATAATCCACTCTTGGCTCGAAGGGGTTGGAGCAGCACAGATCCTTGTGGCAGCATGGATGAAGTGACAGACTGACACAGCTTTTCCTGTAGATGTGTGTATGCAGCGGGTGTCGGTCTTTTGTAGGGAATGTTCCATAGTTAATGTGTTTTCCACCTGGCCTACAGAGCAGTGGGATTTGTGATGACCTTTAATTCCAGGACGTTACAGTACATAGGCATTTTCTGTTTCTTCTGTGTGGGGAAAGCTCATGAAAAGTTCCCTATGCTCTCTACAGGTTGCTCTACCTGTTTTCTTGTCTAACCTTGGGAAAAATCCCAACTCAGCTATAGGTGATCTCACTTAGGCATAAAACCCCAGAAGATAAATCAGCATTACCAGTGAATTAATCAGACTTTGTATCTGTGGAATGTGCCCTTCAGGGAAAATCTCAGCATGTTCTTGTTGGGGATCAGTGCAGATAGCTTGGTAGCAATTTGGGCTGTCCCTGGGCATAAGCAGTGTCTGTGATGCCAGGAGCTGCTTCAGTGATTAATTCTGCACCCTTCTGCAAAGCTGAGTTTGTGGGAAGGGGACACACCTGGTAGGGAGATCATTTTGTTAATCACAGAATCTCAAAGTTGGAAGAGACCTTTTAGATTGAGTCCAACCGTACCTGTCCTATGCTAACCCATATCCCTGAGCACCTCATCTACCCGTCTGTTAAACACACCCAGGGTCAGTGACTCGACCCCCTCCCCGGGCAGCCTGTTCCAGTGCCTGATAACCATTCTGGGGAAGAACTCTTTCCTAATGTCTGCTCTGCCCCTGCCCTGGCACAGCTTGAGCCCATTGCCCCTTGTCCCATCTCCTGTCACCTGACTGAAGAGACCATCACCCACCTCTCTGCACCCTCCCTTCAGGTAGTTGTAGGTGGGGAGAAGGTCTCCCCTCAGCCTTCTCTTCTCCAGGCTGAACACCCCCAGCTCCCTTAGTCACTCCTTGGAAGGTTTGGTCTCCAAAACACTCCAACGCCTCAAATACCTTCAAACTTTTCACAGTGGGGTTGTTGGGATGCAGTGGTTTTGAGAACAATTCTGCACAGCCAAATAGATTAAGATTGATTTTAAATACAAGAGCTGGACTCTTTCCCTGGAAAGGAACCCACGGTTTGTGTTTGTTTAAAGCTGACCATTAGTTTAAAAGTGTGGTTAAGTGTTTCCTGTCCCTGGGAAGGGAAAGAAAAGCTTTGTAAGTGTAGATCAGGAGGGACATTTTATACAAAATTTGGGGCTGTCTGGAAAGATGGAGGTTACAGTCTTTATCAGTCTTTAACTTATCTTTGGCCTTCATTGCTCAGTGCTGTTTCCCCTTATTTTCCTCCTGCCTGTCAGATGCCAGCAAGAGAATGGGAAATGCAGTGAGTGATCTTCAGGCCGTACTGAACCCATGCGGGGGGCTAGAGCTGGGGGAGAACACTGTGCCTGCAAAGTCAGACCAAGTGTTTTTGGAGCAGAGTTAAGAAGCTGAGCAGCTCTCTCCTCCTGGACTATCTCCAAAGCTGATCACATTTGCAGGCTTTTTCTTTTCTTAGTGGGAGCTGAAGCTGAGATGCTGGTAGAAGTAACTGTATTGGTGCTTGGGAGGCTAAACAAGGAGAAACGTAAATAAAAACTCAGTAATCCTTCACAGGAGGGAACTAAGGAGCTTGTTTGATTGGTTACAGTATGGTAAACACATCAGAAAAACATAAATCCAGAAAACACTGTGGGTTTGGGGGTGGTTTTTGTTGGGTTTTTATTTTTTTAATCCAATTTGAATCTTTTTTAAACATATAAAGGGCAGATAAAATGAGCAACTATTATTTGAAATGAAGGCAGAACTGATATGCTTGAAAGGAAAATGTCAGTGCCACAAAAATATCATAGCCCTGTAGATTAAAGAGAGGCAATTTATAACTTCAGGTGACAACACAGAGCTGTTAAACAGAGGGACTTTATAAAATACGTGGCTGTTATCAGGGTTTGATAAATGGCTTGAACAGTGTATAGCAAAACTGAATTTTTCATGTTTTCCTGCAAATGCAAACCTAAGTTTGAGCTCCTATCTCTGCAAACGTGGTTATCAGAGATGCACACTTTGTTCTATCTGATTAAACCTTGTTTCTCCAAAGCTGGAACATGTATTCCTTCAGTAGCTCTTCCAGCTGGTTTCCACACAGGCTGTGGAGAGACACAGTCCATCATCTTCCAATTTGCCACTGGTAGAAGTTGCTAGTTTTACTCCCTGTCCCATGGGATGCATTGCACACAGTGGTGTATGGGAACAATGTGCAACCACAGAGCACCTGAGAAAGAGAAGAAAAGGAAACCTGTTTCCTACACAAAGACTTATCCTCTTCATTGAGCTGCCTTCCATTGACCTTTGTGTTGTTTGGTCTGTGTGGTTCTGCTTATCAACGCTCCAGCAAAAGATCTGGGAAAGCACGAAAGATGCTTTGAAGGTTCATGCTGTGTACTGAGGAGATGTATTTTCCCTGCTGCCCAGCAGACAGCTTGCTTTTGACAAGGAAAGAAAATGGAAGTGGAGGGAGTGTCTTTTTTCTTCCAGGAATCTCTTCCCACCACATTTTCCTGATCCTTAGCCCTTGTTATGTGGTGTGAGGGAAAACCTGTCAGGCTTTCAGCCACCTGAGCCCCATGGAAGACAGACATGCCCAGAAGCTTCTCTTTCCTTCCTCTGATATCAATGGGACTTGTAAAAACTATCACTTCTCCCTGCAAACCTTCTTTTTGTGTCTCTTCAGCTTGTCACAGCTAAAAACATGCCTTCTGAAGTGGCAAATGTAATTTTATAAGCCAAAAAAAAAAAGGTGCGTGTGTTTTCCCTGAGCTGATTGATCATTAATTATATTTCAAACTCTTAAGACCAAGAACCACACTTACTCCTGTGCAGTGGCAAAACCAACCCAGCTCTGCTGTGATGGAGCGTGAGGTTTGGGATCTGCCACTGTTCATGGCCAGGTCCTGGGTGGGAAAAGGAGATGTATTCCAGCTCCCATGGTCACAGCTCGGGATGGGCCACGGCCCAGGGACACTGTAGGGAGACAGCAGATTGTGTTCAGGTCATCTCTGTAATTTTGTGTGCCTCTCTGGCAATGCATTTTGCTGTTTCCCAGACCAGTTCTAATCTGCTTTTGTTTAATTCTCTCTGTACCCCGTGCTAAGGTCCAGGCTTTCAAGTCTGTTGTTCTTTTTGCATGTCCTGTTTTTCTCAAGTGGTTTATTTTGTCTAAATACTGTGATTAAAAAGAAAATATTCGTCTGTGAGAGAATTTATGTCTCAAGAAAAAGATAGATGGTTATAATGGCACTTTCTGGTTTTCCTTATTTATTTTAGCAGATAAACAGGAAAGAAGTTTACAAAGCAAATATGTGGTAGGTCTGTTTTGGGTACTTGTCAAAGTCCCCACCCGCACTGAGGTGAGATTTCCCCCCCTTAAGCATAGATTCCTTTTGGGTTTGGGGTATCGATTCAGAATTGATGCAGACATGAGCTTGCCTCCGCTTCCCCCGCACCCATCCCTTCCTTTCTGGGCAGCTTTCTGCAGCACTGCTGGTTATCTTCTCACCAGACCCTCTGCCGCTTTCTGCTTCATTTCATAGAATTGTTAGGGCTGGAAGGGACCTTAAAGATCAACAAGTCCCAGCCCCCTGCCACTGGCAGGGACACCTCTCACCAGGCCAGGCTTCATAAAGCCCATCCAACCCGGCCTTGAACACCTTCAGGAAGGGGGCAGCCACCACCTCTCTGGGCAACCTGTGCCTGGACCTTGCTGCCCTCAGAGTGAAGAATTTCTTCCTAATATCCAATCTAAATCTACCCCTTCCAATTTAAAACCATTACACCTCGTCCTGTCACTCCATGACCTTCTGGGGGGTCCTAATTAATGTTTATAAATATCTTAAGTATGGGATGCAGGGGGAATTGGCCAGCCCCTTTTCAGTGTCTGTGGGGACAGGACAAGGGGCAGTGGCTGTAAGCTGGAGCACAGGAAGTTCTGCACCAACATGGGGAGGAACTTTTCCCCAGTGAGGGTGCCAGAGCCCTGGGACAGGCTGCCCAGGGGGGTGGTGGAATCTCCTTCTCTGGAGAGATTCAAGACTCGTCTGGACGCCGCCCTGTGCAATATGAGCTGGGGAGCTGCTTTGGCAGGGGGGTTGGACCCCATGATCTCTCGAGGTCCCTTCCAACCCCTGTGATTCTGTGATTCTAAAAAGATCCTCCCCAGCTTTCTTGTAGGCGCCTCAGAGACTGGGAGGCTGCTGTAAGATCTACTCAGAGCTTTCTCCAGGCTGAACAACCTCAACTCTCTCAGCCTGTCTTCACAGGAGAAGTGCTCCAGCCTTCTAATCATCTAGAGTGGCCTCCTCTGGACCCCTTCCAACAGTTCCCTGTTCTTCTTATGTTGGGGACCCTAGAATTGGACACAGTGCTCCATGCAGGGTCTCATGAGAGCGGAGTAGAGGGGCAGAATCAGCTTCCCTGACCCACTGGCCATGCTCCTATTGATGCAGCCCAGGACACAGTTGGTTTTCTGGGCTGTGAGTGCACATTGTCAGCTCATGTCAAGCCTCTCACCAGCACCTCCAAGTCCTCCTCTGCAGGGATGCTCTCCATGACATCATCTCCTAGCCTGTATTGATGAGGAGAATTGCACTGACCCAGGTACAGGACCTTGCACTTTCTTTAGCAGGTACCTCAAAGAAGAGCTGCTGAAGTGGTGTAGTTTTTAGTTGCTAGCTCAAAAGGAGTTTAAAAGAGGCATTACCACAGTGTGGAGACAGTGGTCTTCCTTGTTGGAGATGAGTTTTCCCTCCCTCAGTGGATGAGCCTGTAACTTGGTCTTGGCAGCGTGTGGTGTTCAGTGCTGAAAGGCCTGGTTGGGATCTGTCTCTGTGTTAACGTTGGTGGTGACAGAGGGCTGCAGCTGGCCAAATGTGTGCAATCTCTGATGGGTGAGGACAAGGGCTGCTAAGGTGTTCTGTGTCCTGCTTCCCTCAGAACCTGAGCACGTTTCCCTGTGTGACATCCGGTGTTTACTCAAACAGCAGAATGTTAAATGCTGTGAATGTGCACTGGTCTGGCTGTGTTCACAGGGAGCGTTTGAGGGCCAGGCAGGGAGATTTGTAGGTAGTTCAAAATATTGGCAGAAGCTACCTGGCCTCAAATGCTTGTGGAACAACAGCTCTTCAGCCAAGCAAAATACCACCACTGTAGGCCTTGTCGCATCCTCCGTTGAGTGCTTTGGTTGTGTTTTAAAACCCTTCTGCTTTTCTGCCCTTCTCTGTTGTGCTGTGTCCCCTCCTGGATGTAATTGGGATGCTGGTGGGTGGGTTTCCTGTTAACAAAAATGATGTGATCTAGGAAGCCTCTTTAAAAGGAGAGATTTATGACGTCTGTGTGCTCATCCCATTTCTGCAGACAGCTCTTGTAATGATAAAGGTGCATATATCTCGGGGTGATGTAAACAACTTGATGGATTGCTTACAGTTTATGTGGAGAAAATATTGGAAGCTTTTTATCTATCTGTAAAGCTTCCTGGGAGGCTGCAAACAGGTGGCCTGGTGCAGGCACACAGGTATATCATCATTACAGGCAGTCAGGCTGTGTGCAGGTACCGATGGAGGCCAACATTTCTATTCTGAAAATAATCAGGTGGTGAAGGCGAAAGGGATGGAGCTCAAGGCTGCCACAGCCCTTCTCTCTCCTTTACAGTTTAAAGCCAGAGTAAGGAAAGATGGAGTATGTTAATATAATAACTGGCAGCCTGTCTCTGTAGTACAGTGATTCTTTAATCCTCATTTAGGAAAAAACACAGATGTAGCGACTGCAGTGTTTGGTCACCCATCAGATTTTAATTGTGGAGTAGCAGGAAAAGATAAGAGTCTTGGCTATATATGTTAGTGACAGAGATGCTCTATCTATGTTCCCAAAGAGATACCCATCTTTCCACTGAAGCAATCCATGTGTGCATAGCTCCTGTCTGTATTTTTGCACCTGTGTTCCAAGTGTGGGCACAGGCACTAATTAGCTCTTCAGGTGCAGAAATTCCACTTAAAAATGAAGCCAAGTTTCAGTTGTCATAAAAATGCCAACGAGTGCAGTAAAATGCCTCCCTAATTTAAGAACACTAGAAGGCTAAATAAATTAAATAGTGAAATATATAGAAATTCTTATGTTGAAGTGGATAGATTTAAAATTATTACTGACATAAAATTGTGACAAATCATCTCTTTCTAATCCGTGACGTGTAGGATTGCCTGGGAGAAAGTTTATAACCAGTGGGGGACTTTCTGTAGACTTCATGTCTCAGAAAGCATCATTCCTTTGTGATAGCAACCCCTGTAACCCCACAGTAATACCTGGTGATTTATTTGCTCAGAAGTGACAGCACTCTTGTGATTAGAGGCTGTGGAGTTGCCCAGTTTGTGTTTTCAGCTGGTATTGTACAGGGTTACCCATACTCAGCATTTGTACTGGGCGCTGGTGAGGCTGCACCTCGAGTGCTGGGTCCAGTTCTGGGCTCCTCACCGTATGAAAGATATTGAGGTCCTGGAGAGAGTTCAGAGAAGGGCAACCAGGCTGGGGAAGGGGCTGGAGGGCAAATCCTCTGAGGAGCAGCTGAGGGAGCTGGGGGTGTTGAGCCTGGAGAAGAGGAGGCTGAGGGGAGACCTTCTCCCCACCTACAACTACCTGAAGGGAGGGTGCAGAGAGGTGGGCGATGGTCTCTTCAGCCAGGGGACAGGAGATGGGACAAGGGGCAATGGGCTCAAGCTGTGCCAGGGCAGGGTCAGAGCAGATGTGAGGGAAAAGTTCTTCCCTGAAAGAGTTGTCAGGGCCTGGCACAGGCTGCCCATGGAGGGGCTGAGTCATCTTCCCTGGGTGTGTTTAAAAAAGGGTAGCTGAGGTGCTCAGGGATCTGGTTTACCTTAGAATGGGAATGGTTGGACTTGATGATCTTAAAGGTCTTTTCCAACCTTGTGATTCTGTGTTAAGGGCAGGTTCTTGTTCAGTACTGGGTCAGCCAATCTGTTTTGGAGCTGGTGAACATCATCTGATGGATCTCATGCTGCAGTAACAGCTCTTCTGGCTGGGTTTGAAAGCATCAAAGATTTACACAGGTCACCTTGAGACTGTTTGCATGAAGCTGGGAAAATAGTTCCTCATGGGTGTTTTTCTGGCTGCTTAGCATTGTGTAAGCATTGACTGTTAGCTGATCCTGTGTTGAAGGCTCTGAACAATGGATTTTTATGTAGATGAAGTCTGAAATTCCAGATAGATTGGGTGAAGCATGCACAGCATCGCTGCATGAATAAGTAATAAAGAGCCTGATCAGATGAGTGAGGTACAGAAAACTGAAGCAAGTCAGAATGTTTTTCATTCCATGATGGAGCAGGAGGAGGAGGGAGAACAGCTTGCAGGGTTTTAGTCCTGGTGCTCTCCTTACCTTTAATGGGACCTGGGGAATTTACTTTATCCCTGTACTTTGTTTAGCACAGAGCTAGAGGGGTAGTTGTTGCCAATTCCACAGGTGATCACAGAATTATTGGAAAACAGCTTGAGACCCTTAGCTTTATGATTCGTATCCCACCAAGGCACAGTGCCAAAGTTTTGGCAACTTGATCACTGTAGGTTCCCTCCACAACTGCTAGAGAGGAGATGGGCACCTCCACAGCCTCAGTCAGTTCCCTCACCTAGACGTTTCCCTCTACAACGGGTCCTGTGTCTCCACTGCCTGCAGAAGGAGAATCCATCTCAATTCAGTCAAGGTCTGTAAAATGAGAAAACCCCATCATTATTGTTAAAGCTTCCCACGTCTTAGGTGTGTCATCTTCTGTTGTACAGAGTCAGCAGATGAACCTCTGTTAGGTGATAGAGACTTCATCACTCTGAGCATACAAGCTCCATGCATTTCTGTTTGCTGCATTTCCCTGTTCTGGTGTCCTGGGCTTTGGTGCAAAGGGGATTTTTCATTTGGGAATGATGATGATGTGTTGTGAGGTTTCTCTTTTTGTTTTTTTTCTTTTGTTTCAATAACATTTAGCTCCTGTAATATAAGAAGTAAATTAGATGTGCTTTTTAAGCAGCTTTTCCTTTTGATAGGCTCACTCTGTAGTGCATAAGGACAGGAAAAAAACCATGTTTGCACTTCATTATCGATAGTTTGCATATCTGAGTTATATACTATGAAGATCAAACAGAAAAATCATAGTTCACCATATAATTAAAAATGACACCATGCTGTCATTTTGAAGTGGAACCTGTCTAAGGTTGCATGGGTAACCTTAATACCTTCCTGTTTGGGTTTTTTTCCTTAATGTTTGGTTTGGCTTCTAATATAAGATTATATATTTTAACTGGGAAAATAAGTACTGAGAAATATTAAGAAAATACTTGTCATTGGTGACGGGGGGTTCTGCTTTACTGGACTCTAAAGTGTCCAAGAGCAGTAAAAGTTCATTGCTGTACGTGTGGCTGCAGTTTATGCCATGCAGCTCCCTGGGCTCACAGGGTAAGCAAGCAGCAAACTCTGTCCCATTCACTCAGCTCCTACAGCCTGAAGTCCTAAGTCCAGTTTTCTCATTTTTCTTCTTTTTAGGAAAGAGGAGGGATTGTGGCTGTTTGGTTTTTACAGATGATTTTTGCTGGATTACAATAGATGTATCTTACACAGAATCCAGGGGGTGCCTCCCCTCCCCTTAGCTGCCCCAAAGCCACAGCAGTCTTATGAACAGGACGTTGATGTTCCTTCTGGCAAGAAGGATTTACTTGAGTGCTAATCAGGTCACTCATGCCATGATCTCTGCAAAGGGGTACATTTTTAACTAGGAAAAGCATTTGTTATATATTAGCTATGATACAGATTTCTCCTGAATAGGTTTCTGGTGCTGTGTAATGCAAACATTGTGGGATTCGGTGACTGTAATTGGCATTAGGTTTCAGCTCTGAACTGATGCATACGTTTGGGATCCACATCCTTAGTTTAATGCATACAAAAATATTTACTTTGTCTGCTCTTTCAGACTCCTTATAAACAAGCAAGAAAGTGTTTTTGGTTGTTTGTTGGGTTTTTTTTTAATTGTCCTGCCACTAGTTCCCATTTCTTTTTAGCTGAGAAAACTACTATTCAGGAAAGTTGTATCACTGGGCATTAGGAGGACTGGATCATTAATATTTAACTGTGTTGGAAGTAGAAAGCACTGTAACAATAATAATAATTTGCACTTGCACAGCACATTTCTCCTGAGGATCTCAAAGCACTTTACAAACCATTTAATTAAGCCTTACTAAATCCCTCTGAGGTTTATTATTAGTCCCATTTTACAGATGGTTAAGCAAGGGCATAAAGAAGTTAAATGGTTTGCCTAAATGAGTTAGTGGCAACAATAAGCATGTACTTCAGGAGTCCTGACCATGTCTGTCTAGCAGAGGAGGTATCTAGTGACCACGGTGTCTTGCCAGCAGTAAGCAGGGGAGCATAACAGCTGAAAGCAAAAGCAGGTGAAGTGTTCTGAGACAGTTCATGTAAATACTCTCTGGAAATGGCATGATGCTGGAGTTTCATTTTTGTTATTACCCAGTATCCTGGTTGTAGAGGTGGTACCCAGCACATCCCACCGTGGCTGAGTGGCTCAAGAAGTGGGAGCAAGTGGGGGTGAGTCCTGGCTCTCCGCCTGGCTGAGCTTCCTAAATTTCATCCCTTCATTCACCAGGCACACCTTTATGGCTTTGTTTCCATCCTGACTGATGCTTTATATTAATCAGTGCTGCAGCTTTGGCCAGCCAGGGACTTATTTCATCAAGTAAGGAAAGAAGTTCTTGCCACCAGACTTCAAATTATTCATATCATTAGCAGCTGCTTCTCCTCAGGTGCCCAACATGAGAGGTTGGTTTATCAAGACATAAAGCAGAAGCACACAGGCGAAGGGGACTTGTGCTCACTGCTTAGCTGGGAACCACTTAGGAGGGTGTTCGTGTACAAATGCATTAGATTATGGTTAAGCAGCTTATGGACATAAAAACACATTAGAACTTTACAGCATGCTATAAATTACAGTTTTGCAGCATTCACAGCCACAATGTTAGGTAATTACATTCATTAATCTACTACGAAGAGCACATAAAGTTGCCTCCCAAATGGTACTGTGTGTGCTTGTGCTCAGCTGGGAATGGGAATGTGCTGAGAAGGGCTCCCCTTCCCCCATGTCCTCCTCCCCCACCATTCTGCCTTGCTCAGAAACTTTCCAATTCTGTGATGGCTTTCAGCAGACCAGCCTTCCAAACCTCTTGCTATAAACACTTAGGATTCATAGTGGAAGAATTTCTGATAATCTTGTCTCTAAGCTTGTTTTGGTATGTTGTGCATGTGGTCTGGCAATCGTTTAGTTAAAGGAAGTTATTGCTTGTTGGCCCTTGGGTGGGAGGGCACAAATGGCTCACCTGAGATTTAGTCGTCCCTGTAATTGTTAGTGGCTCATATTCCTGGCCATAGGTTGAGCATCTAGTGCTTCATTTTCTTCTGTGCAGAAATAATTCCTCTAATTAGAGCACATTCTCAACTGGTCTAAGTTAGAATAACTGCATTTGTATGTCTCCTGGTGCAATGTCTGTGCCACTGACCTTTTCCTTTCTTTATCTTGCTTTCAGGCCATTCATTTGAGGTGCAGCCTTGTTCTGTACAACCAGACATTCCTTCTTCCTTTGAAATACCTGTCATGGCCTTTTCTTCCCCCCTCACCCCCCCATCCCTGCTCTGAAGGACCAAGTTTTATGTTCAATGTCTTCTACCCTAGGACAACAAGCTCTCTCATCTCCCTTGTTCAGCCATGTTTTCACTGGGACTTCCCATGAAATTTTAGCAATGAAGATAGGAGAACAGAGAGTTGTGCACTACCCAGTGTATTCTCTGCTCCCAAGATCTTGGAGTGTGCCTTAGGAAATGGAGCCTGCAGAGGTTCCCTGGAATACTTCCCCCAGTTTCAGTGACTGTTGAGCAGGGTACTCATGTGAAAGGTCCTGCTCAGCTAGAAGGCTATAGGTAACAGCAACACCACAGTTGACTGGTTTATCATCCCGAATTTTTAAGAAATCGAGACACTAACACAGATTGGGCATCTCAGTCCTTGTAAAAACATAACCCAAAAATCAAAGAAACAGTCCTCTAGAGAAAGGTCAAGCCCTATGATGAAGGTCTGAGTCAAACTCAAACTTAACTGAGACAGAAAGCAAAATATATTATCTTTTAATTGTAAAACTTAAGCTTTTATAATCAGGTTCATTTAAGCTTGGATGAGTCAACAGGAATAGAAGACCTGGAGGAATGTCTCACTGCTTATATGTCAGTTCATTAATTGGGTTTTCAGTTGCTGATCTCCTTTCACATCAAGATCATCTTTACATCTGTAGAAAAAAAGAGCCACAAAGCTTCCAGTGGTACTCAAGTAGGAGCAGCCATTATGTGAGACAGTGACAGATGCTTAATCACACGACAGTCTTCAGTGAAGGCATTCATCTCTCTGCTAAATAGATGTAGTTTCAATGACACTTGAGCACTCCAGTTTCTAGGGAATTTCTTTGTCATGACTGACAAATTTATTATCCTGACCATTAAATTAATAAAACACAGAGTGTGCAGCTACAGCTTTTTGAGGGAAGGGGTTTTTTTTGGTGGAACAGAAAACCTTCCAGCTCCATGTCCCAAGTTTTCATCAGCCTGTTGCCCAGGATCTCTGTGCCTAGTGACCAGAGGAGGCAGAAAAAGCAGGTCCAGCATCTCACAGCTATGGGACAGGAGAGGGAGAGCACGTTTGGTAGGTACAAGCCTCCCATTGGAAATTACTCTCTTTCAAGCACCTTGCCAAGTGCTGTCTGTCCAGGGCAGAAACACGAACCACTTCAGCCCATCATGCAGACATGAGCTGCTCCTCAGCTTCTGCTTTGCTCTGATACCAGCACCAATGTGCTCCTTGTTGACAAAAGCAAGAACTGTAGCAATGGTGTTCATTGCTGAGATTCAGGGAAAACTGACTGATAAATCACCTTTTTATGTCTGATGCTGTTTCTGTTACCTGCTTGGCTGCAGCCTACCTCTTAGGTGATGCACTGAGATGTGCAACTGCATTCAGGTGGGCTTTGCTTCCCTGTATTCCACATGTAAACATCAAAAAATCAGAAATCCTTATTTTTAAGGTCAGTGGGTCTCCCCGCTGCTGGGCAGCTGTGGCTCACGGGTCTGCAGCCAGGCAGCAGCAAGGAGAGCCTGTAAGCCAGGCCAGCAGCCTGCTTGAATGGAGATAAATTGGGGTCCTGCAGGAGAGTGTCAAGACAGAAGGATGTTGTCAGAGCTGGATGTTTAATGTAACGTGCAGCTGCTAACCTGGTCCTTGCTCCCCTGACAAAACAGCTGCCATTTTGGGTTAGTGTCAGAGTTGTGGAGCCGGGTGATCGTCAGCGCTCATGTATTACTAATGCCATCTGTGTCATCTGCAGAGCATCCCATAAAGCACAGAGAGAAAGTGATAAACACTGGCTTGCTCTTAATGCTGAAGTACCATGGTGGATCTCTGCTTCCCTTCCTCACACACGCAGTCTCAGAGCTCACATAACGCCGAGTGCTTTACTACTCTGCTCAGGCGTTCAGTGACTTAATTGTGTGATGGTGTTGATGTAAAATTTAACAGCCACTGTGTGTATTGACTATAGCTTCATTGGTTGCTGCTAGAACATGCTGTGCTATTGCCCTGCTATTCATTTAGCTGTTTTGGTCCATTTATTAGATATTACAGAGATTTTCCTTTTCTGGACAGAACTGGTAGTGATTTCTGCAGTGGAAACCTATTGGGAATGACTCTAATCTAGTTTCTGAGGATTTGTTTATTGGGGCAGCACATGCTGGGCTAATTTCAGGGTACATGTTCCATGGTATCTTTTCTATCCACAAGTGAAGTTTTAATGATGGGATGTAGTACTCAGACAGCAGCTTTTTTTCATTGGGTTTTTTTTTTTTTCCCTTTTATTTTCTACCCAAAAAGCAGCAAAAGCAAAATTGGCTCAGTCAGTATTTATTGGCAAATTAGTGTTCCTAAAGACTTCCTCTTGCTTGTTCTTTTCCAGAGCTTGGAGAAATAAGATTTCACGTAATGCATCTGGGATTGGATTACTGGATTGAATTTTGCAGAGTACACTAGGGATAGCTGAGCCTGTTTAGAAAGCAGCTAAGCCCCTCTAAGTCAGTAAAAATTCAATTCATGATAGTCGATGGGGGATTTTTCAGTGGGTTTTTTTGTTTGGGGTGATTTATTTGCTGTTGAATGGTCATGTTTCCTTTGAGGTGTCTTATCAAGGTAAAGTTTATTAAGCTTTTGGCGGAGGGGGTGGTGGGATACAGCTGCTCTGAAAAATAGGAAGGAAGAAAGCGTCCTGGAAGCTGAAATCCCTTGGCCTGCTTGCTTGTTGAACACGCACTCTTCCAGGAGCTCTTCAGCTGAGTTTGTGTTGTGGCTGTTTTGGAAAGCCACAGAAACATGAAGATGTTCCAGATTGATCAGAGTTGAGGTTGTGATTTGTTATTACTTTACATCTGGTCTTTTGTGTACTCACGAGTTCCCGCTCCTCCCCTCCCTCCCTCCTGCTCCTCTCCTGCTGTGAGTTGAGGTTTTGGTCCTCAAAACCAGGCCAACCACGTTATTATAGCGCAGATGGCAATAATCTCTGTGTGATTCTGATAACACATCTCAGGACACAGCAGGCTTTGGGAAATTCCAGCCCTGTTGCAGGGATGGATCTTGTCCTAGAAGAACACTGTCTGAATACAGATTCTGATTCTCTCTGTAAAATTACCCTGATTATTATTATTTTTTTAAAATTATTTGTTTATCTGTTTCTTAGGCCGGTGGTACTGTGGTGCTGGTGCTTCTAGGTTTTGTTTTTATGCTTGGAACTGAATTTTTTTAGAAGAGAACATCAGGGAAGTCTGCACAGTGCTCTGCCAGCCAAATTAAGGAGAGGTCTGAGTGTACGAACCTGGGGAGGTAGCTGGGCTCAGCTAGAGGGAAAGGAGGGGTGAGGAGGCTGGCAAACCATTCAGGGTATGGAATAAGTTTTATTAAGGTTGTCAAGAATGAAGGAAAGGAGGAAAAAAATAATTCTGAATAAGATAAAGACTGTCATGGGAGGAAACGTAATATATTTTGTTGAAATGCTGTATAATCTTTTAGAGTCTTATCTGTCCTGTAATATTCCTGATGGGAGGTGAAAGGGCTGTATCCTCCTCACTCTTAAACAGGAAAAAGAAGCAATATGCTTTTCCTCTTCTAATGGGAAGAAATAATGGTTTTCTAGGTGAGGTTTAATGCTCTCAGCAAATCTTTGCAGCTTATGTTTTTACATTATAGTCATTTTCTTGAGTCAGACATCCCTGCTGCCTGTTAAGTAAACACAGAAAGCATAGATTATCAGTTAAAAGTATCGACAGCATTTCAAGTGCTATCAGAGAACATTTAATTCAGTTTAATTTTGTGATAAATCTCATGTTTAATCCTCTGGTTGCTCTGTAATCATGTCTCTATTGATCTTTTCTGAATGACTGCATGCAGTTTAATAAACTTTGCCATTAACCCAAGCTTTCTAAAGGGGGAGATTGATTCCAGTATCGTCTGATAGAACCAATAAGCACCTGAACATCATTAAATCTGTCCATTATAAAACATTTGCATTAAGATCAAAGTAAAAGTGTAGGGGTGAATTTGCAGCTTATTAGAGAAAGAGTTTGCAATCGGGAAGTCTTAGTATGTCAGTCAAAATCAGCAGCAGTTTTCAGCCTGGCTGATTCAAGCTGACACCTCCTTTCATTTCTTATTTCTCAAATCTGGCTTTCATCCTATTGAGCGACCTCCTTCCCTCTTTTCCCAGCCACAATTATATCCTTTAATTTATTCCATCTTTTTCCTTCTGGCCATTTGTTTAGTCCAGGTTTTTGAGGTCATTTTTGCCTCATAATAAAACCAGAGTTTGGGTGTTTGTCCAAGTGTTGGTTCGGATTTTCAGTCCCAAAATTCTTTTATAAGGAAAAGCCCTAGTTACATGAGATGGAAAATGGGCTAGGGAACGGGGGGCATGTTATGGAAAGAAAAAAGCATGACCTTCTCAAATGCCTTCCTCAAAGGCCTGTTCCCACCACTCCTCACAGGGGCTGTCTCACTTACTGTGGATGCCAAAGTGAGTTCTGCAGGTTGGCCGGTCCATAAGGCTGAGTAGGAGCATGGCTTGGGGGGGCCCAATACCAGCTGAGCTGCACTGAAATAAAGTGCCCCAATTCCTTGTGACTGAGAGTGCATTGGTGGCCATGGGAGCGTCTGTGCATCTCTGTGATGCTGGGCAGGCGAGTGGTCCCACCAAGGGGTCTGGATCAGGAGGTGCGTGGGGAGGGGGCACTGGCACAGCCTGGCAGGATGCCGTCTCCTGGGCTGTTCTGCTGTTTGCTGTTATGCCAAAGCAGCGCTGCCCTCCCAGTCACTGGTAGCTGCTGGCCAAGGGCTGTGGGGAGCTTGGAAAGGAAACTGCGTGCCATCGTTCTTCCCTTCACTCCCCCTGCTCCTCTCCATGTCTGTGCAGGCACTGGAAGTTCTCAGCCCACGAGAGAACAAAGGGTCTTTATTGATTTCAAAGGCCATCGGTGGGGGGAATGGTAGCAGCTCCTTGGGCAGCAGAGGCACCAGCTCAGGACAGTGGAGGAGGATGCTGGGAACTGGTGGTGCAGGAGGTGGGAGGAGGCTGATCCAGCTGGAAGAGCTGTCTGGAATTGGGGTGAAGAACCAGGAAGGGGAAATGGAAAGGGAACAGGGCATACAGGGAGCCTATAGGTGTGGGAAGGAAACACAGAAAGCAAGAGCCAAATGCACATCCATGCAGCTGAGCAATAGCAGGGAGCCTGTCCTGGATGATGTGCAGAGAAAGGGAGATGTAGAAGTTGTCCTCTCCCACTAAGGCTCATGGAGAAGAGATGAGAGTCATGACTTTGCTAGCCCACACATCACTTGGAGGAGAACTGGGAGATGTAAGAAGTACCTGCTTGGTAGGAGGCTTGGAGGAAGCCCCTGGGTATGGAGATGAGATGGGGTGGGAAGCAGGGACGAGGGCTGCAGCAGTCCCACAGGGCAGGTCCCAGGGTCAAACAGGCGGTGGTTTGGTCTGATGAAGATGAAGGCCCTCAGAGGTTTGGAAGATGAGAGATTGACTTTGCTACACTTTCCAAATCAAATTAATGAATAGCCCAAGCCCTGAGATGTTTTATGGCATGTAGCAGTTGGAGACTGTTATATTTCTTATGCCGAAGAGGGCTGCCATGATCTAGGTCTGACCAAAGGGCAGTGTGCCAGCTGCTCCAGGGACCCGCTTCACCTTTGCAGAGTCGTCTTTGCTTTTTCCAAGCATGTGTGCAGTCCCTTCCTGTGGTGCCTGATCCATTTGCCTCTAAGCATTTAGTATTTTGAGTTGCAGATGGGGTTTTACTTCCTTTTTTTTTTTACTTCCATACAGATGAGCTCTGCTGCACATAAGGGCTAAAGGCCCAAAATTCACAGAGCCATTTATTTCCTTTGGAAAACCAGTCAATAGGAATTAAATAGTTTTATGCCCCTGAATACCTGCTTTGTGGATTGGGGCTTAGCTTACTGCTGCAGGTCACAGAGAGAGGCAGTGGAAGATCAGGAATTTCAACATGTGTCTCCAAGTATCCACATTAATAACTTACCATCCTCAGTCTGGCCAGCTCTAATCCTGTGCCTGGCAGGGTACAACTTGTGATAAGATCAGACAGGAGAGATTTGGATACCAGCACCAACAAGCAGCTTAGAAAACAAATCTTTAATAGGAAAGGTTTCCTTCCAAGTGCAGACTGATTCCTGCTTACGGTTCTAATTCTCTTCAACATATTCCGCAGCTCTCGAGAGATGCATTGCAGAGCTTTATCTGCTTCCTGCTCCAGGCAAGTTTGTACAGAGAGACAGCGGTGCGGATGCTTTCTGCACAAGAAACAGTTACAAGTTCAGTTCAGACAGCCGGCTGTACGCTCGAGTGTGGTTAGAATCGAAGTATTGCTCGAGTGGCATGATTCACAGTTTTCCTAACTCCTAGCAAGTTTGCTGGAGGCATTAGCAAAGCTCTTGACTTGAGATGTTTTGTTTTGGAGCTGGATCCCCTGACTGTGCATCCCTACCAAGTTAAATTTGTAGCTTCTGGGTGGCTATTAATAAGAAATATTGCAGAAATTGCTTTTCCAGCCACTGAATAGCCCTGAATATTAGATAACACTTCAGAACTATCCACAAAGTAGCTTCAAGTTGGATATTTGCAGAAGGCAGCGTGTTTTCAGCCACAGCACAACTGTAAAGGAAATTTTCATTTTTGGTGATGTATGAGGCAGCTTTAGAGGGTCTGTGCCCTGTAATAAAACTGAAGAAACTGTAGTCTTCTCTGGTTTTCCCTTTTTATTTATTCATGCTATCTTCTGTGCCTGTGCAACTGGAGACTCCATATTCTAAATACAGGACAGAAGGGAGGAGCTGTGTTTCCCCTCCTAGGAACTGCTGAATATGCCTGATGGGTTTTTTGGGTGATGTCAGATAGATTTTGGAGCATCCACTGGCCTACAGCTGAAACAAATGCTTTGTTGCAAGGATGTGACATGGAGCAATGGAGGCGGACCACGTGTGTGGCAGTTACCCAGTGGGACTGACTCTCTGCATTCGGTGCGGTGGTTTATACCTCTGTCAAGTAACAGCGGAACAGTTGTGGTATTTATTTCATCTCAGTATGTGAATGAGGACTCTTGAGACAGGAGCAACTTAGATCTGCTTTGTAAGTGGTGCGAAGGACAAGGCAACGATAAATCTGGTCTGTTATGCTAAGCTGTGCTTCTGAACTGCAGAGAGGGGGATTTGCCAGTGATCAGTGCTGTACAAGGATGTAATCCCTCTGGTTTTTTGATCATTGAATTTATCTTCAGTGTATCTGTTTTCTAGGGGAAGGACAAGCCAGCAAATGGAAAGAACTTTTGTGGGGTTTTTTTCAGCCTGAATGCTAGAAGGAGGCTTCTCTTCCAGATGAGAAGTTGCACCATTGCTGTGTTTTTATTTTCCCCCTTCTAGTTGCACAAAGGTTCTTATTCTTTTCTTAATGAAGAATATTACCAAGCTCGAGTCAAGTGATGCAGTCTTCTGGGTGTATCTGAGCTCTCTCTTTCTGTCCCTCTCCTTATTTTCTGATCACTGTTCTTTCAGTTTAAAATATGTCTTCATCAGCCTTGTGTGTGAGGTAGTGTGCCACATGCCAAGAGCAGCGGTAGAGCTAAGTGCTTCCTAGAGAAGGAGAAAGAAAATCAAGATGACTGTGAGACAGGAGGAGCTTAGGAGACTCCGTTATGCAGTTCGACTTCTTGATCCACAAAATGGAAAAATGTTGTTTCAAAATAGATCTTTTTCGTTTGGAAAAGCTCAGTAATTATAACCCATTATTATACGGAACTTTTTGATCTGGTTAAAAAACATCTGCAGGTTGGAGCATTTGCTGTCTGGCATAACCCAGGAATACTCCTTTGACTTCTGTCCTTTCCATGCTCATTTCTGTCTGTCCAGAGAGCTAGGTGCTTTGTCCCGCTTGTTTGGTGTGCAGAGGGATGCTTCCCTGCATGCTTGTGAGGCTTCTTTGGATGAGGATGTTTTTATGTCTCCCTTTCTCCCCCTATATGTGTGGTTTCCTAGTTGTCTTTACCTATGTTGTCTCAAGGTGGTTTCTTTGTCTCTGCTCCTGGAGAGCAGATTTTCTGGTCCAGTTTTGAGGCTAACGTGACAGCACACGAAACCTCTTCTGTGGCATCCTGGCTCAGTTCCTTTCTGTGGCCATGATACTCCAGTGAGCATCGTGAGACCTTCAAAATACATTGAACTTTCCTGGTGCTGTACCACCTTTCTGTGGGACAAGGAATACAGAGGTGCTTCTGATTTGATTTACAAACCATAATACATTTTTTATGAATGCTGAGAGCTGCACTAATGGATGGTGCCAGTGTGAGAGCCTGGAGGCTGAAGTCATCTGTTTAGCCCCATTGCAGGGATAGCAGGGATGAGAGCAGTCTAAGCCCACATCCATTTATTCTAACCATACCAGTAAGGGGGATACCCTTTAAATATAAGATTTATTGGCCCACTAACTCCGTGGCCTGCCAACAAAAGTGCCATTTGAATTATTCAGCAAGCACCATATGTATCTGGAGAGTGGAGGAGCTCACAGTCAGCTTCATGCCAAATGCTCCTCTGAAGGGAAATGCAATTTCATTGCAGGAATCTCCTGGTAAAGTTGGCAGGATGTTGTGCAGAAAGAAAGGCCTGAAGCTTTTGGACATGTTTTAAGCAAGGTTCAAATGGGGGCACAGTTTTCTCTTGAAGGTAAAAAATGTAATTTGGTCCCAAGACAGCATTTATATTTTGGTCAGTATCTGCAGATCTTCTATTGCTACAGATACAAACTTGCAGAATTTTTATTTTTGGAAGGAAGTTTAAAATGTTAAGGATTATTTACAGTCCAGATCAGAACAAAAAGTGAAAATTAAATAAACGTGCATGAAGGGGAAAAAACCCATCAGAAATATCAGTGTAGAATGAAAGATGCTCGATTCTTTAGACGAACGGAAATGGTTTGTGTTCCACATCACTCAGTGTGGCACTCGACAGATTCAAGTTCAGCTGGATTCTCTCCACCATGAAAATCCTGTTTTCCAAGAAGAATTTTTGTCCCTGCTGTGACATTGAGCTGACCCTTCAACTCAGGCACAGGCATCTGTGTGAAGTGCAGACAGACCCAGCCCGTGCCTGCAGCCCAAGGCGTTTCTGGGTCAGATGGAGGCGTTGCTGTGCATGGCTTGGCTATGTGGAATAACAGAGCTACATACTGGTATGGGATCACCACTGTAAATAAGTAACTGGTACCTTGTAGCACGGGGAACAAAACAAATTTGCCTTTGTGTTAGGAGCTGCCTTAATGCTCCTTTCTCTCTGCCTTATCTCTCATGGTAACCGAGCAGCACCAGAGCAGAGAAGCCCTCTTCGTTGGCGTGAAGATTTAAAGTGAGCATCCCTAGGGACTCTTTTTCTCTCCACACCCCTTTTCATTCCTCAAACAAAGAAAATAAACACTTGGTGAGAATGTGGCTGTGCTGCTCACTGGGTAGATCAAGCACATTTATTTAAGGCCCAGCACTGTGAAATAAGCCCAGGGCCAGCGGGAATAGATTTCCCTTGGCTGCAGGGGCTGTGTACTGCATGTGCAGCCTTGGGGATGCAAGTTATGTGAAGCATGTCTGGGATGGAGTGTTTTGTTAGTGCTAACATGCCTGTTGGTTTGGAGGCAGTCGGAGTAGATCCCTGGATTCTGCTGAGGTTCGTGCTCGCTGAACAGGGATGTGCTGGAAGGACAGCAGTGTGGGCAAGGACAGCAGTGTGGGCAAACCCAGCCCTGGTGCTTCAGCAGGCAAAAAAGCTGTGGGGTATGAAAGATGGGCACTCACTGAAGGTGATTTGAAAAGTCTGAAAGACTGTACATGGAGGAGTTGGAGCGATCAGGACTGAGATGATGCCAGTGAGGACACAGATTGGCTGATGGCAGAGGGCAGTTGAGCTGATATTTCAGACAGCACAGGCTCAAAAAGGCAGTGGCAGAGGTGTCATGAAGGTGGTTAGTCATATCTGCAATGGGTAACCTTGGGCTGTACTAGCAACTTGCATTACGGCCTAGAAAAACCTCTGGGAAAGACACAGTGGGATTTCTATGCTGGAAGAAGCTGGGTGGAGTGAAAGCTTCAAGATCTTTCTTTTGGCAGGACTGCACAGGTTTCTGCCTAAATTGGTCTGAGCAAAATCAACTGTGAGCACTTTGCCTTCTACAAAACCAGACAGCTTCAAGAACAGCAGTTCGGTGGCCCTGGCATTGCTCAGCACTAGCTCCAAAAGCAGGTTCTTTCCTAACTCTGGTTGCAGACTCCAGGAGTTCGGATGGCTGTTCTACACCGCTGTGGTGTGGTGTCGTTTGGGTGGCAAAATAGAGAAGGGGGAGGGGGAAGATAACGCTGTGAGAATACCACATCGTATTTGAAGAAGATGGAATGAATGAATAGCAACCACTTGCTCTGATACTCATGTTCAGGTATGACATCAGGCTTTGCCAGCTTTATTTCATGAGGCCTGTTCAGTTCAACAGCTGGCTTTGCGGTCTTAGATTTCAGCTAAGCATTTATTTTGTAGTCTTACTGAATGCTATAAAAAATGTTGTCTAAGACTGTCCACTTTTTAGCCTCGTTGCTACAGCTGTTTTGTAGAACTGGGTGCCTTTGTTGATATCTTGAGTAATTACATTCTCTTGTTGTCAAAGTCGGTGTGTAGGAGTAAGTTTTAATCTTTTGTACTCAAATACTTGAATAAAATTTCTTTTTAAACATGCCTTTTATCCTGTCAAGGTAAAACTTTGAGTGTGTGCTCATATTCAGCAGTCTCAAAACATAAAAACAAGTTTAAGGATTTTGCTAAAATCCCATTGAATGCAGCTAGACTTATACACACTTGTATGTGTAATTAAATGTGAGAAAGTGATTGGGGTAAGACAGAAGCAGTATTATTATGTAGTCTGTGTGAATAATCACAAATGAACAGCGCAGATCGCATTTGAAGTATCAAGTGTCATAAATTGTTGAGAAATAGACTGCATCCAAGCATGCAGCGTGCTGAAGAAAGGCACGCTCTGCTGGCTGCACTTACAGACAGGGAAGGACGTTTATTATTCTGAGTAAAATACTTCTTTTAGATTACTTCCTTAGGTCTAATGTGTTAGTAGGAGTCAGTCACAGTTTACTTGTGCTGAAGAGTGACTGCTGTCACAGAATCACCGAATCACAGGAGTTGGAAGGGGCATCTGGAGAGCACTGGGTCCAACCCCCTGCCAAAGCAGGTTCCCTAGAACAGGTCACACAGGTCAGTGTCCAGATGGGGCTGGAATACCTCCAGAGATGGAGACTCCACACCCCCCTGGGCAGCCTGTCCCAGGGCTCTGTCCTGCTACAAGTAAAATCTAAGTAGAAAAGAGTTGACAGTCATATATTCTTTTAACTAATCCTAGGTGCACACAACTGAAAGTGTGTAACTGTGGCTGAGTTGGAGTAGTAGGTGTGCATGATCCCTTGTTGCCATTCACCTGATGTGTGTATATATAGTAGATAACTATGTATTTAAGGTTGTCCAAGTTTATGCTCTTTTGGGGTTTTTTTGGCCCCTGTATTTTTATGAATTGTGATGCTGCTGTTAATGAGATAATTGCCTACTTTGTGTGTTGAAAATCCCGAAGTCATTTTCTCAAACAGAATTGGAGGCTCTTCACTTGTTGAGCCCCTTTCCTGCCTGTTACTGAAGCTGCAAGGTCACGGTGAGGAAGAGGAGAGCAGGACGGATTCCTCTTGCTGATAGGAGTTGAATGCAATGAGTTTTCCTGTGCCTCCATCTCATAGTGAGCTGTGGCATCAAGGGAGGCCATCGCACTACGTATTTTAGAAACAGTCATTGTGCCCTTATTACATGTGGTGCTTACTAAGGCCTGATTTGCAGGAGTGCTCAGCACTCCCAGGAGCGGCTGGAATCGATGGAGGCTTTGCTTCATTAGATAAAGTGCTCTGTAGAGCTACGTTCTCTGAAAAATCAAATCTTAGGTGCTTTCTAGTGAGTGCTTAAGCTTAGCAGGCGTTTTTGACCTGAACACATCAGGACTGTTGTTGCCGCCTATACAGTGGGAAGAGTGAAATACCTTCATCTGGTTAAACAGCTGCAAAGCAGGTCATTGATATCCGCTGAGCATCTGATACTATAGAAGAAGCTGTATAGAAAAGCCCTTGAGGAAATTAATAACTGTGTGATTGGAGGAGGGTGTGAATGGAGTGCCAGCAAACAAGTTTTCGGTCCACACGTTGGACAAAGAGGAGAAAACAAAATCCTGAGTGGCTGCTCATTAGCTGAATGCCTTCCATTCTGCCCAGGGAAATAAGAGCATGAGTTCATGTAATTAAAGATTGTATCACGATGTGTATGCACAAGAGGGCTGAATCAAGGTGGTGGTTGCAGCCCTAATCCTGGTCTTTCATATCTTCCAAGTTCTTGACTTCGTAACCTCAATAATACTGCTTTAATGTTGGGGGGTTTGTGTGTAATTTAAATCAGCAGCACCTGAAAAGGAACCTTCTGTTTATCAATGATATTGTTAACAAATGTTTTGGGGACGAAAAATCAAAGCAATCTCTTTGCTACAGAAGCGCTTTTATAAAACGTATCTCAAGCAGACAGCAACTTGCTTTTCTATTGTTTTGCCTTCATCTGTAATCCCCACGTAGTGTCCTGCAGCCTGGTGCAGCGGTTCATCTTCAGGCTGTTGCACAACCTTTTTTGCACAACACTGAACCACTTTGTTTGCAGATTCCAGAGATACGTGGTAGGCAATGGATTGTCATTTTATGAAAACAAAGCAAACAAAACAAGATTAAACCTTTCTGCAGAGGTCTCCTGGCTCGAAGAAACTGCTGGGATTAGTGGATGGGTTACTGAACCCACTATAGGTGACATCACAGTGCTCTTCACCAGTTCCTTGTGTCCTAAAATACCTATGCTTTGAGAATCCTTTTGTCTCTTGCATTGCACTTTACACCTGCCTTCCCTTCTCCCTGGTGTTAAAGAGGGTTTGCCATTTTTTTCCCTCTAGATAAATGCTTTTGAGGAACTAATCATGCCTTTAGAAGAGTACACAGTGAGTTTACCTGTCTTATCTGGAGGGAAATTAATGACTATTAAAACCATCTCGGTTTCTTTTCTGTTTTTGAGAGATCACAGGGACTAGTCAGTGCCTTGCTTTCAGATCTTTGCATCTTGTTCCTGACAGCACTAAACCAATGCGGGAGGGGGGTACTGAACCCTTAGGGCCCTTTCATGCATCAGCATTAGAAGTTATTCTCAAATGTAACAGAAAATGCAGGGTGAGCTGACTGCCAAGATGTGATGGCAGGTTTGGTGCCCTCAGACGGGCCCGGTGCCTGGCTCTGAGGTTTGGGTTCCCCTTGTGCAGCTGTTTGAGCCCAGCATGCAGTGTGATTCCCAGCTAAGGATACCCACTGCGTGGTGCTAACGAAGTGTCAGGATTTCTCTCAGCTGTACTCTTCAGGCATCTTAATTTCTTCCCAGCTAAACTTTTGTAACAAATGTCAGCGAATGCAGAGGTGGGGGGTTTGTCAGGGCTTCTGTTTGTGAGTTTTTCCTTAGGAAGCCCTTTGGCTGCTTCTTGCTTCTCCTCACGGAACGTCCCTGCCAAACAAAGCAGTTGAGCTGACAGCCAGGGCCGAGGTGCTGAGTCTGTCTTACCATCATGTCCATAACTTCAAAAGAATTGCAAATTGACTTTTGAAGCCAGTGAAAATGTTTGACTGGTTCCCCATTTCTACCCCCCCTTAATTGGCTTCTTCCTTCTGCACCAGCGTTCTGATCAAATGTGAGTTGCTTGTACCTTGAAAATAGAGGAAAGGCTCCAGAAGCACCTTTCATACAGTTCCATTTGTGATATATGTCCATCTGATTCGTGTTAATATGGAACAATGTTGGGGGTGTATAATGACAGACCCTTGTATGGCCAGGGGCCTGGGAGGGGCAGTTTAAGGTTTTTGCATGGACTGAATGAAGTTTGTTAAAGCAGCAACAAACTATATAAGGAATGTGCAAAGCTTTACCTAAAGGACCACAATGTTAGCACATTATGTGCATTGTGATACCTAAAGGAGAAACAACTTGTCTCTGAGAAGGAGGTGATAAAGAGGAAGAAGGAAAGAAGAATAGGAAGTCTCCTCAAGTCTGCAGAACCAGCTGCCTGGCTTTGTTAGCAAGACAAAAGCTAAAGCTCACCTACAGGATGTCTTGTGGGGGTCACCTGGTGGCACTCCAGCATGTCAGTCTGTGGTTGTTCAGTTTAAGCCGGCGGGCGGTGCTATCCCTGGCACATAGATAAGCCAGGGACTGGAACTGTTCGGGGTGCGTCCTGGTGGAGCGGAGACTCCCGGAGTACCTGGCGCTGCCTGTGCACCCCAGCGCCGTTTGCTCGCCTTTATTCATTTAATAACTTGTTCAATTTGGTTATAATCCTGTCTGGGACCAAGTCATTTATCACACCTTTGACAGGGATGCTTGGATGTCTGAACAGTGGTCAGGGACAAGCTGCTGGGTCCAAGCTTCCTTTGCTGTCTGTTGGTGTTTTAAGTGGAGCATTATGTTGTGATTTCGTTACTGATTAATAACTTCTTCTTTATAAAACTGTCTTATTTCTTTATAGTTAATTTAATTGTTGGAGTGAAGGATAGATTATTGGACTTTGATATAAAGCTGTTGTGGGCTTTAGCAAGAACCTGAGGAGAAAATAATTGGATTATAGTTGTAGACTGATGCAGTCACTACTGGTTCTACCAGCCCTGCACTGTAATATACTTTTGGTTTCAATAGGTGTTTAAAAGTTGCGCTTTCTGGGGTCACGTTCAGTGAGAATTCAGAAAGTAAGTTCTTCTAGTACTGGGATCACAAGGATATTTTGGAAAGATCAAGGCTTGAAATCCCAGAGCAGCCCCTGAAACTTTGGTCCTGCTAAGTGCCAGGAGTGTGTTTGCCACACAGTGCATTTACAGCCTTGCTTTCAGGAGGAGTTCCCATAGAAATTGGGAGCTCCCATAGAAAAATCCTGTAATTAGGGGTGGAACAGAGTTCCTGTTGTTGACATGTAGATTTTAAGTTGCTCTCAGAGGGAAGGTGGCTGCAGGAAAGGGCAGCAGCAATGGCCCGGCTTTCGGATGAGATTCATGGGGGTGAAGTTTGTACCCCGTGAAGCAGTGTGGAGCGCTGCTTGGCTGCCACTGAGCATCTGATTTATAAGTAACGAGCTGTCATTTACATAGCAAGAAGATTGACTCTCCTGAAATAAATCAGGCATAGCTCCCTGAAAGCTTAGTACCTGATGAGAATGCAACATGTCCTTCAAGCCTCCTACCTGGAGAAATTATCCCATGTACCCATGGAGGCTGCTTCTCCTCCCCTCACCAAACTCAGGGCTTGGATTGAAGTTGTTAATATTAATGGGAGCTGAGATGATTGCAGTGCCACCCCGTCAGGCCTCGGCAGCCCTCCTGCTCGCTGACGTCGCGGCAGGAGTCTGTTCAGCATGGGCGGCTCTTCTCCGCTGTGGCACGTACAGTGGTATCAGGTTGATTAATGTGCCCAATAGAAATAAAACAAATGGAAATTTTTTTAGATTATACAGTACACTCATAAATATTAATGCACTTTCGTATTGAATTGCATGTAATTACATATTTATACATTTAAGTCACCTTCCTGATACACTTAAGGCACTTTACTGATGAAAGGTATCTCTGAATAAGATGGTTTTAAACCGTGCCTAATATGTTTGTAGGATTTATTTAATAATGTGTGGGCTTGTAGGCTGGCAGGAGAGGAGAAAAGCCTCCATTAAAGTCTGAATGTGTTGTTCACAGGGTCTGCTACTTAGTTTGACTCGACTCCATGGGTAGCTGCTGAAAAATACGTCTCGACATGAAATATTACTACATCTCCTTATCTATGTAGATAAGGTCTGTGCAGTCCTGTCACCTTAGAGTAATTACAGCTTATTACTCTAATCATGATGATGCCTGAAGTCTGTAATTAAGATTGTGCTGGCTAATGTACTAGCACGCGGCGTGGTACAGCTATTGTCCTATCTAAACAACAGAAAGATAAAAATTGGATGAGGGAGAAAGGGCAGAAAGAGGGAAGTGATTTATGCAGGGCCACGGCTCCCAGCCAAGCGCCGCCTCCACCGAGCCCGACGGCTTCCAAGAGGGCAGGATCTGTGTGTGTACTCCACAGCCCCGTGTGTGCTGCTGCGAGTGGTGCGTCCAAAACCATCCCAGGCACTTTGCACCCTCAGACATAAGGGTTGACACCCTGTGATCTATATTCAAGTTTTAATGCATCCCACCCACCTGTGTCTAAGCTTGTTTTCTTTTACTGTGTCCTATTGCAGAACCAGTCCTCAGATGAAAAATGTAATTTGTTTTTCCCCGTACTGTATATATTTCTATAGATTGTGAGGCCAAGTCATCTGTCTGTTGAAAGCAATGAGGGGTTCTGCTGTACAACTCAGTAATACAGGGTTTTGACCCGCAGCACTCTGTAATTTTCTCTGTAGTGATGTGAGCTTGTGAATAGCAGGCAGCTATTCTGGAGGAGCTGCCTTGTCTAAACACCAATCTTTGTCTGAATTTCCCAGTGAGCCCACCCACCAAACTGGGCGTAAGGCCCTCTTTCACAGTGCAGGGCTCCCTCTCCTCTCCTTAGTCCTGAGCAGAGGAGACCCCTCTCTCCTTGAAATTTCTGCAGCTTGTTCCTTTGGTCTTGGAAGATTTTTTCATAGAGTTTGCTGGAGGCTTTGTGGAGCTGATGTCACTCGTCTTTGCTGTAGGTATATAGGTATATAGGTATATAGGATATTCTCTCATCCCAACTCTGACATTTGAGCTGAACTTTGCTTTAGGTGGATCTTGACAATTCATGAAGCTTGATGCAATCGGCTAGCAGGTGGGCTGCTTCCGGAGGAGTTATCCCAGATATGCTCATAGTGATCTGACCTATCTTATACCCTCTTTAAAGCTAATGGGAGCCAGTAATTTCTTGATGGCAGCGCTAGCTTCATTAGACATTTTATAAGTTTCTGGAAGTCTGCCACTCTTTTCATTTAGATCCCTAGCTGGGGAGGGGTGGAAATCTCACAAAGGCTATTTAGTCATTAGGAGAAAATTATTTTTCCAGAAAGTTTCCACTTCTTTACTCCTTCAACCTTTCACACTTGGAGTGAAACCTCTTCCTAGCCTTTCCATCCACAAATACAAGCTCTGTGTTTTAACGGGAGCCCTGTGCTGACATAATGTGCTGGTCATAAGCCACTGGGTTTTTGATACCAATCTGAAAAAATAAGATTTATGTTTATCATTAGCAGTGTGATAATAGTTAAGGCACAAATCTGTTCTATGATAACACATCTCGTTGTTTCAGGAGAGTGTGCTGAACAAGTTACAATTCCAGTGCTTTTCTGCTGCTGTGAAGCCACTCTGTGGGGATCACAGTGTTGGTCGGGTGTCCAGCTGAATTCCAGAAGTGAAGCTGAGTAGGGCTGAGTGTGGGAATGGCTGTGCACTCTGTGTTAGTTATCCAGGAGGTCAGCCTGTATTGTAGTTGCTGTAGTTGCTATTTTATGAGGCTGTTGATGATGAGAATTAGTAAGCTAGTAACCATAATGTGTAAAACTTGATTTGCTGCTGTGCAGCTGTGTCCTGTATCTAAAACGTCCCAGGAAAGGAGACAGAAGGTGTGTGCAGAAAAGTGATTCTTCCTGCTTGGTTTTTACCTTGGGCTTGCTCTCTGGGATCTCTCTTGTGTGCGGTGCTTGTCAAAAGTAGACCTCAAAGCATGTTGATCAGTGCTTCTGCTGACATTTATTTCTTTATTAATAGTTGGAGGAACCCAGAGAAGACACACATGATGTTCTTAAAATGCTGATCCTACTTTATAGCTAAGGGTGCTAAAGATGCTTTTCCTGAGCTTGGATAAAGTTCCTAACTTTTCCAATATGAGTAACAACATGTGCAGCAAAGCTCGAGGATATTTCCCATAGTGTCTTAAGGAAAGGTAGAAAGTGTCTTAGAGCTTTGGTTTCATACTGCCTTCTTTAATGTTTGTAAAACTTACTCGTTTTACCAAATATCAAATTTGAACTCTGTCTTCAGTTTAATTAATGTTCTCATTGGTTTTAGTTAAGAGTTTTGTGAAGCTCTTGTGTTTTAGATAGGCATTTAGGGAGCATTCTTCAATTAAAGCCAAACTGATTTCTTGCCTTTAGGCATGGGCTTTTTTGCATTAAAGGGTGGCATAATTTCAATTATTCTCCTGAACCTGCATCTTTCTGTGACACAGGGACCAACAGCCCACTTTCTTTCCCAATGATGGTTCTAATATTAAGTGGCAATAAACAGAAGCACAAAGGCTTATGAGATCATATAGTACTGGACGGTAGGGCATGGAGAGCCCAAAGCAGCCAGGCGTGTTAGTAGTGTAAGCTTGAAGTATTACACTATATAGGTGATATGCCCCTGTCCTGGTTCTGGCCAGATCAGAGTCAACACCCCCAGGAGTCAGCCCAGGTGAGCTGAGTTAGCCTGGGCTGTTTCCACACCACCTGACATCACTTCCCCATAAAAGGGTCTGGTTGGGGAAGGGTAGGGGCTTGGTGCCTCTGGAACAGTCTGAGTGTGGCCAGGGCACTGGGTTGGTCGGTCCTTGTGTTGTGCAGCACTCTGTAATCGTCGGGTGGGTAAGGTGCTCTCTGTTATCACCAGGTGTGAGTGTAATTGGCTGTTATTGTTACATGTTCATGCTTCTAATTCTTCTCTCCTAATGATCCTCCAGCCTTTGATTTTGTGTTGCTGGAGAATTCTTTTCAAGTAACACTTACTGGAAACAAAAATATGAATTCCCTGTGGTGTGGGTTATTGGGAAGAAAGTAGCTGTAGGCTAAGTGACCAAGCTCCTGTTTAGGTTACAAGACTTGAGTGGTTTTTATACCTGGAAGTTGATTCTGGCCTTTAAAGAAGGGTCTGTAATAAAGTTTTCAAATACAAATGTGCTCAGCCACCACTGCCCCCCATCCCTTTAGAAGGGGGAGCTTTGGGGGATATGTGTGCTGAAGTCAAGGGAGATTCATGGTCTTTAATTGAATGTGGGGCAGCTCTTTCCTTGTCCTGTCAATACACGAAATAATAAAAGCAAACTTTAAATGCTAAGCCATATTTAAGTTGAAGATTGCTGTTCACTGAAACATTATGAACACCCTGTGTCTTCTAAATGCATGCTTACTGAATACAGGAGATGTGTTTGAGAATTGATGTTGATGGTACGACTTCTAAAGGACAATGTGTCTGCTTCTATCTCCTCACTTCATCTAACAGACTTTGTTTTGTACTTGCCTATCTTTTCGATTCAGTGGAGACCAGGGAAGACTCTCTCCTTTCTTGTGACTGTAGTGTTGCCCTGAGAATGCTTTGCTGGTTTCCTAGAATTGCTGCTTAAAGAGCTTGAAGAAACCAGAGCCATGTTTTAACCACTGTGTCTGTCTTCTCCTCCTTCCCCTGCTCCCTCCCTCTGCAGAAGGACGTAGCTCTGAAACCTCAGGAACGTGTGGAGAAGCGACAGAATCCTTTAGCCAAGAAGAAACGGGAAGCACTTACCAATGGGCTGTCATACCTTCCCAAAAAGAACAGACTTCACCACCACCAGTACAGCTCCGACCGGGAAAATGATCGCAACCTCTGTCAGCACCTTGGGAAAAGGAAGAAAATACCCAAGGGCCTCAGACAGGTGAGAGACAAGTTACCTGTTGTGGGGAGGGAGGGCTGTGGCTCTCAGCATGTGGTGTGTAAGAGTGGAATTCTCATTTTGTGGGATTGCTTATTTTAACCCCTGCAAAGTCATTTCACTCTTGGGCTCTCGGGTGCCGCTTGTCCTGGTACTAGATGAGATGAACTGAGTGGGGAAAGCAAGTTAATCTATTGATGCTAGAGCTGAGCTGATTAATAAATGTGCAGAGGTTGGAAGAGCTTTCCATGGGCTGGCTGGGAGACTGTCAGGGCAAACAAATGTGGTCTCTATTACATTGTTAGGCCAGCTTTGTGCTATAAATATGCCTTCTCTTCTTTAGGCTTTGTATGCAGGCATGTAAAACTCTGTTGAACATCCAGGGTGGGTGAGGTAATTGAGTGGGGGGCAGCTGTTAATCAAGGCAAAGCTCTACGTGATTATGGTGTGAGTAGCTTGTGTGTAGGATGTCAGTGGTACTGTGTCTGCTTTTCTGGGTAGCTAATCACCTGCCCTTCCCATTACTGTGCACGTGTGACAAAAGAGCAGATAGCATCCAGGGTGGCAAAGCTGGAGGCTGGAAATCTTGGATGCTGCAGTGTTGTCTTTCGTGGTTTTGAAGATGAAAGAGTGACAAGTGTGACTCTTCTGGTGACCAGGATGCAGGAAAAAGAGCCATGTTTTGCTTTTTTAATTACTAAAGATCCCTTACATGTTTACTGTATATAAAAGAGTAAAGCAGAGCTGGGCATTTTAGGTACAGGATATGTCTGCATGGACATTGGCTCGTTGTCTGTGAAACTGAAGTCTAAAGTCCCAGTAAAGAGGTCAACTTTGACTGAAATTTGAGTGATACCAAAACTTTAACCAAAATTTTTATGTCTAATGGAGATGGTTGATATTTATTGAATGAGTCTTCAGCATTCCTTGGTGCAAACCAAACATTGCTTTGCAGAGAAACTTCTAGACAATAGTGAGAATTCACTGCATTTCATTTTGTGAGCCCAGGGAAATGGAATGAACGTTGATGATAAGTTCACAGACTTGTATTCGGTTTTGATACTCAGAGTTACAGAGGTTGGTAAAAAAAAGTTGTCATTACTGTTTTTGAGCCAATACTGTATATAGAAACAAAATAGGAGAATGTATAATGTTTCAGCAAAGCAAACAAATTGTAAACAGTCTATTTTATACTATTTAAAGGTATTTCTTCTAATTTAATTTTACTTTGCATTTCAGAGGGAGGTAGGAAAACTCTTCAGTCTAGTTAAAGCAATTGGTCATGTTCTAAGTAGGATTGATGCTTGCTGTGTTTCCTGGACTGTTTTCTGTGTTTGCCTATGTGGTCTTCACTCCGTTCCTTTTCAGTATGGTGAATGGTTGTGCTTTGTGTGCAGGAACTGGCCTTGGTAAAGCTGACTGCACTGTTTGAGTCCCCTGGCATAGCCTACTGTCTTCTGAAACCTTTCTGCACAGTACTTAAGCAGTGAAGGAATGGGCCTTGCTGCTGATGGGGGTTATTTGTGAGGTTATGTTTTTAAGAATAAATATATACTGGCTTGGAAAGTATTGAGTTGACAAATGTCATGGAAAATGTTTTTCCTTTTAGCTGATAAATCTGAGTACTCTGGTTAATTCCTGAGGGATAAGGCTGAGAGGAAATACAGTATCTTGCTCAATATAAATTTAATATGTTTGGTAAGGGTAGAGCTCCTTAGATAAGAACAATTTGGTCTCATGAACAGTTTAGGTGCTGACAAATCCAAGTAGCTTTGGCACTTTGTTTTGATATCTTTTCTTCCATGACATCTTTTTTCCATGATATCTTCTTTTTATCCATGTCTGAGGCTTGTTTGAAAAGACATACTTGCAACCTAGTGTTTCTGGTAAGCATCTTCTGTCTTCTTTCAAGACAAATGGTGAAGACTTCGAGAAAAGGAGCAGAGTGGAGTGACAGGTTCTGAGGATGGTTTTCTCTGATCATGTTACTCTTTTCCTCCAAGAGTGACTTTTGGCTGCACACTCTGGGTTTGTTTTCCCATGTAGCTCCATCCCACTGAATTCCTCAGCTCAAAGTTGCCTCTTCAGATGACAAGAAGAGTTGGGCCCACTGATGTTTTGTCCCTGACCAGTAGTAAAGTCCAAAGCCAATCAGAGTTTATCATTCTGCATTTGTATGGTGTCCTTGCCATGTTAGGGCTATATATTTTACACATGTACAGTGTATCTTGCCCTCATTGTCTCTAGAGGAATGCTGAATTCTCACATGTGAGTACTATAACAGGATGGCAGGATGCAATCATGATGCTGTCACTTGTGTTCCCATGCTTGCATAAGACCTTGGAGACAGGCTCTCACTGTTGGGAAATTTCTTATCCCTGGAGATCTTGTTCATTGTGTTACCAGTGGTTAACAGTCCTGAGTGATACACCTTTCTATGAAATGTGTTATCTGCTGGAAGTAACTCTTGTATGCAGGATTTATGGTATGAAGCTCCCTCATCAAACAGATTTAGGTGAAGTCAGCTATTGGAAGGGCTGCTAATTAGTTTTCAGAGAAAATCTTTGCAGTATTCATGCAGGTATTTATCCAGCTATGATGAAATGCCTACAGGTTTATTGAAATCTAGAAAATGTGAAACTGTAGGTTAATTAAGGCTCATATTTTACTAGTGAGAAGACTTTTGAACTCTGCTTTGTGAGCTTTTATAAATGTACTTCTTAAATGCCTCAAGGAAATTTTAGTTGGCATTAAGCAAACATACGACTCATCTGAATATTTCTCCAGTGTTTTAAATTTAATTTCATTTACTTTAATTGGTGATGGTGTGTTTTTTATGTGTTTTCTGTAAAAAATAATTTGGAGATCTTAAGGGGAACATTTTTAAACCAGTGAAAGGGTAACAAGTTTCAAAGTTTTTATTCCTCGAGGTTTGAGGAGGATTGGGGCATACCAGGCAACAATGAGCTTTCACTGCAGAAGGAGCATGGAGAATGAGAGGAAAGGGTCATTTCTCTTTGTTCAGAGGGTGTTTGTTTTGGAAAGAGCAGGAGGCACTGACTTTTGCTACCTCTACCATTTCCTGCATTGTTTTCTTTATCTCCTGGGAGAGTTATGCACCTTCCTGCAGAAAAGGATCATCTCTGGCATATGCTTCTAACCCAGCAATCTCTGTGCTGGGCAAGTGGTATATTAGCTGGCTTACGTAGATACAGGAGCCAGCTGCTGCTGGGCTCTGCTTTAACTGGTGGATTCCAAAGACACTTGGAGAATATCACATCCCAATCCCAGATACCATGTGAGTGCAAGGCAGGAGACAAACTGGTAATAAATAAGAGGCAGATAATGAACAAAGGGAAGAAAATTCATGATGGAGAGATGAAGCAGGAGGTAAATTTTAATGAGATAAAGGGGAAATGGGAAGAACAAAAAAAATATGCTGCTGACTCTGGCAGTCATCAGCTACAAGCATTATAAACTATTAGCTGTAACCTTGTAGTCCATTACATGAATCAATTAAAGGGGAGGGAGGGAAGTATTGAAGCTTTTTCTTCTCCGAATTAAGTCCATGATCCCCTCAGTAGTCTCATCGTGAATCTATACATCTTTAATTTGACACTGCTAAGGCTTCTGATGGCTGATCTGGATGGCCACAGTCATCCCCTGTCATCATTGCTTGTGGACATCACGTTGTTCGTTGTGCTGCAGATTTACTTACAGCACCCTTGTCCTTTGGTGCAGAGGTGCTTGTGTGCTTCAGCACAGCAAACCTCCAGTGTGGAGGGTGAAATAACCATCACGTGAGCTGATAACAGTCCTGCTCACAGCCAGGAATGGCTTGTGCATGCTCTCAGACAAGCCTGTACATGACAGGTAATGAGAGCAGAGCTGGAGGTGGGTGTTAGCTGGATGGTTTGTGGTGACATTGGTCGGGGAGCTGAGCAGATGGGTTTAATTGTCACCGGCAGTGTGATTCCAGTGAGAGCTGACTGTGGTGACAAGCGATTTACAATGTGCTATTTACAGTTTGGGTTTGCAGTCTCTCAATGACATCTGAGTGCTCTTTAGCAACTGCTTTCATTACTGCTTTTCTAAGAGCTGTTAATTGAAAATGAAATTGTGGGTGGGCTTTGTGAGCGTGGTAACAGCTACAAGTATTACATGCAGCCATGGAGAACTGTTTAATTTCTTTGACTCCCAACTCATGGCTCTGTGCAGCAGCAAGGGAAAAAACATATATAGGTTTGTGCAGTGTGAGGTTAGACACCTTGGAAATACTGTGTACGTAGGAGTGGTACCAGCCAGGCGTCAGGGCAGCCGCGATGCTGCCACGTGTTAATGAGAACGCAGATAACAGTTGGGCTGTTCTGCTGTGAAGAGACAGAGCTTCTGTTATGGGGATTTTGGGTTTGTTTTTCTTTTCTTAATTTAAAAACACTGGCACAGCCACTTTGAAATTACTAGGTTTGCTGTTTGTTTTGCAACCTACACAGCATGGCTTGATGTGCACAAGTGTTGCCAAAAGGTTAATGTAACCCAGAGCAGAGTCGTGAGCACCAGGACTTCACAGGGGGCATTGGTTTAATGAAAATGTGTCTGTGTTGTGTTGGTATTGTGGGTGGTGTTTAGTTGTCAACCCACCTTATTAACAGCATTTAATTTGAAAAATAAATTATGAAATGACAGAACCAGATTACATCACTGCATAGAAAGGGCCATATACCAGTAACTGGGCTTTGAGTTATATACACAGCAGGAGTGGATGTAGTATGTGGGAGAAGATGCCTGCGGGATAAAGGGAGATAGGTAGACCTGGGACCTGAGAAGCCTTTGGAGGATAGGAGAGGACCATAGCAATGTGAAAGGGGATGGGGTGCAGTGGGCCCACGCTGCACAGGGTGGCTTTTCAGAGGGGTGAATGTTACCCAGGTGTGTGTGTACAGAGGGATTTGCCCAAAGAGGGGGCCTATTGTGCAAGTTAACATCGTCTGTGTCAGCTCCTGTCCAGCTCAGCGTTATCTGGTCTCCCATCACGGTGTTAAATAGCTGAGTGCTTTGTGCTGGCCAGTTGGCAATTTCATCCTTGCGAGGGACCGGCACTGTGTTTTGCACACACACACAGTATGCGGGTTTGCTCTGTGGGAGAGCGCGTGTGCCTAAAAGCTGGGCTGCTATTCAGTTGCCACTCTCGTTTCCTGCTCAGAAACCACCACTGGTGACAAACAGTGCTTGAATTACAAGCATTTTGTGATTCACAACTGCTGTTTGCTTCTGATCAGGGGCCACAGAAATCTCCAGCTGCACTTAACCCACAGTCACTGTATCCAGTGCGTCATCTGTGAAGGCACCCAGCTGCTCGAAAGCATCCAAACAACTTCTGGGCCCTGATAATATATAATTGAGCTCAATGGGTGCAGAAAAGATTGTTGTTCTGTATAGAAAGGACTGGAAAATGATGTGTTGCTTCGTGTGCCTGTTGTTCTGCACTGCACATCCCTCCCTAGGTTTAATGAAGTTCCTGAATAGGCCCTTTGGATTCCTTGAAAACACACAAAACCAGGCACATAATGTGAAAACCAGAGTCATTCACAAAACCAAGTGTGCTGACAGGATGCAGCTAATGTTTTCCGAGCTGTGCTCTGTGGCACGCCGAAGCAAACACCTGCATTCATTGATCAGCCGCTCGTAGAAGCTGCCACTTTACTGAAGATTTGCCTGCAGTGACGTGTCACAGGCATTTCCCCCCCTTATAATCACCAGTTTCACCTGTAATTTTTCAATAAGCTATTGAATTATACCTCTCGGAATGATGTACTGCAAATCCAGCCCGTCCTAATTGCTAATGATGGTTCTGAAAGACTTTCATTTGACTGTAATTAGGTTTGCAAGCAATCAGCTGCCCTTATCAGAATTGAAAACACATATAATGTAAAAGACAGGCTGGTGGGAACGTAGTGTTTTCTTAGGAGGAGGAGGGAAGAGGAAGATATTTTATTAGCAGAAGCTGTGACATATTTTAACACCTTGAAATTAATTCTGCTCAGTATTATACCATCTGGCAGTGTTATTGTTCTGTATATATTGCCATGTAAAGTGCACTATGTTTGAAATAGTAATCGGAGTCAAACTGATTACTGGGGAGGTTATCTCTGCTCCATGGCTCAAAAATACATGTTGGGCAATCCCACAAACTCAGATGGCTCCCCCATGGAGGGCTTTGCTTGTAGGGAGGATGAAATCGGAAGAGAAGGGCCTTGGCTTTGCCATGTCTCTCTCCTGTGAATGTGTTCAAAGGGAAGAGAAATTCTATCTGGGTGCTAGTTTTTGAAGCTGAAGTAGAAAATACCTGTGTATCAGGCTCAGTGCCATGATAATTGTTTCATGATATACTATAGTTTTGATCCTGTGTCTATGCTTTTGCATTTAAACACCCAGCTCAGAGCCTACAGTGAGAGCTAACAGGCATTAGTGGCTTGTGTCTTCGGGCTCCAGTATAAGAACAGAGGGTCCTGGTTTGCAGACACGGAAGAATATAAGTTTAAAACCTGGTTGTGATCTGATTTTTGCCCACTTTGGATATAATACAGCTAGCTGGCAGGGTGGCCTGTCTCTTTACCAGGACCCAAGCACGGGCGTTAATACCCCATACGGTGACCAGTGCAAGTATCGTGATCACGGTACTTCAGGATGGTAGAGCTCGTACAGCCAAAGGGAGAGTGTGGGAGAACTGGGGTCATATCTGGAAAGAGGAACAAGGGGTGGGATGTGGTGCTCTCCCTTGTTTGTCTGAAGCTGATGGCACTGGGGATGTGGCAGAAGAAAGGTTTCTGTGCTGCCGCTGCTTTCTGCTGCCATCGCTGCTGTGCTGCGGGTGATCGGGCTTGTAAGAAAATGAGCAGTGTTGGCATGTTTTTATTTCTAATGCAAATTTGGGCACGGCTTTGGGAGCTGCCCGGCTGCATCTCGCTTCATCTTTTGGCTTCAGTTTATGCAGCTGGGAGATGGAGTTGCCAGCGATGTCACCCCACTGTCACAGAGCAGTTGATGCTGGGGAGAAAGTGCCCCTTTGTGCTTTGCTCACCCGCTCCATCCAGTGCAATGGAAACTCCAAACAGCAAATTCCAAACTGAAAAAGAGATGAGCAGCTTTTGGGTTAACCTAATTAGGGTAATCAATTAGGCATCTTGAGAATAATATTAAAAGAGAGCTGTGCATGGAGCAGTTACAGTCTCCTGGGATTATCTTTTTTTCTTTTAATGTTGAAACCCTACTTTAATTGAAAACTTAAATGATTATTAAAGGCACTGTATTGGGAAGTGAAGCACATTTTAAATGTGCAATGCAATCAATTGCTGTCTTACAAGCTCCTAAGCGTGTTACCAATAAGGAATTAAGTAAAAAATTAATTTTGACTGAGGCTACTTGGAGATAAATTAAGGTCTACCTTAAGTGATATAAGACAGTGTAATGAAATAATCATTTTGAATTAAAAACAAATCTTATAGCACTACTTAATTATTTTTTTTTATTATTCTGCAAATAACTTAAAACTAAGCCAAGGCTACTGACTGAGAGAAGGGAATTCAGGTTTGATTCTGTATTGTCTGGAAGCACCAGGGTTCATCCTCAGATTTCCTATGAAAAAATTGGAGGTGTTGAAGCTCTTCTTTTTCTTCTCACGAGCCCTGTATTCACAGAGGGAGGAGGTGTGGGAGTGATGTGTTTAAATGTGGCTGTGGCATCCCATGGCGCACGGGTGGCTTTGCAGCACCGTCCCAGCGCAGGGCCCGTCAGTGGGGGGGTCTCTGTGCTGGTGCTATTCCCGCTGTAACGCCCGGGCGGGTGGTGGGCGCGGGGAGGCTGCTGTATCCCGCCGCAAGCACTGCGGTGTGGGAAGAGCTGTGGGAGCAGGAGAGCAGCCTCGGGAGCACCAGGCTCCTATGTGATGCTTAGACTCTTAGGCTGGCGTAACCTTTGGTCCAGGTGAGTCACTCACAGATGCAGGGACCTGAGCTGTGCACTTGAAAAATGCATGGGGACACTTGTAAATGTCAGCAGACAACACTCAGAGGAAAGATTCCCTTACCAAGGCTGCTTTGGGCCTTTCCAAGGGGAAGAGGATGGGGTGGAGGAAAGATGCAATCCTTTGAATTAGGTCAGTAGGCTATTTCCCTCTCTGCTTGTAAACGAACAGTTTACAGCAGTACTCCTGCTGTTGTAGCTGACTCGCTGCAGTTACTCTGAAGAGCAGGGAGTGCAGGTCCTTAGGGTGGAACACCTGCTTTTCGGCGGAGATGTGTTAGGAACAAGAAGTAAATGGCAGCAGGAGAGGCAGTGCTGCAGTCTGGTCATTTGAAGCTGTGTGAAATTCAGGTACTGAGCTCACAGGATTGCTTTTGGGGTTTGCAGGGCTTTGTGGTGCTGTTGTGGGGTTTCTGAGCATTCCCTGGATTTAGCCTGCCAGTGGCCATGCCATGGAGGGGCAGCACCTACTGGTGCCAGAGGCTACACCCTCCCACCCACCATGATGGCACAACACTGCTGAAAGAAATAAGCTATTTACTTCAGGTTGGCTAAAACCACCCGTGTGTAAAGCACAGGACAGTCACTGATAATCTTCCTCAGCTGTGAGGAGAGTATTCTTTACTTCTTGTGGTTTCACAAGTTGGAATGTTGCATTTCTATAAAAGGCAGGTATTTAAGGCTTTGTTTGTGTGCAGACCCACTTTTACATAAAAGTCTGTGTTTCCTACACTTAACCCTTTCATGGCATATGAGCTCCTTGCACCAGGAAACCCTCCTTTATTATTAGGAAGAGTGGGACGTAGCTTTATTTTTTATACTGATCTTGCTGAATAATTGGAAGGGCTGTTGTGAATGTGTTCCATTGCTGGTTGAACACAGTATGGCCATTACTGCACAGGAACCTGACTCCTCAAACAGACAAAACAAACTTGTCCTTTTGTCCCGACCTTTCCCTGGAACAATTTTCTCTGCTCAGTATTAAAATACACTGAGGTTACATGAGTGCAAATGAAAGTGTTACCCTTAAACAGTAGTTAATGTTGCTGAAAGGAAAAAACCCAATCCCAAAACCCACAAACATTTTAATAGAAGATCAACTGTGAAAGTTTCAGGGCTTTTCTGTTTCCAGTGCTGTTGGCAGTTTGCTTACAGGGGCCATGACAAAATACATACCCCTGCTGCGTCTACCCTTCCATTTGTGACAGTGTAGGACCTGTTTCAGATTCATCCTTTTGATCAGTTGTTGGAAAGACTATTCAAATGTGTCATTCCAGTGTGAATGGACTTTCTTGAAGTCCTAAACTTCCACCAAAGTCCACCCTTCCTCAGGGAAGTGCATGAGCGTGTTCTTGGCAAGAGCTGCTTTCCCAATGTCTGGTTTCTTAATGCTGCTGAGCAAGAAAGTTGCAGTCACCTGTTTTCAAGCAAATCGAATTCTCCACTTGCTCCAATTAAAGAATAATTGCTATTACAGCTCAATCACAGTTCCTTCTAGTATAGAATACACCAGAAGAATGCATTCTCTGTAGTCCAACAAAATGAAGACATGGAAATAGGATGGTAACTGTTCTAGATCTGTCCCATGTGGGAACATCCATGAGGCATAAGATCTATTTCTGGTAAAGGAAAAGTTTGGCAAAAGGGATACCATGGGTGTAAAATAAAAGTGGGAAGTGAAGCTTTCAACCCAAAGCCTAGTGATATTCTGCAAGAACTTGTGGGAGGAGGAAGCAGGAAATTAAGTGGTTTGCAGGCACAACTTGATTTAGATTATATAAAAAGAAAAAGCTGTACGTGCTAAGTCTCTGAGAGCAGCGAGCTGCATCGTGGATCTTCAAGCTCCCCTCTGCTGCATGCCCAGCTAGTAGAGTTACAAGTAGATGTAGGAACCCACACACTTAAAGATGAATGGAATTCCCTCTCCTGCAGCTCTTCCCTGTGTGAGCTGAGAAACAAGAGAGGGAAGTTTGCTTGTGCAATGCAGTCAGGCTGAAGCCCAGCTCACCCTGCTAACCCTCCCTGGTCTCCCAACCCCTAAAGAAGTCTTTAAATGAATAAAAATAGTAGAGCTGAAAATGGATGTAGAACTGGAAACTGCTGTTTGTTATTTTTTTAAAAAGATTTGAGGTTGGCTTTGTCTAAATACTTTAATTTTAGTCTTAGAGCAGGTGGATTTTATCCTAGCCATAGGAAGCAGCAAATACTTGGTGTATGAAAGTTTCTCATGGTACTCTTATTTTTGCGGACTGCTCAGTATTTCTTTCTGAACAGGCTTTACTCTGATCTAGTTGCACAAAATAATCTTATACTCTTACAAATAAAAATGAAAAATCAAATGCCCAAAGCAGGCAGAGGGTTAATAAAAATGGGAATTCTGTTAAAATTACTGATAGGTCTGTTTAATGTTTTATAGTCTCCCCTCCCCCAGCACATGTTCTTCTCTTGTAAAGCACCTTATTGCTTCCTGCTTGTTTACTGGCTTTTAGCAAGTCAAGCAGCTTTCAAATTGCTTTGATGTTAATTATAGAACTTGTTCAATAGGGCTTGCTAGGTGAAGGGAAGTAGCTGGTATGTTTAAGAAAATATATAAATATATAGACAAGTGCTCCGTGCTTTGGTTCTGAAGAAGGAAATGACAAGGCAGGGATGGCTCAGGGTTGTGTTGACAAATAAAGGCTGTATTTGGGTGGTGTGCCGCTCTGGGTTTGCAGGATGTGATACTGGTCGTCTTTGCCTCTCTTCACAGAATTACAGAATCACCAGGTTGGAAAAGACCTTTAAGATCAAGTCCAACCATTCCCATCCTAAGCTAAACCAGATCCCCAAGTGCCTCAGCTACCCTTTTTTAAACACACCCAGGGAAGGTGACTCAGCCCCTCCCTGGGCAGCCTGTGCCAGGCCCCAACAACTCTTTCAGGGAAGAACTTTTCCCTCACATCTGCTCTGACCCTGCCCTGGCACAGCTTGAGCCCATTGCCCCTTGTCCCATCTCCTGTCCCCTGGCTGAAGAGACCATCGCCCACCTCTCTGCACCCTCCCTTCAGGTAGTTGTAGGTGGGGAGGAGGTCTCCCCTCAGCCTCCTCTTCTCCAGGCTGAACACCCCCAGCTCCCTCAGCTGCTCCTCAGAGGATTTGCCCTCCAGCCCCTTCCCCAGCCTGGTTGCCCTTCTCTGGACTCGCTCCAGCACCTCAATGTCCTTCTGATGGTGAGGAGCCCAGAACTGGACCCAGCACTCAAGGTGCAGCTTCCCCAGTGCCCAGCCCAGGGGCACAATCCCCTCCCCAGACCTACTGGCCACACTATTTCTGACACAAGCCAAGATGCCATTGGCCTTCCTGGCCCCCTGAGCACACTGCTGGCTCATACTCAGCCTGCAGTCACCCAGCACCCCCAGGTCCTTCTCTGCCTGACAGCTTTCCAGCCAGTCTCCCCCAGCCTGTAGCTCTGCATGGGGTGGTTATGTCCCATGTGCAGCACTCTGCACTTGGCCTTGTTAAACCTCATCCCTTTGGTCTCAGCCCATCGGTCTGAGTACTCTGGTCAGAATGGGTCAGTCAAGGTCAAGCTATAAAGCCCCTGAAAGACAGCAGTAGGCACCAGCAACAGGGTGGGAGCTGGGGACTGGGACCCTTCGGCCGTGCCTCTGTGCTCTCTGGCAAGGCATAGCTTCATTTCCCCCTGTTCATTTTGTATGTAAATTGTGTTTAATCATAAAGAACTTGTCTACCAATTCCTAATCAAGGCATAAAGGCTTAATCAGAGAATTTGTGCAGTGTTTGGAGATCTCCAGATGAAAGGTTCGGTACCTGTGTGATAAATGAATATTAATCATTTCAGGCACAGAGGGCTGTAGCCACTGCAGCTGGCTGGGGAGCTTGTCAAAAACCAGCGCTGTGCTGAACGACCCGGCACTGCCTATCCTCCAGCCATGCCAAACCTTTCACCGATTAGCAGCAGTGTATTTATAACTCAGTAACAATACCCCGAGGGCGATGGAGGAAGGTCTATCATTACAAAATGCCTTTGAAAGATTTGAAGTAAAATTTGCAGTCTTACGTTTCCTGTAAGAATTGCAGTGTTTTCAGTGATGGAAAGATATTATTTTCACTATTAATGCTTGTGCTTCCAATATTTTAAATGAACCTGTCCTTTAGTATGCAATAAATACTGAAAACGACCCCCACAAACTTTTCTTCTTCATACTAATGATACATTTTTGATGTAATTATTACTGGGGTGCTATTGCTGTTGGATGGCAGGTACCAGTGGGTGTGTTTCCAGCAGCAGTAAGTGGCATGGCAGCCCATGTGCTATTTTAGAGTGATCATAAAGCATTTCCTGGAGAAGGGACTATGTGAAATTGTAACATCACATCAGGGGGAAAGAGACCTCACCTATCAATAGCAATGCAAGGCTTGTAATTTTAAATCTTTCTAATTTAAATCATGAAAATCTGTTTTTCATGAATAATTCAGAGATCTGATTTAGTAGAATTATTTCCAGCCCATGTATATTAAACAGCCAACCTGCTACGCCAGCTCTGTTTAAGACACTGTTGATGGGGCTTTTCTCTTTCCTGCAGAAATGATGGTCTTTGTCTGTTGGAAAATAAAGCTGCTGTGGTATTTTGTCCCTTTGATTGCACGAGGATTTCTCTTTAAACCTCGTAGGCTAAAATTCAAGCTGAAGAAAAATAAACCGCTTACTACTAGGAGCTCCTAGAATTCAATTTGGAGAGAGTAAACCTTGTACTGTATCCATTAGGAAAATGGCAGTATTCTTCCATTTCCTGATGTTATTCAATTACTTACCCTGCTTCCTGCTTTTAGCATAAACTGTATATTTTAGCTCATGACCTTTGACAGCAAATTGAATCAGAAGTGGAGATGCAATGAAAGTTGGTGGGGTTTTGGGGTGGGGTTTTTTGGGTGGGTTTTTTTTTTTTTTAAAGACTCTAAAAGCATTGGTGTGTAGGAAAATTTGGGCTATGTTTTGTCGTTGGCCTTTCTTTTTTAATAAGCCTTCCTGCAGGGTTTGTGAAACAGGGCATTTTCCTTGGAAAAAAGAAAATCTAAGTGAACGTCCTTCCTTATTTGCCTTGGATAACAGCAGAGTCTGCAGTGCTGCTCTTGTTAGTGCATGCCTGCTGAAATTAGCATTGCATATTTTAGCTAATACCAATAAAAGTGGAGTTTGTTTAATTTAGACTCAAACCCTTGTTTAGATTGGATTAACACTTTACAAAAAATATTTAACTTGTAAAACGATGCTATTGACACAAAGTGGTTACAAGGCCAAAGTCATCGCGGGCTTTGTTTCACCGCTGTCATGGCTTTTCTCTTCTTGCCCACTCCCCACTCACAGGTTTTTATAGTTTCAAAATGCTTTTATGCAGTTTAAAGCCTTATGATGAAATGAAAAGAAAGCCTTTTTCTGGGTGAAGTCATCAGAACAGTATAAATGGAGCCTTTCAAAGGTGAGACCATCTTTCTGTAGCGTGTTACACCCGCCCCGTGCCTCCGAGTGACGCTTGCATCTTCCAACTGAGGACCGCTGATAAACAGCGCTGATGCAATGTTCACCTGGCATCCAAGAAACCTCTCATCTATCAGGAACTCCAATGTGCTCGAGTCTATCAGGAAGCCTGTAGAAAGCAATTCACCATCAGCCCTTTCCTGGCTTTTATCTTGCCCCAGTTTTCCTCTCTTAGAAATACAGGCTTCATTTTCTAAAGCTGCTCAGCACCGCTGTTAACCAAGTCCTGGTGCCAAAGTGACTTCAATACTTGGGAGACAAAGTCTTAATAAAAACAGGTAGGACACAGGGTCTCAATTCTCTCTCTGGCTATTGACATTTAGCCAAAATCTGGTGTTCTCCTGATTTTACACCACCCTTCAGGAGGGAGGGTCAGGCCAGCCATGCTGACGGGGCTGGAGTTGCAGCTATGTGGGTGCTAAGAGATGTGAGACATCACCTGGACAAGCCACGGAGTTTCTCATTTATATAATATTTTAAATTTTCAACATCTCAAGATGTGCCCCACCCCCCCACCCCCCTTAAAAAGAACAGGGAGGGAGTACAGAAGTGCTTGGACTAACAGTGCTGCAAAATACCCTCATTTTCAGCTCTTCCTAGACTATAGCGCCTTTACAAGCTATGCTATTTCTCTTATGCTCTGAATAGTGTGCACACAGAAAGAAATCCAAATTAACGTATTTATCTGAAGCTTTCCAACATAAGTACCCCAAACATACCTTAAACTCTGCAGAAACCATTGGTAAAGACCACCAGTACTGCCCAGGTGAGCCAGCCCAGCCAGACCCAGTTCCCTTCTCCTGATAAAACACCTAACACAGTGTTCTCTGAGCTTTTCTATTAACAACTAAATGAGATTTTAGCAGTTCTTAGCTGTACCCGACCAGAACACCTTCATCTCGTAGCTCCCCCCAAATTTATCATTTATATTAATGTGGTATCTTTTTAGAATAATGACATTTTGAGGTGAGTAAGAGCCCATTAGTGTGTTCAGGTCTTGCACGTGGATTGAACTTGGACAGAACTTGAATAAATATGAAAAAATCGGGAAATGTTTTAATTTGTTTTTCCAATGTAAAGAAGCAGACACCCCTTTTCTGTCCCTAGGTGACCGAAGCAGCGGCCCTTCCCCTCAGCTCTTGTGGTATCTACTTGCACTTTAAATGCAAGCTGTCTTTCTACAAGGAGTTGCAAAATTTTCAGGCCTGTACACAAGGTTAAGAAGCATTTGTGGTGTGACTTGGGTTTGTGCTAGGAGAGAGCCTGATTTCCCTGCCTGAGTGTTTGACCTGCTGCAAGAGCTTTGTAGCTTCAGGTTGTGGTGTTCTGCAGACTGTTCCAAGATAACATTTAATTAATTCTTGTTCTGGCTGCAGCAATGCCAAGTATTTGTTGAACATCTGTCAGTGTGTTCAGATTATTAACCTAACTTCTGCTCATTTATGTTAATAAAAACATTTGAGCTTCAGAACAAGCGTGTGTAACAGTTCCTCATGCTACCAGTCCCACTGAAATCCAGCTGAGAGGGTTGATGCTGCCTTACCCCAACTGGCAAACCCTTGGCAATTCCCCCTTGGAAAGCACTGCTACCTGTTCTGTGCTGCCCAGACCTGGGAGGTGGCACGGTTTCTATATGCTGGTATTTAATCTTGAAACTCTAAAGCTCCTATTTTGGGACAGACTATAAAATAAGGGAATGGATACTGGAACTGTTTTCAAATTTGGCATCTGTAATCAGAAAGGTTTGGGCTGTTGTATTGGTGAGGTCTGGTGCCTGTTGGCTGGTGAGTTACGATGCCAATGGAAGTGTGTGGACAAGCACTGAGTAACACAAAAGTGGTGAGGTCAGGACCTGTAGGTGCTCTTCTCAGATCTGCCACAGAGGCAGGTTCCTTCAGGTCAGAGGTTGTAGGATCTGTGTCCTTAGAGATTTGCACATCTCCACAGAGCTTGTACAAGGTCACCCTGAGGGCCCCTCCAACCAGTATTGTGTGTCACACCGAGCAAGTCAGTTCTGGGAACAGAAACTGCTGTTTATTACAGTAACTTGGTGTCTACTATTGGGCTGCTAGCGTAATATGTATAACAAGCAACTCTGAAGCCAGCCTGGGAAATGGTCCCTGTGTTTGGGTCTCCAAAAGCCTTCATTTTATTGTTAGCAAACAGTTTTTGCATGTTGAATTGGAGGACAGATCTCCTTTTTGGACTACGTGTAGTCTGCTGGGCAGCAAAATGCACTTGGATCTGTTCTCCCAAGTCCTATAATCTTTTACTACAGATACTATTAATAAAAGTATTAATTATGCTTCTGGAATTAGGATTTTGTAATGAAACCTCAAACAGAAAACTTAAGCCAGGTTGGCCAAATGTCATGAACCACTCAAACTTGAGCTGCGAGTAAAATAAAAGTCTGAGTTGCTTTAAGGTTTACGGTTAAAAGGATGTAAAACTTTCCAGCCTGTCCAAGTTTTGACAGAAAACCTTGCGGTACTTGGCAGCCTGGCTGGGTTTCCTTAAGTGTGAACTGCAAGATAAAACTGGTGATGTGGAGCCAAGCACAATGAAATGAAAAGAGTCTCCTGCAACAAAGAGAAAGGGAGGTGCAGGGGTTTACTCACAGCTCTCCTTCGAATCCTAGTGCGGTTCAGTGGGGTGCACTGGCTGGAGCGTCCCCAAGTGTGACATGGGGCTGAGTGGGAGAAGGTGCAACTGGAAGGAGTGCCTGGTCCAGTGACTGGCTGACAAACGCTGGTGACATCAGGGGAGTTGGGGTGTCTTATGCCAGCTGAGGGGTTGGACTGCCAAGTTACGGCTTAGTTGTAGAGGGAGCACAGGAGTGAGAGAAGCTCCTAACTGGTAATGCGCACGGCGGTGCTGATGTACAGGCTGTAATTACAGGCTGGTTTGAATGCATTTCACGTGTTTGGCTTGGGTAGGAGGGGAAAGGCAATTTTCTCTCTGTCCTTCCTTTCACCCTTGAACTGGAGCTTCTACAGCCTCTTAGGCGAAATGAAGGACTTACTCCCCTTTTCTGTCCAGAAAGGCTTTTTAAGAAGAAGGAGTGGTTAAAGTATTTGGGAAGATTTTGCTGACAGGGGATAGAGTTGTGTTTGCACATGTGGGAGTGGGGGGGGTGTCAGCCATTTCTGTTCATCCAGTGCACTCCAGAATTCTGATTGCATACAGTGTTTTTTAATCTATTGGAACCATTTCAGTGCTTAGGTATTCATTTTTAAGGAGTTCGACTTTTTTTATTTATTAAGTGCTCTGATTGAAGCTTTTTGCTAACAGGGATGGGTTGGGGTCGGGGAGGGGGGGTGGTAAATAGCAGTCAGTGGGTTTTTATCCAGAGTCCTGTTATCTATGATCGAAACAGGGTAATTTTTTATTCCTACCAGGACTTTTAACTCTTACGGAAACTGCCAGCTCTTTCACGTCAACGTGAAACATGCTTATGGTAACAAAAGCAGTTTCCCAGGGTTTCAGTGGATTTTTGGAGAGGGGAGGAGGAGTAGGATACATTACCACTAGTGACTGTGTTGGGGCTTCTTTGACATTAACTCCTGGAGTATGATGAATTGCAGGCAGTTGCCTCTGCCACCAGGTAATTCACTATAACATTCTGTAGTGACTTCTGTTGTCAAACCCAGTTTGTAAGGCAGTGGGAATGCTGCTCTTGTGTCTGACCCTCACCGACAGTGCAGCTTGCACCCTTGACACAGGCTTCATCAAAAATCCAGGGATAGGGACAGTTCCCAGCTCTCTGTGGCTTTTTGCCCCTAGTTAACCAAATCTTTGAGCACTCTAATTCGCAGACATCTGATCCCAGTGGGGTAAATTGGTTTGTAATCTAGGACTTAACAAAGATGCTTCAGCCAAAGAAATGTAGCCTGGGACCTTACTGCCGCGGCTCTGAAGGGCTTTGAGCACGGCTCTCCCCTCTGCCCCTTGCCCCGTGAACTTGGGGGCAGGGAGTTTTCCCTTCGGCTCGTCCTCCCGCCCAGGGCCTGGCCCCACAGTCTCGGGGGGCTGTAGGTAGGGTGCAGCCCGCGGTGTTATTACTGCCGGGGGTGCCCGTCCGACTGACCCGCGGGTAACCAGCCGCTTGCTGCTCCTTATCCGGCACCCACGTATCCCGCTGGACGGCGTTTACTTGTCGTGCAGGGAACCCGGAGCGGTTTAAACACGTAGGAGGGTGATTTTCGGGGAGGTGGGAGCGTTCCCTCCGGGGCGGCTCGGGCGCTGCCTGCTCGGCGGGGCTGGGGCTCCCTCTGCGGACCGAAGCGGCAAAGTGCGGGGTTCCTGCTCGGAGCCCCCCGCCCTGCGGGCTGCAGCCAGAACCCGCCAGCCCGCAGCCGTTCTCCTTCTTTTTTCCTCCCTTCTTTTGCTGGGGTTTTTTTTCCTTCCCCTCTCTCCCCCCCCCCCCCCTTTTTTTTTTTTCCCCTTCTCTTTATGTCACTCCCCCTCCCCGGAGCATCTGCGTCCCAAACCCCTTCCATCCCCTCTTTGGCAGAGCACGCCCGTTTAAGGAAGGGGGTGGGGTGGTTGGTTTGTTGTGTTCGGTGGCATTGCGGGGATGCTGCGAGTAGCAGATTCCAGTTTTGATCAGCCAGACTTTGCCTGGTCCCAGCTGGCTGCCTCCCGCTACCTGAACAAGCAAAAGAAAAAGGGAATTGGTGTTCCAAAATATCCCAGGCTTGTTCTTTTATCTCACCAAAGTGGGACAAAGGTATCACAGCCCTTGCTGTGGCATTTACCTGCGCTGCTTGTGAAGAGCAACTCCGTGTATTGAAGTCGGTGAGAATCTGAGAGCATTCAGAGCTTTCCCACAGGGCTGATTGCAGGATTGGAATTAAAAGTGTAAATATTTATTGACAAGCAAGAGGCTGAAGGTGTGACCTGTTAAGTCAAACATGCTTTACAGTGATAGCTGAAAGGAGATCTGTGAGGGAAAGCAGGAGACCTGCAGAGTTGCATCTCCCCTCTTCCGCCAGCTGCTCAGGCTGAGGTTGGTTGGAACTGGTGCAGTGAGTGATGAATCCTTCCTCACTTCCAGCACAGCTTTCGTCAACGCTAAATATGGTAAATTTTTTGTGATAGTGATAGCAGCCTTTCTTAGAGAAGCAGAAGTGCTATTTCTAAAGGTGTCACTTGCTCCCTTCTAGAGGTGAAAGACTAATGGAACTATCTAGTAGCTGGTTCCCTCTGAAGTTTCCCTCAGGATAGCTGGCACTCAGCAAGGGGCAGTTTTACCTGGTAAAGTGAATAACTCGAGGGCTTGGGGCTGGAACAATCTCAACCTATTCTCAAACTTTCAATGGGTAAGGGGGCTGGCTTGCTGGCATGGAGCTGCGCCGTGGAATGTGAGTGCTCAGTGGGCCACTTTTGGTAAGCAGAACCACTGCTGCCAGATGAACAGACTTCCTCACTTCCAGCACAGCTTTAGTCAATGCTAAATGTGGTAAATTTTACATGGTAGTGATAGCAGCCTTGCTTGGAGAAGCAGAAATGCTATTTCTGAAGGTGTCACTTGCTCCCTTCCTCCTTTGGGCGCTGTCTCGGGAGGCCGGTCACCGGAGTCTACGTGACAATACTGTTAATTGCTTTCCTGTTCCTGGAAGAGGGTAAGAATGGAGAAAAGGGTTTGTGGGGGAAGATCTGCAGAGTCTGGTGTGAGTGACAGCCTGCCTCAGCACCCTGAGGGGTCGCTTCCAGGAAATGACAAAAATCAAGGAGCAGGGAAGTTCAGGGAAGCTGGCAGGGCCCAGCAAGATGTCAGGGTCCCCCTGCTCCTCCTGCACAGCTTCTGAGAGCTTTGGCTATTCAGATCTATTTGCAGGAGAGTGTGTGAATTAGTAAAGGGAAGGTGATTGCATTAAGCATCTTCACAATCATCTCGGGGTATTATTGTGCATGGCTGGAGCTTGCAATAGCAAAGGTGGCTCCCAGTGGCCGCTGCCTCGAGTTTGGGCTCTCAGAGTGACCAGCTGAAATGTGGAACTACCCTTGTGTCAGGCCGTGTACTGTGCAGTATCACGGCTTTGCTGCCTTTGTGGGGACATAGCAAACTAGCAGCAGAGCTGACAAACTGCATTTTGCCTGTGATCAACCTTACTAATGTATTATTCAGCTGTGATTATTTTTTAATGGTCTAAGAAGTGTAGAAACGTCTCAGTGTGGCTGGATGGGAGTGGTGCTTATCACTAATTACAACATCTTCATTATAAACATGGCTGAAGTTGAAAGTTAAAAATGAGATGTTTTTTTAGTGGAGTAACTAGCTATAGGAGTATAGTAAGAGATGTGTGGTGATGGCTATAGCTTTTTTTGCAAGCATTTAGAAATGCTGTGAAGTTGGCAAAGGGCACGTCTCTCTTTAATACCTGCTATAACTATGGCAACTAAAGAATAGCTGTTTCACATCTTTTTTTCCCCCCATTCATCCTTTACTGATGAGGAGCTGAGTCCTGATGCACATCTGGCACGGCCTGGCTTTCTATGGGCTTTCACCTCCTGGTTGGATTCTCTGGTGTCTAATACAGAATAAGCTTACACCTCAATAAGTCTTGCTGCAGAGGTCTCCCAGGTAGACTGGTAGGCTTAAATTGGTGTATTCAAACGTGTGTCAGTACTTAATTTTACAGCCTTGAGTACAGGACACCAAAGGGTTGATACTGGTTGTGGAAGTGCCGTGGTGTCCATGCAGTTGCATCCATGACATACCAGCTGGGCTCGCTGCATCCTGCTGGATTTGAGTTGCATCTCGACCCTCCATTAGAAGTTCTGTTCTAGGGCAAGACAAGGAGAACACCAGCAGCTTTGGGCTGCCTCTGTGTGTTAGCCCACCCCGAGAAACCCCGACGTGTGTTAGAGGGCCATGGGGCTGCCCTGTTTTATGTTCACTCACGTCCCCAGGAGGAAGATGGATGGTGTACTCCTCTGCCCGGGGCAGAGATGATGTAACGCTGCCTGCCCTCTGTTAGCTTTCTCTGGGTAAGGAGGATTAAGACAACCTTTTCCATCCATTTTTAAGATGCCTGAGTGCAGTAAAGGGCTCTTCATGTAACTGAAAATCGTGGTGTGTTACACCGCTGAGCGGGCGGGTGAGTCATCCTCCGCAGACGCCTGTGTTTTATTGATAAAGGCTGAAGTGCCAATGGTGCTTTGCTATCCCTCTTGCTTCAAGGCAGTATCATGAGTTATCTTAATATTGAGATATCTTTTTATTTTACTACTTTGAACTGAAGGGTGAGCACAAGACAAAAGACTCAAAAGGGAAACTGGGTAATGTGTTTACGTGAAAAGTGGATTTTAAAGCTTTGAAAGGGTTGTAGCTCTTCTACCTTGAGATGCTAATGCTGAAACTTGAAACATAGCACAGTATCATTAGCAATTAAATGCGTCTGTGTACTCCCCTTACATCTTGTAAGGCTCTTGCAAATCAAACAGGAGATGTACACACATCTAATAAAATAATGATTTTGAAAGCAGAGTTCCAAAGCCCTGTTTGCAATTCACAGGCAGCATCTTCATGCCTGGCGTATTTGTACAAGGTTTTAGAATAAAATTAATAGCCCCAGGCTTTGGACTTGAAAAGGATTGACTTTTGTTCTTTACCTGTGTGTTGTTGGTACTTTGTCTTTCTATGCCTCTACTCCAGCGGCTTCTGCACTGTTGTATTCCAAGATTTTAACTTAATTAATTTTATTTTCTATCTTTGAATTGCTTATAGCATTCTTTTGGTGGCAAAAATTACATGTAAATAGGTAGATATACAGGTAACTTCTTGAAGAAGTTAACTGGATGTTTGAAGTAGCATATAGAAGTTTACATATGTAAATAAGTATATCCAACGAAGAAGAAATTTTAGTTATACAGAAGTACTTATGTATAACTAAAGCATTTTAGTTATATTCAGAAATACTTCTGATTCTTGCCTCTAGAAGCCAACAGCCGAGCAGAAGTGCATCGGAAATACACTTTTGGTGAATTCCAGTTATGAGTTTTACTCTCTTTGACACCTGTTTTATGTTTATTTTGCTAAAACAAAATAGTATGTGTGCATGTATATGTGCACATATGTATGTTTATTATGCACACGATGTATTTGTTACAGAAAACGTAATGTAAACATACAAAAGTTCACATTACTTTAAATACTGAGCTTAACTATCAACCACAAAACATATTTACAAACTCTTTCAACATGCGTAACATATACAACCCTAATTAGAAACACCACAATAGCAGAGCTGCCCATATGTGAGTGGGATCCTGTTGGAAGTTTTTCCTATGGCTCAGAGTTAAGTTTGGAGCATGCTGTGAACCAGCACCCACTGGCATTTTGTAACGTGCCTTTAAAATGTGGATATGAATAATTTTCCATGTCCATGTTGCCTTAGATTAATTAAAGATGAGGTGTTTTAATGAGGGGGTCGTTTGATAGGAGGGGAGGTTAGTTTTTAACATATATTCCTGACAAAGTTATTGAAGCGTTGCCTTGGAAAAGGCAGTGTTGTGTGTTTATATATGCACAGGGCCTTTTGCATACATCACCTTTGGGAAATCTGGACATTTGCAGGTATGTCATACTACAGGGAGCACCAGAAAACTCTGTCCATGGCAAACTACAGTCTTCCTGGAGCACGAGCAAGACTGTGTATCCCTCCGGCACGCTTATAAATGGATATTTATGGAAAGCATCATTTCCACCAGAATAATTAGAAATAAATTTATGAATGGGTCAGGGCTTTCCATCGAAAGCATGTTATAAAATAACCAGCTATTTAGCACAGTTAAGGCCAGCTTGCACTGTGCTTTTCCAGTTTAAATACTCTCATGACAGGATGCAAGCCTAGCAGAAAATGTGTATATTTAGTTATATATGGGCAAATAATAATAACTGTGAAGATAAAGGCAGTGGCTACAGCAGTAGATAATGTGTCTCTGTGATAAATACAACTAGGTTTACAATTTGTTGTGCCTTGTATCTCAAACGCGTCCTGTGGTTTCTGTATCCTTCAAATCAGTGTGAAACAGAAGCAAGTTGTTCTCTAAAAAGAGAAGCGATTTGTAACACCGAAGGGATGTTTGAGGTGATGTAGAACATACTTGTATGCGATGAATAAACAGGCTTTTATTAATAGCACCCAAAAAAAAGTAGCACTTTGTGTGTGGGGCATATTGGTAGTAATCTAGAAACATGTAATTCAGAGCTTTAGCATCTTAAATAAGATGGTGCAGTGTTTTACTGCTGGCAAACGCTAAAATGTTGCTTTAGCATGTCAGTGTGGTAGCGTGAGGAAAGATCTCTGTTTAGACTTGGTAGTGTTTATTTCTGGAAAAAATTATACAGTGGCACTTCACAACGGACTGCAATGGAATCGTGGGGGATCTAGAGGAAAGTCTGCTTTGTTTTGGTTTTTAGGAACCAACAACTTTGTGTGAATATAGAAATCCTGCTAAAAGAAATGGGTGTTGTGAATGAATCTGCTGTCATGGGCGTTTTCTTCCAGATTTGTATTTACTACCAGCCCAAAGTTGTAACTTCTCATTTTAATAAAGGTCCTTTGTTCCTACTCACTGTAGAGATGAGAGTGTAAAGCTCAGAGAAAGTTTCTGCAGCGATTGGCTATGAAAGCCATTTCTCATAATGCCTGGCCTTGCGCTCAAGGGCAATAATATCGATACTGTGATTTATAAAGTCAAAATCTCAGCTGACCCTTGGTCTCAGCAGCTTTATTTATTTAGTTGTGCTGTGGTCTCTGAAGGTTAGTCACCTGCTGTGATGTGAGAAGGAAAAGAATACAGGGATAAGAAGAATAGTGTTTTAATCCTTTCCTTGTTGTTGTGGGAGTGACTTCTCACTTAATACCTGCTTCAGTTATTGACCCCATTTTGGGGAGAAATTGAATGTGTGTGTTTTATTGATTGTGCAAATACTCATCTGCTTTGGGAAGAGCGTTCCTGCAATGTACCGGGGGTCAGCGCTTGATGAAATAGCGGGATGAGGCCGGTTTGTACCTGCCAGTGTTCTTCCAAACCAAGTGTATAAAATCATTTATGATGGGAAGTGGTGTGGGTTTGGGGTTTTTTTTTACATCAGCCACATCCTTCATTGGTGATACCTGAAGTGATAGGAGTAAGGGTTCCCTTTAAGTACGCCCATGCCTTTCAACAGTTGCACTTTCACATGGCAGAGGATGGAGCCTCCTCTGCTGCAGTTTAGCTTTTTTAGCTTAACATATTGGTGGTTGCAGAATTTCCTTTCTACAGCACAGCCCCCTGCGTAGCTCTGCAGAGTGACTGCTGGCCAGCCCTGGTGCCAGCACCTTGGGTCAGTTAGCTGTGGTTTTGGATGATAAAGAGTGTGGCTGGTCCCTGCATAGCAATAGGTGTGAGTCAGAGCTACGCTGCTGTGCTTTAGTACAAGGCTCCTACTTATCCTACTTTGGTGGAGTGTTTCTACGAGCAGAAATCATTTATTTTCAAGGCATCTCAGACATGAAGTGGTCTGAGAGCTTTTTTCATCCTACCAACTGTTTCATAGTTTGGAGAGGATGTTGCTCAAACTGTCTGCTCATTACGGTAACAGATGCCTGCAAATGTTGGTCCTTTTGGAATAACTACTGTTTTTTTTCCCCTCTGACAAAGAAAAGCCCTGTCTGTGTGTTCTGCTCTCCCCACCACCCCGGCTGCTCTCCCAACAGGTGTCAGTGTAAGGCAGCGATGGTAAAACAAACTGCCAGACAAAATGGCACGAAGTGAGTTGTCAACTCAGCGGCCTGACACTGTCTCACAGGGAGAAATTGGGAAACTCCAGAGGGGATGTCCCTAGATGAAGATAACACTTCTCATGGACTTACCTCTGTAAATCCAGCATAGCTACTCCCCTTCTCCAGGCTGTTCCCAGGAGTCACTCCCAGAGGGATAACACATTTCTGCAGTGTATCTGCAGTGCTGCTAAAGGCCTGGTGTTAGCTTGGCTCTGGGCGGTTCATTGTTTCAGGACAATGGGCACAGGCACTGTGCTGGGAAGTGGCAGAGAGCAAGGACTGACTCCTTCCTTGCAGCCCCCTTGCCTTTGGAGCAATTAAACACGTTAAAAATAGACAGCAGTGATTCCAGCCCTGCTGCCTGTGGGGGGATGAAAGCATGCCTTGTTTGTGTGCCAGCCAGATGCTGGTGCATCAGATTACATCTCCACACAGAACCTTGTCCCCGCGTCTGCCTGAGTCCTAAGAAATGCTTTCTTGGATGGGGCTCAGCATCTCCTGTAGCAGTGATCCATCACTCGCTGGCCCCTCTGTGGGGCTGTGCTGATTGGGAATGCCAAGGGGTAACTTGGACACTTGGAGTGATGAAGCCCTTGTGATTCCCTGCCACCCTTTGCTTTACAAACCGAGTATTTTGTGTCTGTCCTCTTCTGTAGCGCAGCGCTACTGAAGACACCAACGGCTCAAGTCTCTCTCTCATTAACACATGCTGTAAGAGTGTCTGATTTACTTCAGACAATGTGCTTGTTCTGTTTGGCCCGGTGGCAATTTCAAGCAAATACCATTTTCCTGTTCCTATCCACTTCTTTGCCTGCTTTTCTTTCAGTGAACCTGGAAAAGAAGAGGTGTATTTTTTCTGCTGATGAAAGGGTTTTGTCCTAGACCTATCAGCTAACTGGGAACTACAATCAGAGCTGCTTCTGCTGGGCTCTGGGTCCTTGGATGTTATTGCTGCACCAGTCCCTTCCTTTCCCTCACTGGCTCGAGCAGCATCAGACACATGCCTTTTCTGAACACTGTTACAGCCCCAGGTCGCCGGCTTGTTTAGCAACACAGGCTTTGGGAGATGCCATGAGGCAAACAGCCCTTTGCTCCTCCTCCTTCCTTCACATGAGAGGAGAAACTCATGCAGCAGTTCTCACAGGCACAATGTTAGTGGTGTGTTTGCAGCCCAGTTTCTGGAGTGTTTGTTCCGGAGCTGTGTGGAGCAGGAGCAAGGCCTCGTGTTCATACGGTACATGGTGTGAAGGGGATTGAAAGCACAGTGCAACCTCGGTGAGACAGAGTCGTGGGTCCTTCTGGCAGGCCTTGCGTGCCAGTCCCCGGCCCTGTCAAAGCAGGGGAGGGCGTTTCACTGCCACTGAATGGTGCAAAACCTCCAACTGGAATTCTTTCAGGGTGGTGTTTCCCCCTCAGTCACCCTGGCAGTGCAGAGGTCTGAGACACAACCAAAACTGGGACTGTGGAGGGGGGTCTGGACAAAATGAGATGGCACCCAAAGCTGATGAGTGCAGCGAGTTTCTCTGACCATGAATAGATTCCTCTCACCTCTTGGGCTCTCTCTTCCACTGCTCCTTTGCTAAGCCCCCTCCCAGGAGCCATGGAATGTTTTCATGTGGCAGCCACCTCCTCCTGTGGGGCTGTGGCAGCCTCCCCACAGCTTTGCTGTGCAGGTGGCCCTGCATTGTCCGAGGGACACCAAAGGACCTTCCCACTGTGATAAATGACTCGGTCCCAAACAGGATTATAACCAAATTGAACAAGTTATTAAATGAATAAAGGCGAGCAAACGGCGCTGGGGTGCACAGACAGGGCCGGGTGCACCGGGAGTCTCCGCTCCACCAGGACGCACCCCGAACAGTTCCAGTCCCTGGCTTATGTGTTTTTACAGGGATAGTAGCGCCTGCTGGCCTAAACTGACAGACTGGAGAGCCGCCAGGTGACCCCCACAAGACATACTGTAGGTGAGCTTTAGCTTTTGTCTTGCTAACAAAGCCAGGCAGCTGGTTCTGCAGACTTGAGGCAGATTTGAGGCGTCTTCCTATTTTTCTTTCCCTCTTCCTCCTTATCACCTTCTCAGAGACAAGTCACCTTTAGGCAAAGCTTTGCACATCCTTTCTGTAGTTTGTTGCTGCTTCAACAAACTTCATTCAGTCCATGCAAAAACCTTAAACTGTCCCTCCCAGGCCCGTGGCCATACAAGGGTCTGTCATTATACACCCCCAACATTGTTCCATATTAACACGAATCAGATGGACATATATCACACCACCACCTGAGCAGCGTGCTCCTGTGCCTGCCAGGTACCAGAGGAGAAGTGGAAGGAGGGAACAGAGGATCTTGCTTTGGGCATTTATTTTCTTGTCTTTTTTTTTTCTTTTGCAAGTCATGTGTTTCTATTTAAAAGCTTTACTGATATTTTAATTAGGGTGATTACCCTTGACCAGGCAAGTGTAATGGCTGGCTGCCTCTCCAATGGCTTTTCCTGTCATTTCCCTGCTTGGCTTTGGGATGGCACAGTGAGAGCTGGGAGCAGGACAGCAAAAGATTGGAGCTGGGAGGAGAGAAGAGACTGGGTAAGGTACACAGAGGGTATTGTGTTCTGCTCAGGACTGCCAGGGCTTTCGCATCATTAAGGAAGCTGATTTAGTGTCTTCTTTCCCCCCAGAAACAGTCTCTGTTCATCTGAGACACCGTTTTAATTTGGGAATCTGCATGGACTGTCTGGGCACGGTTGCCCAGTTGAGAAGTCTCCACTGTATATAAAATAATAGAGAAGGTTTTGTTAAGGGACTTCTGGGAACTTGTGATGAGAAGCTTTGAAAGAAGCTCCAGGAGGAGTTTCTGTCTGGAAACATTTCCAGTTTGGGATGGGGCATGTGTGAAACAGGGACTCCAGAAAACAAAGAAAGCAAAATCAATAGTTTGTGACTTTGTGGTCACAGAGTGTTCTGAGGGGGGTGATGTTATTCAGATTTTTGCAGTTTTATTAAGGCATCAAAAGGCTGAAATACAGAATACAAATTTTCTGGGGTTTATGTTTTGCTAACAGAGTTTTTCCTGTGGTGCATGATCTCATCTTGTACTGGTGTGTGATCAAGACTTGTCTCCTCGTTTGGTTGATCAGTAACCCAGCAGATCTCTGGCTGGGAGCAGCCTGTCTCGCATGGGTGCTGAGAAATACTCCCGAATCACAGGGGTTTTATGCTTTGCGTTGGAGGAGCCCTTAGCACAGCACTGCTCTGCTCAGTGGCTGCTGCTGTAACATGAGCAAAAGATTTTAGTCATTTGGCACTTGGGTTATTAATTCTGGTGGGAACGTGGCGCTTGCGTTTGCTCTCTGGATGAGGCAGCATGTGTGAAGTGCTCGGGGCAGGGGTCACCCCGGCTGCGATACTGCGATCCGTGTCTGGGGGTGAGCTGGGGAAGCCACTGCATCTTACAGCGCTGCTTTTCCCTCCCCTGAAAGAAAATCAAGAATGAGATTTCCTAGGACAGTGTCCTAAGAAGGAGTCAGGAGGAGCAGCGGGTGGGAATATGTGTAACGTGTGTTTTAGTGTGGCCTGGCACTGGCAGAGCTGGCTGCTCTCCGGAGCGCCCATCAGCCTTGTGTCAGGGGGTTGGTTTCCACACTGCATCATGGCACTCAGTGGAAACAGGGAATATCGTGGGGGGTGTGTATGTGCTGTGGAGGGAATATCATGATGCGTATTTCCCTGCCTCTGATCTGCCATCCCTCCTCAGCAAGCCAAGCAATGAGCCATTTCAAGCTGTGTCAGTCATTTCTGGGGTTCTGAGCTGCTGGAGGGAAGTTACCCCAAAACGTGCCTTTGGAAACCCACAGTGGAAAAGCCCATGGATTGTAACTACAGAGGGAATTGTCAGCAGCAGTGTTTAATTTATGGTATTATCTCACGTTTTCTTTTCTAAACCCCATTAAAGCCCTAACGGTTTTCCTGGGAAAACAGCCTTTAAAGTTCTCCTTTGAGTATTTTTTTACCTCCAAAGATGCTCTTTCTCTCACACATGTGGTGCTAGCCATGGTGAGAAATTGGGAACAGATGAAAATATCTGTGTGTAATAATTTTTTTTACAGTAACTGTGTCTGTAATCTGTGCTGTGGACATTCCCAGAAATTGTGTTGCCGCATTGCAGGCTTTTAGAAAGCTCTGCTGAGATTAAATGTTTACAAAGAAATAGTTTTAATCTCTGCTCAAAGTGGAGGATTATTTTGGTTAGGTGGTAATATCACTGGTGATAGGTCCCCTCCCTACTGTTAATTTAAGAATGGCCTCTTCTGAACTTCAGATTTCAGAGATGACAAATCTGGGTTCTGCCTCATTCGTAGATTTGGCAAATCGAATTTATCTAAAGAGCGTGAACTCTATTTTTTGAAATTTTCCTGTACTGAATACCTTCAAAATAAAGAAAAATGCTCTTCATATACCTTCATTAGCATGCAGTGTGCCATGACAGATTTATGAAAGACGCCTCGCTGCTGGAGTACCCTGGTGCTTTACACCATTTGGTAAATAGCACCATGATGTGCTGGGCACTCAGATTTCATTCTCGGTCCCATTCATCATCTTGCTATGTGACTCCAAATAGACTATTTCACTCCTTTGTCTCAGTTTACCTGTGTATAAAATGCTGGTACCATCTCCTACTGCTATTGTGATGCGTAATTAAGTTAATGCTTGAAAATACTGTTTAAGTATGAGCTACAGCTGTTATTTGCTAAGGCTGCAGCGTGTGTAAGGGGAAGAAATCCTTCTTGGTCCCCTTCTGTCTGGGGTTTACTTTTGGTTTCTGCCTTTTTCCGTTCTTTTTTTTCTCCTCCTATAGCTGTTGCAAGAAAGTCAGGAGAATGTGACATTCAGGGAGTGACACTGGAGCCGGTGGAGCCAGGGAGGGTCTGAAGCCTTCAAGTGTAACCAGTGATGCTGGAGATCATTAACACTGCTATTTATAACTGTAAAAACTAGGTTTCAAGGGGAAACATCGAGGCTTAGCGTGGCTAATTATACAGCTGTTAACTAATCTAACAGTGATCCTAATTCCACCAAACCTTTGCACTGACATTTTATGGCGCTGTGTGAAGCAAGCTAATACAGCCCAGAGCCTGTCAGGTGGAGATGGGCTCAGCTTCCCGGCTCCACCAGCTGCTTGTCTTCCTCTGTGAATGCAGGACGAGTGGCCATGGACAGCTAACGCCTCCCGCCACAGACGGTGTCCATCTTACAGCCTCTTTGAAAGGGACAAGGGCACCTGGTCTGAAGGTTTTAAGGAAATCTCCAATTATTACTAAAGTCAGAATGACAGAGCAGGGTTTGATGGCTGCTGAATCCTCAGAATGACTGGAGATGCACACACAGTGTTTGCATTATTAATTTAATGTCTTTGCACTTTGGTGTTGTCTGTAGAAGTATTGTCTCAAGGATCGAGCTGCATAAATTTAACGGTGAGATCAAAGTATTTTTTTCCATTTAACAGCATAAAATAGAAAGTGAGCTCCCTGAAAAACTCTGATCAGCAAAAGGATCAAATGGATTCATCAGCGGTGTGTGATACGCTTTCCTGTCATCTCCCCTGCTCTTTGGTTGAGTCCCTTCTCTATTTTTGAAGTTTGAAATCACTGAAGTGTGACCTATATTCTTGTTTATATTGTCTGTTTGCATTTCCCAGTGTTTGCAGGTAAGAGATGCTTGAAGGAAAGATGAGGCTTGTCCCTCAGGTGCCGCTGCCTCCTTGCTCCACCGAGAGACTTGCGAGTAGGCAAATGGGGGCCTAAAGGCCCCGAGTGCATTGAATTATTGTCAGGGAGTTGGTTCTGTACATATTGACCTTATTAGAACATTTATAGCTTCAAGGCGAATGCAAAGCAGCAAAGCCTCCAGCAGTCAGGTCTCCGTGTGGGATGGGGAACAAGGGAGTTTCCTCTCTGCACTTGCTGGTTTTACTGCCGTTGGTTTTCATGTGTTAACGATTACCTTGAGTTTCTCTTTTATCCAGTATTATTTGATCCTCACTGAGGACAGGAGGAAGTGACCCAATGGGAGGGGAAAAAATGGTCCAGGCCAGGGCATGGCATATGTGTGAAAAGCTTCTCATGGCTGACTCCTTTGCTCATTTGCTGCAGTGCATGAGTCTGGAGCAAATTGCCTCGCTGAGAGTCTTCTGAAAAGGTCTTGTATTTTGCATGTACAAATATATGTATATATGTATATATATATTATTGGTTTTTAAACTTTTTTAAAGAAAATGAGTTCTGTGAAGCACGTGCCACCTCCCCATCTTGGATGGCTTTGCTGTTTTGTTGCATTGGTGTCTGTCCATTCTGCAGGGATTCATTGTCTTCAGTCCATCTGCCAACTGCTCTGCAATCACTGCCTGAAGAAAGTACGTGTTTTTCTCCCTTCTTTCCCCTCACCCTTCATCTTGGCCTCAAGAGCTTCCACAAATCAAAGGTGCTTATTAAGTAAAAGGGATACTGTAACATCATTACGGATGCCATCATTTAATACTGCAAAGCAGCAGCTGCTGTTAAACCTCTTTGTTCACAGAGCCCCTGGTTGCTTGCTGGCTGCTGGGCAAACAGAATAGCTGTTAGATATGTCTTGACTTCTTCACTCAAAGCAGAAGCCACCCTTAAGCAGCACAAAGGATTTAAGTATCCCGTGCAAGTTAGTTGGGATTTTGGGAATAAATACAGACCATCTTGCTCCATGTGCAGCGAGTTGAATTTAGGTCTGCTGGTGATACTGTGGAATGGAGCTACTACCCTACACAGCTGGTTTTATCTGCAGTGTATCTGCAGATGATACAAGTGAGTCTGCTCATGTCAAAATGGTGAATGCTGCCTCTCATTCCCTTGATTCCTGGTGAGCTTAGTGAGAAGAGGCAAGCAGAGGATATGGAAGGAAGAGGAAGAAGTGTGTTGCACTTGTATTCTACCAGATCACATAAGGAAAGAGATGGTGTGTGCTTTTATTTTCTTTTCCTAGTACTGCAAAAATGGATGGGATGCGCTCTTGGCTGGTGTAGGATTTTGCAAGTCATTGTACACTGTGTGCATTGCTTGGGGTTTCAGGTATCTTGCTTTACTCCCTTGTGTACCTGTTCATAGGAGCTAGAAACAACGTATTTGACTGGCTTACTCTTCCCCCTAAGTTTCCTTCATCCCTTTATGCAGTTCTCCACCCATAGATTTGTGTTTCCACAAGGATGCAGCAAGATTAAATTCTCCTTCTGAGCTCTGGGTCTTGACTGTTTCCACATGTTCCTATCTCCACTGTTCCTCAGCAGCAGGTATCATTGCAACCTCACAACTGTGCTTCTATTCCCTGGTTGTTTGAGCCCAAATCCACAATCCTTTCAAGGCAGCCATCCAAATCTTCTAGGGAATATCTTACAGTTTTCCCAGAGGAAAAGTCCTCACAAGAAAATTTGAATGGTACAGATTTTGCACAATACAAAGCTTCAGCAAGTAAATCCCCTGCCCTGTTCTGGTCCGTTGGGAGCCACAGCTCAAGCTGCTGGTGGGGAGATAGATGTTAACTTATTTTTCTCCTGCAACCAGGAGTCTGAGATGCGCCTCGTGTTCCTCCGGCGGGTCACGCTGTGCTAATGGAACTGATGTCTCTGGACACATCCTGCTTTCCAGACCATATGTTTTCTTTAGGAGACCCAACTGCTGCTACTGGGAAGAGCAATTTTGTGTCTTCATCCGTTCCCCATGTGCCATGGCAGGGAGGGCAGGGACCAGAAACCAGGCTCTGAGCAGCGCTGGGTCCCTAAAGGTGCCTATGAGCTTTTTGCTGTAAATGGAAACCGAAATTGTGATTCACCAGGTATTTGGAGAGACCATTTAGACTGAAAGTTGTGATTGAAGAGCCATTAATTTGAAAGCCTGTACATGTAGTCTGTTTGGTTTTATTCTACAGCTGCATCCTGGGATGGCAGAGGGAGTAACCTGTGCCAGGTCAATAGGAGCCTCCCACTGCCTGCAGTAATGCCTCAGTCGGCCGTGGAGCTGCTATCGGAGTGTTTCAAGCACAGTCAAACATCTCAGTGGTCAAGGCAGTCAGACATTGAACAAAATGGAATAAAAGCAGGGTCATAAAGCTGGGGAAACTTAGGCTTGGCCATGAGAAATGAGTTTTGCTCAACCTAAGGTGTCTGAGACGACAAAGGAGCTCCATGAAACAACTGGTTAACCCCCAAAATAAGAACACCCTTCTCCCTGTGCCCTCAGACATGTTCCATAAGGCATGGAGCAGTGTTTTCTTGATTTGCTTGATGCCAGTGCCTAATTAAAATATATGGATTTATAAGGCCAAGGTTTTCCAATACAGTATGGTTCTGTTTGAAGGGACAGGAGGTACTCCAGTAGCAGCCGCCTCTTCCCAGCAAAGAGCGAAAAATAGAACATAATATGGATTCAGAGTTTGTTTACTTTTCCCTGCCAAACCAGCTTGCGCCTTCAGTGGAGAAAAGGTGCAGGAGCATTGACCTAGATCATCTTTCCTATCTGGCTAAAACCCAGCAGTGTATGATTTTATAAAAATAAGAGATGGAAGGAGGAATATATAACAGAAATATATATATATATCTTTTATATCAGAAAAGGTTTTTGATTTCTTTAAATTAGCTTGAGAGTTAGCATCCAGTACTTCACCTTGCTGCTTTTTTTAGTCATCCATAGCTCTGCAGTCCTGCTGGGTAACCCGTAAGAAGACTTGTTGCTTCTTTCTTAATTTGATGGGAGCTGTAATTCAGTAATTTTCATCCTGGCCTTCACCCCAGATCACTGGTAGAATTCATTTTGCTTCTAGGATGGTTTAATACAATGTATGCTGTGGATCGAGCTGCAGCCGTGCCCCCAGTATGTTGCCCTTAACAAAGAGCATGATTATCAAACCCAAATTAATTTATGAATGTATCTGAAGTTGCGTGTGACACAGCCTGAGCTTACACACACTGCGGCTTCTTTCTTCTCTTGCCCTTGGAAAATGTGACTGGTGAGTGGTAAAGCTGCTGAATGCTGCTTTCAGCAGCAGCAGCTTATGCGGGGATGTTACCCCGTCACTTTGGATCATCTCTCCCATGTGCTTTGACACAGTGCTGAAGCCAATGAATCAAAACATTCAGGGGGGGAACAAGAGTCATTTGTAAGGAGCTATTTGCCTGCCCGCGTTTCAAGGCTGGGTGGCTGAAGAAGACTCTAATGCCAGTAGCGATGTCGAAACACATCAATCCTTTCTCTGAATTCATTCTTTCTGGGGCTAAATGTGTTCTGTTATGGAGAAGGCACAGGCAGCAAAGCTTGCTGTGGCGTTGATTGTCCTGGGTTGAAGAGAGGAAGTACTGAGGTTTGGGATTCTTTTTTAAATTAAATATCCATCAGAAAAAAGTGCACAAGAACAAAACCTCCAGCTGGAGGGTTGGTATTTGGTTTGCTACAATAAACAAGTAGTTTTAGGTATTGGGGACAGAGTTTGTGCAGGCGTGGAGGAGCACATCTTTTGAAGCTTCTACACTTGAAGAAACCACACACATGAGAAGCAGAGCTCCAAAGCTTTTGTAAAAGCTGTAGTCACTGTGGCATTTTCCTTATCCAAACCCCAGATTCTGACCTCTCCCAAAGCCATTCTCAAACCAAGCTAGATGTGGCTGAATTTCAGCAATGGGGAGAATTTAGGAAATTCTGGAGATCAGTGGAATGTCCAGCAGCTCACCAGGGATGGGAAAAATCATGTTTCTGTTTCTTACTTTCACTGACAGATACTTGAGTCTTAGCACTGAGCATTCCGCGGTCGTGCCCTCCAAGGATGGGGTAGCTGTTTGCCTGGTAGATTATTGTTTGTGTGCTCACTGTGTCTTCTCACTGAGGAGATTTGGAGAGATGGCACGGAGGAGGATGCTCTGTGAGGGACCAGAGCCAGGAGAGGGGATGCTGTCTGCCCCGCTCCCCTGTGGCACAAGTGGACAAACTGTGTGTTGGAAACCCAGGCAAATTAATTTCTCTCTGTAGGGGCTTGCAAACCCAGTTTTTCCCAAGCAATGTGGCTAGGCATCCACTGAGCTAGGTGTGAGCTCAGTCTTCTCTGTCGATGCTGTTTAAATTTCAATGAATAGTTAAACGTGAACTGGAGCACGGGAGTAGGTGTTGGGTCTGCCCGGCCGTCACGCAGCAGGTTGTGTGTCAGCAGGGGGGAGAATCCTGCCTGCAGCCCCTGTTACCTGGCAACATGGAGTGTGATAGTGGGATCAATAGGAAATTACTCGAACCTACAAACACCCATTTGTCCTCAGCATAGCTCTGACTTCTGATTCAGAGCTCAGTTGCACTGCGACAGCTGCCGGGGGAAACACGCTCGTAACCCTCGTCGGGGTGCTGCGGGCATCCCCGGGTGATGGCCGTGCATGCAGCCATGTCCCATGGTGTGATGACATCTGGAGGGGACCCCCAGGGTGAAATGGAGCCTCCTGAGCTGGAGCTGAGAGCTAAACCAGCATTTCATTGTGGTGCAGGGGGCCGGGCACCGACTTGCCGACTCCAGTCCAAGCAGCTGAGTTTGTGTCTGTCCATGCTTCCCCTGTTAACTCGGAGCAAATGGCACAAAGTCCCCTTTCGACAGGTGTCAGTGATGTTTGGTGTTGGCTTTCTCAGATGGATGTCTCTGGAGTTGTTCTTGAATTCTCTTCCTGCTCTGCACCAGGGACCTCCTGGTGTTGGGCTCAGCCCTGTATCTCAGCAGCACATTCTACATCCTGAGACAGATCCTGATCTAATAATTCATATAGCATTCAGTACTCTGAGGTTTAGGGATTAGCCAGGTTATGCAAAAACTACACACACCCCCGCCCCCCCAAAATGATTTGCATATTAACTTTCTTGAGCATTACTGATTTGGTTCTGGTGAACTTCATCCTGTTGCTAGGAGGGATAAGCTATGAGACACTGCAGAATTATTCAACACGCCTGCAGACGCAGGAAGTTAATACTGCTCTGGTTTGTATTTGGACAGCTGTCATGTAATTTAAAAAGACTAGGCACTCTAGAAACTCTAGAAGCTTTTCCTTTAAGAAATCTCTAGGTGAGTTTTCTTTTAAACTGTATTTTAAAGCCTGAGTGGTACATCTGCCTGGTTTAAATGGCAGAATCCTCCATCCCACAGGAATTGTGGAGTTCCTATGGGACTTGCACCTGGAAGGGTGCTTTTAGCAGATCTTTCTCTGCAGTACAGATCCATAGAAGAAATTCCATTATCTTATAAATAAGTGGGAATAGGAGTAATTGGTTTGGTGTGTAGAGGAAATGTTTCCTTTCCAGGCAAACTGTGACTTTCTCTAGAAGCTTTCTTCTGCCTTCATCAATTAATATGAAAAGGCTTCACTGATTGCAAGTATTGGTTGCATTTGGTGCACAGCAAATTTTGCCTTTAAAGGGATTCTTTTAGTCAGCTGTCACCTAATTCCTTTATATCATGTTTATGTAAGAAGGACATGTTATATTTAGAAACTTAATGTAGATATCAGTATGCTGGGAGATGAGATTGTGCTTGAAGAGAAGGATGCATCAGCAAAGTCACTTCACAGCATAAACAGGGTGGTTTTGTGTGATGTGTCCTGGGAATGCCACCAGGAAAAGCACTGCCCAGGGCAGGGTGGAGAACTTGCCTGGCCAGTGCCTCTCTGACCCTCCAGCCCCTGTCAATGTGTGGGTCTGCACATACACAGCTGTTGGCATCCTACAGAAATTGCAAGATTCTGGTGCTCAAAATTACATGAGTGCTGTTGTTAAAAAAATCTTAACAGTTTTGGACTCTGTGTATGGAGTTTGAACTTTTGCTGTGCTCTCAGATGGTGTTTTAAACTTTGCTGCTGCAATTGCTGAAATGTGCTTTCTGTTGTTGAAATGGGAACAAGCATTCTTGTTTGCTCCCAGACTCCAGGAGCCTTCCTTAAAGAAAACCACTAAATATTTTCAGGTTTCAGACAAAGAGCAGGAATTATCATCTTGGGAACTGTCTGCTTATATTGTGTTCATGCATGAGCTACTTCCAGGAGAGATACACCATTTTATTGTCCATGCGTGTGCTGCAGTGTGCCATCTCAGATGTGTCGTCTTCTTTATTTGGTAGTATATCTCTGAAGCATATTTTTATAGAAAAGGCATCACAGGTGGTATGTACATAAATGTGTTTGGTCTATGAACAAATATCTTCCAAATGTACTTTCGTGCCTGTGTATGTAAGAACAAAGAAGCTCAGAAAATGTGTTTTGTGATTTGGTATATCCCATTCTTTCCCTCCTCCCTCCCCTGCAGTTGTATAAGTACTTTTGATGGCAGCTGCTGGATTAGACCCAGAAGCTTAAAAGATTAAAGAAACCACTAAAAGCAGGCAGGAGGAAGTGAAGGATCCGTTTGTCTGAAGGTTTGTGTTTTCGTACTGGTGGTTGAGAAGAAAATTGCAAACAGGCTCTGCCCTGGAGCAGAGGACTCAGACATCTGGGTGTTGCAGAGGTGTGCGGCGTCTGGTCCAGCCATGCTCGCCTGGGGCAAGACCTCAGCCTGTGTCATGTCCAGGGTGCTGCAAGGTGACAGTGTCAGTCCGGTCCTCTTCCCTCCTTGTTCTTGTAGCTCTCAAGGGGGAGGTGGAAAGCCTTGGCTACCCCTGGTTCCTTGCTGAAAGCTGAAGTGCAGTGAGTGGCTGAAGGAGCTACAGGTTTTGCATTCCCAGCCTGTATCGAGCAGTGCTGCCCGCTGCTGCTTGTGCCTTCTGAGAAGCTCTACAGGGAACGTGATTTGTAATGAATGTATTTCTTGTCTAGGTGGCTCAGTCAGTGATGGTAGAGCTGAGCAGGAGGACAGCATCTTCAACCAAAGCCAGGCTGCAGTCTGATTCTTTGCCCCGATTTCCCTCTTCCCCCATCCACCCTCCTTAGCCCCAAACCTAAAAGCAGCTGTTTCAAGAAGTGATTTTTTTTTGTTGTGTGTGTGTGTGTGTAAACACGGTCTTTTGCAATGTAAAACATCTGCTGCTTTTTGGCTGATCCCTAAACACTACTGATGGTATGTATAATCCAACTGGGGGGCTTGAAGAATGAGAGCCAGGCTTGCCTTTTGTCATTCTAAATAAGCAAGTCTGTGCCAGTGTGGATGTGAGACCAGGGCCCCGACACCCTGACGGCATTGCTAGGGTAGGAAGAGTGCTGCTGGGCACGTTAGGATTATTAACATTAATCTAATCTTTCCGTTTGTCAAACAGATTTTTGAGTACATGGAGACAGCTTACCCAGTTCTTAAGACAGTGCTCCCAGATCAGCTTGTAGTTTGTTCTGTAATACCATGTGGATTTGCTGGGATTTTCAAGTAAATACATTATGTATATGGCTTACAGATTGCTTAGGCTGTCTGCATCAATAATTAAAATGAGGGAGGGGACTATTCTGCAGAGTTTCCCCCTTTCTTTTTCTCATCCTTTTTACTTGTCTATTTTTATCTTTCCCCTCTCAGGATCAGGAAGATATAAACCTGTAGCAAGGGAGAGAGTGTGTCAAAGGCAGAGCTGAACGTTTTTTTTCCAGCAGAGATGGGAGCTCGTGGCACATCACTGCAGTGCCAGCTCTCAGCATCAGCCTGACCTTTGCCATTCTCCTTGCAGACGCTTTGATTCAGACTTGTCAAGAGCTGCCAACTTGTTCTCTTTGCTGTTAAAACAAGCACACCTCTTCAGCTGAGACAGGACAAAAAGCGTTGCTTTTGAGTCTTGTGGTGCGCATGATGCTGTGCTGTTTAGTTGCCCAAAGTGGAGGGAAAAGGATTGGTTCGATTCAGTATCGCTGTGGTGGGTGGAATGTTGCCTAGATTGGACAGGGCAAGCTTTTGGGCTTGGTCCTTGTGGGTTTTCAATGGTGCTTTTGTAGATCAAGAGCTTCAATACAAATCAATATTGGCATTTCAAGTATATCCCAAGCACAGCTAATTTTGGTTTATACCTCCATCCTCGCCTGTCTTGGAACAGTATATGGTGTATTGGAGTTGGCATTTCAAAATACGCAGTCCTACCTGGATGCAGACAGACTCCTTGAGTGTGATCTTTCTGGTTTGGCATTTTTAGTGTCCTGGATATGTTGTGTGGAAGTGGGAAGTTACGTCTGGTTAATTGCAAGACTGTCTCCTTCCTACCTCTGAAACCTCTACACCTCCGGTCACTAACATCTCTGCCTTGAAGTTCAAAATGATAGCTACTCCTTGTTGGACATGACACGATCTGTCGTGGTCACAGTCAGCTTCTGTAGTGGCTGTGAAGTACAAGAATGCTCTGAGGATCCTGTGACTTGAATGCTGTTATAAAAATGAGCCGAAGCTGGGAGAGCAGCAGTCCTTCCCACACTGACATTACCGCCCAAGAACTACTGGGAGTTACTTGCCTGTGTTTACTTTCCAGCTTGATTTAAACTTTACAACATGTCTGAAGAAACAGAAACTGCCCAGGAGGTGTGAGTCTGGAGCTGGGTGTCCTTGCTCAGTATGTGCACAGCCATCCCAGCTTTGGGCTGAGCTCATCTCCCAGCCTGGGTGGGAGCTATAACACACAGCGTTGGCTGTCATCCTGTGCAGTGGGACTCACTGAGGCTTTTACTGTGGAGATTTTTGTACCACAGTGGGGACCGTGGGCACGTGGGCAACTTCCAAATGCACATGCCACGTGCTGTTAGAGAGTAAGTAACGCCGGGCTCAGCTTTGATGCTACAAAGGAGAAGTCTCACAGTATGCCCTGCTTGGTGTTAGAACGGTTTGATAATGCAGGCACCAATACCTGGCACCTTCTGTGTGTTGGCAGCCTGGGTGGGAGGTGTTACAGAGGTAGAGCAAGCTAAAACTTATCCAGCTTTTTTTTCTTTTTTGTAATTTTCTTTTTCATGTCTGGCTGAAGAACAGGGATGCAGTTCAATGTCAGTAACTGTATAATCTTTGCCTGCTTTTTGAGATGCCTCATTAGGATGATTGCTTGGCTGGAAACCTTGGAATTGGCCTGAGATCACCAAGTCATAGGCTGTGAAAGAGCTGTTAAATAATAACAACTATCTTATCTCATTACGGACCTGGACCGCAGGCTCTGCCCAGCAGCCTGGAGAGGAGCTGCTGGCACACTGTTGCTGGCTGCAGTTAAGAGCAGCCCACTGTGTGTAATCTCAGGTGCTGTTGTGTCACACTGTCTACACCATGCTCTCTCCAGCTGCAGTTTGCTTGTTTTAAGGCTCTGTATGGTGTACTCTGCCTACATAGATCAAGTCTCATTGTGGAATTGCTGGTGGAGGTCTAATGCCATCGGCAGATTTATTTGTCCATGTTGCAGCTTAGGCACTTAGGAGCCAAGTACCTGCGTTGGCATCGCTCTGTGTCACTCTCCCTTTTCATGCAAAGGGGCAGTTTTGTGTGGTTCTTATGCATGAAGGCAGCAGTTAGGGGCTCTGTGGAAATCCCTGGAGCTCTAAGAAAGGTTTAAGCGTCGATTAACTCCTTCAAATAGACCTGAGCTTACAGTGGACACTATAAAAGCAAACCAGGAACTGCTGTATGCTAACAGAACTGCACATTTACAGGAATTCTCACAGCATCCTGCTTGAGAAACTGGCTGCCACCGGCCTGGCCGGGTGCAGCCTCTGCTGGGTTAAAAACTGGCTGATGGCTGGGCCCAAAGAATGGTGGTAGATGGAGCTAGATCCAGCTGGAGGCCAGTCACAAGTGGTGTCCCCCAAGGCTCAGTCCTGGGTCCAGTTCTGTTCAACATCTTTATCAATGATCTGGAGGAAGGGATTGAATGGTTCCCACAGCAAGTTTACAGATGACGCTGAGCTGGGAGGAAGTGTTGATCTGCCTGAGGGTCCAGAAGCTCTTCAGAGGGATCTGGCCAGGCTGGATCCATGGACTGAGACCAGTGGGATGAGGTTCAACAAAATGAACAGGGGGAAATGAAGCTGTGCTTTGCCAGAGACCACAGAGCACAGAGGCATGGCTGAAGGGTCCCAGTCCCCAGCTCCCACCCTGTCACTGGTGCCTACTGCGGTCTTTCAGGGGCTTTATGGCTTGACCTTGACTGACCCATTCAAACCAGAGTACTCAGACCAGTGGGCTGAGACCAAAGGGATGAGGTTTAACAAGGCCAAGTGCAGAGTGCTGCACATGGGACATAATAACCCCATGCAGAGCTACAGGCTGGGGGAGACTGGCTGGAGAGCTGTCAGGCAGAGAAGGACCCAGGGTTGTTGGTTGACTGCAGGCTGAATATGAGGCAGCAGTGTGCCCGGGTGGCCAAGAAGTCCAATGCATCTTTGCTTGTATCAGAGACAGGGTTGCCAGCAGGTCCAGGGAGGTGATTGTGCCCCTTGGTGAGGCTGCACCTGGAGTGCTGTGTTCAGTTATGGGTCACTCACTACAAGAAGGACATCGAGGCCCTGAACCATGTCCAGAGAAGGGCAACGAGGCTGGGGAAGGGGCTGGAGAGCAAACCTTCTGAGGAGTGACTGAGGGAACTATGGGTGTTTAGTCTGGAGAAGAGGAGGCTCTCTACATCTACCTGACAGGAGGGTGTAGAGAGTTGGGGGTTGTGCTCTTCACCCAAGCAACAGATGATGGGATGAGGGAGAACGGGCTCAAGCTGCACCAGGGCAGGCTTAGATTAGACATTAATTAGGAAAAAGTTCTTCCCCAAAAGGTTTATCAGGCACTGGAACAGGCTGCCCAGGGAGGGGATTGAGTCACCGACCCTGGATGTGTTTAACAGACGGGTAGATGAGGTGCTCAGGGATATGGGTTAGTAGAGGTCAGGTATGGTTGGACTTGAGGATCTCAAAGGTCTTTTCCAACCTTGTGATTCTGTGAATTCTGCAGTCTAAGAAATGCCAGGAGTTCTTCCAGAGGTGCTGGAACTCAGCACACAAAGCTGTTCATTTTTCTCTTTGGCATGTTTGTTTGCTTTTTGTGGGTTGGCTTTTTTTTTTGTGAACACCCCCCAGTTGTGTTCTTAGCTCTTCTCAGTTGCTTAAAGTTGAGAAGTTTTCCAGCAGGAAATGAGTGCTTTACCTGCTACTTTAAACTCCCTAAGGTCCCAACTAGTTTGAGCAGCAATACAGTTACTCTGGATAAGGTAAGGCCTGTGTTGCTCTCCATGTACAGTGTCTAGCATCGTGCAGGCCTGCTCGTGGAATATAAACTCTGGGTGCTGATGTAATACAGATGTTAATCAGAATTTACAGTAGTTGAACTGAGCTTGGAGTTTAGCCAAGGGGGCTGAAATGGAGTATTAATCAAATCCCACAATTACTGAGCCACACTTTGTGCAATAAAGTGAACTAGTGTAGAAGCTGCATTGCACCCCTCACGTCTCGCTGTGAAGAAAGCCCTGCCATGAGAACATGGTAGTCCTGGGCCTTTACCTTTACCTTTGGCTGGGCAAGGGAAAGGGTTATATAGATGTTAGTCTGTTCTCTGAAAGAGGATTTGGGGGGGAAGGAAAAAAAAAAAAAAAAGCTGGCTCTTCTTAATAAACTAGTGTAATTACAGGTCTTTTTAAGTGGAGGCATATGATACGTATGTTTGTGACAATTTTCCAGAGGGATGGTTCGGCTAGTGCTAAATAACCAGGCTCATTTTCCCATAATGCAAATGTTATTCACAAACTATTACCATAATTGATGCACCGAGCCACTGTAGAGTAAATAATGTGTTGTGTGTGGGAAGCAAACTAGAAGTCAATGAATATTAAAGAACAAAATCTCATTTTTAAAGGGAAACTTCACAAGAATTAGAATTACTTTGAAAATCAGATGCTGATGCAAGTTCAAATCGACTGGTTGTCTTTTAGTTATGTATATGGGCACATGCACAGACATGCATGCTTAAGGCTGTCGTCTCGGTCTGGTTCAGTTGGGGTCTTTTTTTCTGCTTGGTGAGCACAAAGCATCCTCAGACATGGTGTAGGAGAACCGTCAAGTAATACCCAGTGTCCAAAGAACTTTCTGGAGAAGTGGATTGTGGTCAGGCCAGACCTCTTGGGAGTTGAAAGAAATAAGGTACCTATTAAGGTGTTTTCTGTCAGGTGAAAGGGAGCTGGGACTGGTAGCCCCATGCATGGAGAGATCTTGGTTGTTTCTTGTCTCTGCTTCCCTCATCAATGCCGGGCCTCTCATTCTGGTTAATGCAAGAAGAATGTTGAATTGTGCAAAAACCGTGGCAGGATCATGTTCGGCTGATAGGTTGTTGTGTTCGCACTGGCAGAGTGTGAGGGACTGCCTGGGGATGCCGTGGTTCAGGCCTGCAGCCTGATGGTGTCCTGCCTGGCTGGGCAGAGTGTGAGGTACTGCCTGGGACCTGCTGCCATTCAGACCTGCGGCCTGCTGGTGTTCTGCCTGGCCAGGGCAGAGTGTGAGGGACTGCCTGGGGCTGCCATGGTTCAGACCTGCAGCCTGATGGTGTCCTGCCTGGCCAGGGCAGAGTGTGAGGGACTGCCTAGGGCCTGCTGCCATTCAGACCTGCGGCCTCCTGGTGTTCTGCCTGGCTGGGCACGGCTGCGTGGACCTCACAGCATAGGGAGGCCAAGGCTTTACTCCTTCATTAGCCCCTGTGCAGAGCCTTGTGCCTCTGTAGGTGTGAAGCAGGTTGTGCACGTACTGCTGAGGTGTAAATTACCCCGTATCCATCGCCCAACGTGGGAGCTATTGGCGCTGGGCTTATCTCTGCTGCTATGGATTTTTGGAGTAAAACGTTTTACTGAATAGGACTTGATTTAACCATGGGCATTAGTGTCCTGCCATCTAATCCCTTTTTCTGTTCAAAGGGAACTTGTATTCCTCCTCAAGTGTATGTGCATTGCATGGAAAGGTTGTATTCTTTTCATGCATTGCTTTAGATTTTCTACGCCCCCCCATATTGCCCCCTCACCCCTGTGTGTCAATGAGGGATGTATACAGACAGCTATATAATGTATTGCAGAGATGTGTTCCAGTAGGATGGAATGATGGAGTGTCACAGAAGTCACTACTTTCTGCATTTGAGAACTGTGTCATTTCAAACACTTTTGAGTACTGGTGTGTTCTTCGAAGTGATTTCTCTCCAGGTAATAAAATCCTGGTCAAATACCTCTGTAGCTCTGGAAACGGGAAAGCCAGGGAATAAAGTGCAGAAGCATTGTGTAGGATTACAAAAGCATCATTTGATCTCTTAATTTGGTAAGCCATTTTGTCCAGATGACAATTATTATTGGGATTTTATTTTTTTTAAATTACAGATTATAGCACTGCGCCGCCTTTTCCAGAGAGATAAAAAAGACATTTTAAGCAACCTTTGCCTCCCTGTGCTGAAGATCCCCACACGTGACTTCCTGGCACAGTTACATATATATCATATAACATCAGCAGCTTTCCTTATTGTAACCTGATATAACTCAGCATGGCAGAAGTAACATATTGTGAGCCATCATGAGCCTCGCTCTTGTGCACCAGGCTTGTGGGCTGTCCTTCCTCTGTCGCAGTCTGTCTCTTGCAGATTGTAAACCACTAGCAAATGTCTGTTTCTTGTACTCTCTGGACTGTATCGTGGTGTCTTTGAACCTTTCAGACTTCTGTGGTTGTGCCTCCTAGCCATAATTTCACCTAGAAAGCTGAGCACGCACCCAAGCTGAGTTATCACTCACCATAACTTATTACAAATTGGCACTTGCTGGGGGGATGCAGTACTTCAAACTGCTTTGCTTGAGTTAATCTGTACTCTTTCTCTTTGAATCAGGCAGTTTTAGTTATTAGGTTTTATCCTACTCCCAGGGAAAAGCAGCTGTGAGACCTGGTGGGTCTTTCAACAGGCAAGGAAAATGTTACTTGCACCTCTCAGTCATTGCAAATAAACTCCATAATGCAGGTCTGCTGGAGGGGCTGTAGGGGTGGTGTTGGTCTGCTGGACCCCTTCATCCTGCATCTCATCTGTCTGAAATGGTGCCAGTCCCAGGAATTTCAGTACCCCAGACCTGGGATGCAGCTCATTCTGTATGTGCTCTGTGTGGATGTTAAAGAGTAAGAGCTCTCGGATACCGCCAGCCCTCAGCGGGTTCAAGCCAGTGACCCTGAGAGTTTCTCTTTAAAACGTGGACAGCAGTATGAATCGACAGCAGCATGGTTATGATGAGATTGTCGACAGCACTCAAGATGAAAGAGCAGATGGTGTTGATGGGAGAGTGAGGTTATAAGGTACAAGATGGGATTGTTATCATGTTAATAACAAGACAGCAAATCCCACAGTGCCTTCTATTAGCCTGAAAGATGATAGTTCCCTGTTGGCCTTCGTGTGAGTCAGAAATGTCCGGTAGTGCTGACCCAGGAGGCTGCAGATGCCTCCTGAGTTCATTGTGTTGGTTCTGAGGTGTAGCCATCAACTCGGTCCAGTGTGGTCAGTGAGAGCCCTTTCCTTGCTGTCCATGCCCTGGGCAGCCTTTTAGGGTGTGGAGGAGCTGGAAGACAGGGCTGATGTAATGCTGTGCTACCTCTGAATCAGAAATACTGTTTGGAATACGGGTACTTCGAAGGGAATCAGGTATTTGTGAATTTAAAGCTAGGGAAGTGCTGGGAATGTTAGAAGGCAGGCAGATGGAGCTTCAGCACTTGCACTTCATTTAAAGTAATCCATATTACTCAGTGTTTCTCTGAACGTGGGGAGAAACTTTCTCTTCTAGTCTGTTTGCAGATCCCACAGGCTTTGCTCTCAGCTTCAGAAATCTTCCAGGGATCACTGCTTTGCCTGCTACATCAGGAGCCATTCTCAGCTGTGAAAAACACTGCAAAATCCTTTTTATTTATACTCATTCTAATTTGCCTTTTTCTTTTCACAGGCTAATTATAAAAATTGCTGTAAACATTTTCTGGAGGTGGGATCTTCCTATTTATCTAAACTTTGTTGTTTATGTCCTATTTTTTTCAACATCCCCACACTTCTCTCTCTTGGTTGGGAAGTGTGAAAGCTATTATGGTAATAGGGAGCGAGATGATTTTCTGCTCTCATAGTGCCAAAGAGAGAGGAATGGATGTAATTAATCTTGGATGCAGTCCCTGCCGCAAACACATCTCCTTGCTTTAGCCTCCCTGCACACGTAGATATATGCACAGAGGTTCCTTTTGCTGGGGATGAGGGTCAGTGCTCTTCAGGTTACTCTGGGATCACCGTGCGCCCTTGCAAGTGGGTTCTTCGGGCTGTCTGTAGCGTGGTGCGTACAAGGTGAAGCTGTGCCTGTGATTTGCTCCTTCCCTCTGTCCCACCGAGAAAATGTTGGTCTGACTCGACAACACAGATGGAGGCGAAGAGGAGGAGGAGGTATACCCTGCTTTTGGGCAACTTAAAAACCGAATTGGTGCTACTCGCTGTTCGGTTTGGTCGCGTTCGTGTACGATTAGCTTTGTCGTGGGGGATAATTGAAGTGAACGCGGATCGATATCTAAATATACATTAGGGTGCATTAAAACCTGAGAACCAATGGTCTGTTAAAAAGGAGGTTATTTCAATTCCTTCGTACGCCGTCTCCCGTTTGAAATCGTGTATTAGAGTATGACAGAACCTGCTGAATAAATCAAGAGGCGTTTATTCTGGGAGAATTGCAAATATTCTCTCAAAATACGGTGCTCCTTAGGGGAGTATAGACAGTCAGGTCTGGATTTTGGCTGTACAAGCATAGAACTGGAATAGTATGTTATCTCATGTTACTGATGGGAGTCTGAAAGGGTAGGTTTGGGATAACAGATTTTTGGAGGTTAATGCCACAACACATTTAGGGATGAATTCCTATCTAAGGTATTGTTTGTCTGGCAGCACTCATCTGAAGATGAGTTGGCAAACAGAAGCGATGCTGTTGTGCGATACACCGTATAGACACCAACTCTATAAAACATGAAACTCAAACACATTACAGACAATGTGCCGACACCGTGGGTTTGAAATAAATGGTGTGCTTTGCTCAACTGCAAAGATGAATGCGGTGTTGAAAATTAGGCTGTTGTGTACTGTGTGTATAGGTGCAAACTTACAGAGCTATAGGTGCTACCAGAAAGAAGGGGTTCTGCTGGTGCTGGCCAGGAGCTGTTGGTGAATGCTGATGTTGGGGCTTTTAATAGTGCACCCAGAAATGAGCAATCCCATGGTGTGATCAGCTCTTCCCTGCCTGGATGGGGACGCGATGGCTGGAAATTCTGCATCTCTGTTCCCTGCACTGCACTTGTCCTTTGATTACAAAAGGACAGCTCTCAAGGGATGTCGCTGTGCATTTTCCTGAGATAAAATAATAGCTCTGTGTTTTGTGACCCTGGAACTTTAGGTCCTGCCAGATGCTAATGAACCAGTGGAAAACATTCAGGGCCTGGTAATTGCTTTGAGCCGCAGCTGTTTGTGCTTGGTACACAGTGTCAAAGCTCGCTTCCTCGGTGGCTGTGCCCTGTGATGTTGCCCCAAGGTCCCCTCAGGGACTCCTGGGTCGATGCAGCGAGCAAAATTCCTGTAATTGGGTACAAGAGAGCGTGGTGTCCGTGTGGACAGGGGCAGCTTGAGGATGCATTGTGCTCTCGACACCTCCAATGTGTTGGTGTCTGTGGCACATATTGGGCAGTGCCAGCAGGCAGCGTGTCCTGCTGCAGGGACTGGAGCCACAGCAGAGCCCGGGGCAGAGCGAGGAAGGAGGTGAGGCTCTGGCACTGACCTGATCTCATTCAAGCATACAGTCGGATCTGTCCTATTTATTCATTTGCTACTTCAAAACCCAGCTTTTTAGGTGCAAAAAATAGAAGGTGCTAATAAAAATCAGTGTTTTATTGCTCTTTGGATGAGTGTTCCTTGTAGGAGACCTTCTCATCCACTGTCACCTTTGTAAGACATGATTTTTCTTGTTTGCCACAGACCTGAAAAAGGCCGGGGCATTTTCCCACCCTTTTAGCATAAGTTAATTCTCCCACAGGAACACAGAATTAAATGGAGTGTGGAAACACTTTTCTGTGGCATCAATGGAAAGTAATTTCTGACAGCTACAGCTGTGGATGGCAGTGATTTGAACCAGCTCGTCAGAGTTGTGCTGAGGAGGGCTAGGAGGGAGCTGATGCTCCCTGAGAGGGGAGGGCAGGGATGGAGCTGCAGAGCAAGCTGAGCTGCCCAGGACTGGGGCATCTTCCCAGAGCAAAGCCACAGAGGAAGTTCAGAGCCATACATTTAGTGAAATGAGGTGACTGTTACTAGTCAGTATTGGCATTTGGATCCCTTGTGCAAGTCCTGGTTTTTGAAAAGTTCTAAAAACCTCATTTGGCAAGTGAGTGAGTCTCCAGGTTGCCAAGGTACAGCTTCCATTTGATGCCCTGACACCATGTTGGTATTGATAGTACTGTTTAGATGAGTAATATTGACAAACTAGGTTTCTGGATCCATCTCATCCGCTGTACATCTCACTGCATACCTGTAGTAGGAGGTGGTCAGTAAGTGGTATGTGTATTTATTCCACTCTGCCTATGAAAAAGATAGCTAGATCAAGATAAGGTACAGAGAATGAGGAAAAGGATCTGCACAGACATGCACAGCTTCCCTACAAGGAGAAATTTAGTAGTCTGGGAGTCTCCAGTTCCCAGAAGATGTGATATGAGCGAGACGAAAAAAATCTGTAAAATCATGACTGCTCTGAAGATGAGAAGCAAATTAGTCTCTTTTTTGCGAGGCTCCCACTTAACCAGACTCTGGTTAAAACAGCAAAACAGGGCAGCTTTCTCCTGCTGCATACAGTGAAAGTCTGAACCTTGCTCAGCATCTTAGGGAAACACAGAGGTTTGACCTCTGGCATGACAAGTTCAGGTCCATCTGATATTAGATGTGTTACTCTGTTACTTTGGACTTGGTATTTCTCTCATTGTTTCCTTGTGCATCCACGTTTGGAGGTGGGATGCTGGGCAGATGGGTCTGGTCTGCTCCAGCACAGCCCTTTCTGTGTGCAGCGGAAATACAGTAGGCTGATTATATTCATCCTGTAGTTTGCAACTTGATATTCACTGCTCTGTGGTGTGCTCAGAGCTGGGAGGTTTGCAGCGAGCTGCAACCAAATCAATGTGTCGCATTAAACCAGGGAGTTGGGCAGCGTTTCTGGGGGGACAGAGCAGTGTGATAGGTGTCCTCCCAGGAGCTGTTGTGCATGGCTTTCATATTGGTGGTGGTTCGGCAGGGGGGCATGGTTTGGGGGGTTTTTGTTGTGAATTTTTGGCTCATTTCGGGTTTTTTGTTAAAGGGTCATTACAGGTATTATTTTAAAACATTACCCTGCCAGCATCAAAGCTTAACAAGTGGGTATGGAGAAAGTGGGGAGCAGAAGAGAGCCTGACTCCTGACTACATGCTAGCATTGCTGCAGCTGCAGAGTGGGAAAGGAGATATTTGCTTTATGCTTAAGAGGCTTTATTGTTTCTAAACTATATATAGTTCTGTAATCTTTCTTTAGACGGGGGAGGGCATTGTGGGACAGCCTCCAAAGCATTGCCACCCTGCTTGGTGGGACAGCGAGGGGTTAACCCGGTGGTGCAGGGTTCTTAAATGGGCAAGCTCATTGTCAGAATAATGTTTAGCCAGGTGTTAATCTGTGTCTGGAGGGAAGTGCTGGAATTCATTATTCATCCCACTGGGGGAGGTCATGGTCCTGGGCGGCTGCCAGCGCTGGAGCCAGCCTCCTGGCTTTACTGACATGTGCCATTTGTGATGAATGCAGCCCAAGTCCATTTGAGGAATTCTCTTGTCAGGCAGCCAAGCTGACAGCGAGACGCGGAGCTAAGGCATTCGGCGAGCTCTGTTGCAGCAAGCGAGATCACACTCAGCGTTGGGAGGGCAGGAGGGGACAGACTGGAACTGCAGAGGGAAAGCATCGGGTTTTCTTTCTCTGCTTTTTTATTTTGTCTTTCTCCCACCCTTCGCTTCCCCTAAATTCCGTGCTCCCCTTGGAAAATCCCCGGCTCTGACGGAAAGACTGCCCGTGTGCTGCTTTTCATCTCCAGGAGAGGTCTGGGTGGCTTTTTTGCTTTTTAACGAGGGCAGAAGCTGAGACAATGATCAAGTCAAGTTGGTTCTACGTCAAGTTCAAGTATGCAGAGAAGGTAAGTGGATAGTTTTCTCCTGCAGCCTTTGCCAAGGGGCTGCTGTGTGGTTGCCGGCAGCCCCCCTCTCCTGACAGGCAGCTCTGGCCACCAGCAGAGCAATCCCCGCTGAGAAGTTTCGCTGGTGATTCTCTTCTTTTCATGGCTTGGTAGATAACGCTGTGCCGAAAGCCAGCGCGGCGCAGGGTACGGGCTCCAAGTGTGACAGCAGCAACTTCAGCATGGTGCAAGTGAAAGAGAAAATAAAAGCTCAGATCTAATTCCTACGGTGCTGTGCTGGTTGAAAGGATGGGGGGGAGATGTGTGTGTGTGTGGAAATAAGCAGTGGTTAAAATGTATTTGTCTTTCTCATGCGGAACTTGAACAGGAGGAATATTTCCTCTTCTGTAGAGCTACTTGAGATGTGACCTGCTTCTGCAGGGAAGTCAGGTCTTTCCTTTTCTTTGCTTTTAGTAACACAGAGAATATTTAATATTCTGTAATTATTACTTGGGGGGAAAAAAGTTTTGTTGATCCGAAAGTAGAGAGATGTATTCTAAGGCTGTTTGCTGGGGGGTTGCTGGGGAAGTTGCTGCATTTCCTAACGCACAGGGCATGGTGCTTTCTGCTGGATTCTCCTTTTATCCTCCTCTTCCACTTCACCTCGCCTGTCCCTTGGTACCCAGATGCCTGGGGGAAAAAACAGGGACAGGGATGGGGAGAGGATGGACTGAGATTTCAGCAGGGATTTGCTTCACAGTGATGTGTTTTCACGGGCTGTCTCCCTAATCCGCAAAATGGGAAGAGAATAAGACAACTTTTTTTGTGTAAATACTGAGAAGTCTCACTTTCTGTTCCCTAACCGCCCTTGAGCAGTTAGCAACCTGTTCTTAAAACAGGGAGAAAGCCCATGTGTGTGCTGTTAGCCTGAAATTTTCTGTTCTGGCAAATAGTCCCACGTTGATTTATTTCTTGTCTTTGTGCCTCGAGTTACACTGAGCACACTCAAAGCATATATATTTCATTTAACAAGAAGCATATATATATTTCATTTAACATGATTGTCCTGTCATTTATCCCAGGCTGCAAATAGCATATTTAACAAAGTCACAGATTTAACTGTTCCAATTTCATTTGTTTTGGGCAGTCTTACAAAGGCAATTTGACTGCAAAATCCACTTTATTAGGCAGTTATATTTTATCTCCGTGATGCTTCTCTGCAATACTTCTATGTTATTTAAATTCATATCAGACCTATAAACATCTATAACAAACCAAATTGACTCTGCATATTTAGCATAGGAAACTCTTCCTGGAAATAAAAATCTAATGGAATCAGTAGTTATCTGCCAGTGGCTGAGGTCAGCTATTTAAAATACAGGGGATTTTTTTTCTTTCACCTTTACATTCTGTGATTTGATTTCTTTTTTCCTTTCTCTTTTATTTTCTCCTTTCTGTAATACCCTTGCAGTCCAGGCAGCCAGCCCTCGAGTCCCCGCGCAGAGCAGATAATGTTCCCGCTTTTCTGTCAGCGGATGATTTTGTGTGTGTGTTACATAACCTGTCACACCAGTTTTGTCAGACACGGATATTTTAGAGATCTACAACCTGGGAAATTTGAACATGGATGAAATCCAGGAAACCCATTTAATCTGTATTCTTCTTAGCGTTACTTGTGCCTTACAAGATTTTCTTCTGATTCACCAGGGAAGTTGCCAAGTCTGTTCTGCTGGGAGGAAAAAAAACCTCCACCAGACCCAAAACCATAACGCACACTGGGAGAGAAACCAAACCTGTGGGGCATGCCTGGGCTCTTACTGAACTGCAGGAGAGGCCATTAGCCCTTTGCGTGGAAGTGAGGGTTTCCTAATGGAAGGAACTCGAGAAATTTAGGTCTTGGTATGAGGCAGCGATGGACCCCTTTCTAAATACGGGGTTTTGGGTCAAGGTTCTTGTGGTTAAGGATTGGCTTATTCTGCATTAGCTGCACATAAAAATTGTGCTAAGTGTGACTTAGGTGTGAATTGACGCTGAATTTATTAAACTGGTGTGGCTCTCTGTGTCTCTGGCTGGACGCTGTGGGTGCACGCTCTCAGAATAAAAGTGCTTCTGCGTTAGCATCACCCTGTCGGTTTTAAAAAATTAGGTCAAATTCTTTTGCAATTCTTCCGTGTTATCAGGACTTTAGAAATGGGTTTCGTGTTAGCCAAGCTGAAGTACCTTTTGAAATTCTCAAACCAGCTTTTTGCAGCAGTTTGTCTAAAAGGATTTAAAATCTCACTTGGAGATGCAGCTTCATGTTCCCAGTCAACAGAAGTGTGGGCTGCTGCAGGAGAGAGCGTTCCCACTCCCTGCTACGCCTTGTCAGCAGCAGTGCTTGTGCAGCCACGTGGTGACACACGTCTGGGAGCTGATCCAACTGGAACCGAACCGGTTTTATTCCTTTTTGGGGGCTGGCTTAATTTTCAGTCAGATCAATGTGTGTGCCAGTTCACCCCAAGTGTATGGCCATAAAGGATGTACCTGAAAATACCTGGTGGAGGGTGAGTGGAAAGGGCAGTGACATCTCTTCTGGCAGCAGCCTGTGAAAACTAATTTAATTAAAGTTTGCTCTCCTCATTTGGAAGTGTTATATAATCTCTGTTTAAAGGAGGTCATTTTAGGTTGGGAAAGGGTTGGGTCTCTGCCCTCCCGTCAGTGTGATATCTCAGTTATATCAGAGCGAGAACTGCTTTTCCTGTGTGTGCCACAGGACTGGTGTTGCACTGCTCCCTCTTAATTCTGTTTAAAGAAGTCATTGACATTTTTATTAGCTGGCTGCCTTTGCTGAAGTTGACATCCTTGCCTCTAGCCATCACAATTAATTTTTTTCTCTTTGATTTGCTTTGGAAGATTTTGCTGGCTGAAGACCCCTCTGTGATAAAGCATATATATTTATATATGTGTCAGACCTAACTGCAGGCAGCTTACATATTGTAAAATATTCCTTCACCTATGTATTGTCAACCAGTTTTATTCTCTTGGCATTACTGTACTTTACTGCTATAAACTGTTCTGGTGGTTGTGTTCAAACGTTGCTCATCTCATCTGGGTTACCTGGAGCCTCTGCAGATAGACCTGAACTGAGGTTTGGTGATGTAACTTGCCTGAGATTGAAGGGAATTCAACCCTTGCAAGTCATCTGGGAGCTTCCAAACTCTTCACGTCCACTCAGCACCTTGGAGTGCCTTAGCCAGTCAACTTGTGTTGTCTGCCTGGTTTTGTGCAGTAGCAGGAGAAAAATTCAGTGGCCAGGCATTTGTGACTGCAGCAGAAGGCCTGAGAAATGGTCTTAAACTGTCTTTGGATGTTCACCTGTTCACCTTTTATCCTAAAGATGTGTTGGAGCTGGAAACAGAAGAGAGAGATGTTGGATAAACTGGTGTGTTCTGGCACATTAGTTTGCTCAAGTCATCCAAACAGTTGTTTTATGCTGTGTTAGACAAGCACTGTAAAGCCGTTGCACAACAGTGTATTTTTAATTGTGATTAAAATAATCTAACCTAAAGTAGAAATCAGCACAATTCCATCTTGAGTCTATTATCAAGTTGATCGCAAACATTCTATTATATAAACTTCAAGGGAGCCTACTGGAAACCCCCCCAAGTTTTTATGTTTACCCTTTCAAAGATTTAATACAAGGTCATTTGGACACGAGCCATTTTTGCATAATACCCGTATTCAGTCCGAGTGCATTTACACTGTAATTAAAATTCAACGGCTTCCTACGAATAATAGTGCTGACACCAGGAAATCAGTTTGATCTGGGGAAGGAAGGAGGGGGAAGGCAAGCTCTTGGAAATCTGTGAAATTCTAGAAAGTGTAGGAGGTGTGTGGAGGAGAGAGGCAGCGTGAGTGGGCAGTCTGGCTTCACGTGGTGCCGCTTGTATCTGAAAGAGCTTCCGGATGATGCTGGAGGACCTGAAAGGTTTTGCTTTGTCCTTGAATAAGCCCTGTCCCTTGTGAGAGGTTCATTGATAGATATTGCTGAACTGAAGTGGAGCTTAATTTTCCTGTTCCCAGCGGTGCCCAAGGGAGAGAAGTGCTGTATTCCTAGCTGGAAAATTAGATTAAAACACCCAGTACCTAGATACAGGGCACATTCATTTCGTCCTCTATCGGAAGACTCCTACTACTCTGAAAGGCAGTTTACAGTTTTGACAGCTAAAATAAAAAGCCTTAAGGACAAGCAACCACTTTGAATGTTCGAAGGGCTTCATTTCCAGCAGAAAGATTTCAATTACAGTCATTTTCCTTGAGTAAGTACAAAGAGGTAAATGGAACCCCTGTTTCCAATGTTAAACTCACAGACTACATTATTACCACTTGCACTTTGAAAGTAAAGGATAAAGCCAATCTAAATCAAAGCCCTGATTCCAAATTACTTTTTAAGAGTATGATGAGGTCTGCACCCAGTAATTCAGCCACTTGCTATTGTGCAGCACACAGCACATCAAATGTGACTTCCATTAGATTGTGTTGCGCTTCCGGGGGGATCGAGGCAGGAAGCAGCTTTCTCGACAAGCACTGAGAGTTGCATCTTGAAAGGGCTGCTCTGCAGCTGGAGATTCATATGTTGGCTGTATTTTTAGAGAATTTAGTTGGTGGGTGTGGGTTTTTTCTTTTTGTCTTTCTTCTCTGACTTTGCTCATTATTTGTCTTGTCTTTTATAACAGTAATTCGAGGAAGATTTGGTTATTTATCTCTTGCGTGGCACAACATCTCATCCCGCCCACTCCCTGCAAAAAGCTTTTTCATCTCAGGGCCATTTCTTCCCTTTGCTGGGGGAGGGAACACCTTTTCAGAAGCCTCCCAAAAATCAGTACCCAGGGCTCAAACGAGTCAGGGACAACTGCTTCAGTTGGTGACTTTTTGGTCAGAGCTGTGCCCAGAGACATCCAAGGAAGGGCAGGGAGTTAGCCAGCCTGCTCCTGGAGCAGCTCCCTGTTCCAGGGACACCAGTGCTCTCAGCACTCAGACCATACTTGCTAGAGCCTGGGATGTGGGAACCCACCTGCTTTTTCTGGAGAAGTGTTTGCTGGTGCTAACTGTGCTAATTTTATTTCTTTATTTTTTCTGTTACTTTTCCTCATTGCTTTGTGGATGGGTTTCTGCAGGTGTGAGATCAGATGTTATTCCTTAAACTGATAGAGGTGATGAGCAAAGGGTTGTGCACAGACACCTGATTCAGTATTTTTATCACTTTTAGCTGCTGAAATTTCTCCTTTCCTGCCTATGAATATTAAAAGTTCACATTTTTAAAATTGTGTTGCAACTGTGACTGCCAGTGTTTTAGGGAAGCAGGTGAGATTTGGCATCTCATGTACTTGCAAACAGATATTGGGTCTATGCAACAAGCTTAGGAAAATAAATATATTAATTTACTTTACCTGTAAATCTGGATGATTACAAGTATGCCCTGGTGCCTCAGGAGCCCGTCCTGACGTTGGCTCAGCTGCTTCCCCCTGCCTGGCTTGCTGGATGACCCTGTTAGCTCTGTCACAGAGAATTGCCTGGCTTCTGCTTATCACACTATGATTTTATCTATGTGGTGTTTCTGTGAACACAAAGGTGTCAAAGGATGTGAGGTGCTCACTCACAGTGGGTGCAGCCCACACTGCTGCTGTGCTGTGCTCCAGGCTGGCATGTGGCTCTGAGCAGCGCTTTTCCCTTACTTCGGCCTCAAAGGCCAGGTTTGGCTGTTGGCATAGGCTCATGTCGCCATGGCCTTGTGCATCCAGTGAAAGGAACTGGAGGGGAGTTCAGTCAAACCTCCTGCAACATGAGCAGTGTTGAGGTCCCTGCTCTGCTCTGACTCCCTCTCTTTTATTCTGCACTATTAAAGGTGGTGGATGGGTCATGGAATTGGCAAATGGGTACAGGCTGCAAACCACTTCATCTCTGTGCATGTTATATTCCCCACCTCGTCCTTGTGGTCATAAAAGTAGCTCAGATTTCTAAGCATTCAGAGATTGTTGAGCTAAGGAAAGTTTATTTATTTACTTTGATTTACATGGACCTTTCTATAGTTCTGGCAGTTGTTGGTAGTTGGAACAGATCTTGGAGAACTCTTGGGTGGTTTTAGGTAAGGGTGTTTTGAGCAAGATGTTAAATCTTTCTGAGTTCTTTCAGTTGTGCAAATCAAACACTTGCAGTTTGCTTTTTGCTCAGAGTGGTTGTGACTGACCCATACCATTTTGAAGTGAAGCCTCAGAAGGGCCTGTAGGTTCATCTGGCTCTGCCAAGGTATCTGTTAGAGATATAAAAGACCACTTCTTCCTTGAATCTGCAGCAGTTGTTGCATCCAGCCTCTTGGGACAAGTCAAGGGCTGGTCTAGCCTGTGCAGATGCTGGGAGCCCCACGGGACTCACAGATCCCGGCGTGGCCGAGTGTTAGGAGCTCTGGGTGCCACTGTTCAACCCTTTATTATTTCTCTCAGAGGGAGTCAGAATCACAGAATCACCAGGTTGGAAAAGACCTTTAAGATCATCAAGTCCAACCATTCCCATCCTAAGCTAAAACAGATCCCTAAGTACCTCATCTACCCCATTTTAAACACACCCAGGGAAGGTGACTCAGCCCCTCCCTGGGCAGCCTGTTCCAGGCCCTGACAACTCTTTCAGTAACAAATTTTTTTCTAACATCCAATCTAAACCTGCCCTGGCACAGCTTGAGGCCATTGCCCCTTGTCCTGTCACCTGTCCCCTGGCTGAAGAGACCATCACCTATCTCTCTATAACCTCCCTTCAGGGAGTTGTAGGTGGGGAGAAGGTCTCCCCTCAGCCTCCTCTTCTCTAAGCTAAACAGCCCCAGCTCTCTCAGCCGCTCCTCTTAGTCACTGGAGCAGGACTGTTTAAGCATCTCGGTGTCACTTTATGATCCTCCCATCTATAAGTGGGAGTATGAGGGGGCTCCAACTGGAGCCAGCTTCTGGACAGCTTTGTTCTTCACTATGGCTTGGGGCCTGGGCCTGAAACGTTGCTGTTTGCAGTCATGGCTGTTTGCATGTACTTGTGCGACTAAGAATTGCATACTAAGGAGAACGGTCAGTGGCAGGTAAAGCAGCAAGCAAAAAAAAAAAAAGCCCTGTTACATTTTTCTGATGTAAATTTTTAATCAAATGTATTTTCTTCTGTTAAGCAACTTTTACAGCCCACTGCACAAGACATACAACCACAAACTTTACACAATGAACTGCATGTAATAGGCTAGCAATGCATCCATGACACAGTTTTAGATGTGTAATGCATTTAAATCCATTTTTGTGTGCACAGCACTGTGGCCTTCAAAAGGTAATTAGAATTTGCAGCCTTGCTTTCATAGCTCCTTAGGCTTTCCTCCGATTGCAGTGCTTTGGAGAGCTTCATTAGAAGTGGTCTCTTCTGTAACAAGAAAGAAATACAATTTTAAATGCATTAGGAAATACAAATTTCAGTATGTCAGGAAGCTGGAATCTTTGTACCAAAATTGCTGCGATGATTGTAGGGTGTTTGATGTCAGTGATTGGTGTTCTTCAAAACAGCTGAATTGAAGAGTTGGCTGATAGTGTAGGTTGTAGTAATGGTGATTACATGACATGGCCAGGTTGGATGGGGCTTTGGGCTAGAGGAGGTGTCCCTGCTCATGGCAGGGAGGCATCAGGGGGGCTCTGAGGGTTCTTCCCACCCAAAGCAGCCGTGGGATTCTGTGATTAAGTTGCCCTTTTCAATCCAAATAATTAGAAATAAGTTTTGTAGCAGCCCTGTGGACCATGGATGTAGCAGTGCCCTTTTTATGAATGACCAGACTCAGAGGTGTCATCGCTGTTTGTGTGTCTTCTATGCAAGGACTCCTGCCTGGGCATCCTCATTTGAAACCAAGGTATTGCCCAGCTGCCCTCTGAGGAGTCGGGGACAAAATGTGTTTTCTTTTTCCAAAGTAGAGGTCAAGTGTGAATCTAGATGAACAAAAAGGACATGGACCTGTTGGAGCATGTCCAGAGGAGGCCACAAAAATGATCCAAGGCCTGGAGCACCTCTCCTATGAAGACAGTCTGAGAGAGTTGGGCTTGTTCAGCCTGGAGAAGAGAAGGTTCCAAGGGGACCTTATAGTGGCCTTCCAGTACCTGAAAGCTGGGGAAGAACTGGTCACGAGGGCACAGAGTGATAGGATGAGGGGTGATGGTTTTAAACTAGAAAAGGGGAGATTTAGGTTGGATATTAGGAAAAAAATTTTTCAATATGAGGGTGGTAGATCACTGGCACAGGGTGTCCAGAGAGGTGGTGGAGGCCCCATCCCTGGAGCTACTCAAGATCAGGCTTGATGGGACTCTGAGCAACCTGATCTAGTGAAGATGTCCCTGCTCAGTGCAGGGCTTTAAAGGCCCTTCCAACCTAACACATTCTATGTTGAGCAGCAGACATGGAGATGAGGCATAATGTTCCATGAGTGTTTTGCCTCCATTTCAGCAGCCACCTTCTGCTTCCCAAGGTGCCCCTGGTACAGGACTCCACCTCCCCTTTGCCATCAGCCCACATACCACTGGACTTGACCTTGCTGACCTCAGCTCAGTGATGTGATGATTGTATCAACACTCTCGCTATTGAAGACATCTGAAAAGCTGCTATTCTTGATGGTTTCTGGGGGTTCTGGCCAAGCAAGGTGTGTGCTCACTGCTGTGCCAACAGCTGGAGCATGCTTGGGTTGGAGTGATGTGCAAGAGCTCTCAGAGCCTTGCCAATGTGGTGTGGTAAAGGCTGTCTGAAGGTGAGGCAGTGCCCCTGAAGGGCAGAAGAGTGTGTGCCAGCTACCTGGTTTTGCGTGATGAGCCATGGTGAGACCTTCTGCTGTCGGGGAGGGACTCTGGGGGCTGGTACAGAAAAGACTCCAGCATGGCTGGGTGCACACAAACGCAGAGGAATGGCTGTTTGGGACACAGCTTTTGACTTGTAAGCCTGTTTAACACTGTAACCAGTAACACGTAGGTACTTGATGGATTAATATTCAGGACACACTAGATGAGAGAGGCTGGCTGGGGGGATGTCACACGCAATCTGTTCATCCAGAGTTATTTTCAGTTTGAAGCTAGATTCACCAATTCTGTAGATGGGAAGGAAAAAACCATCTATGGGCTTACCCTGATTTTTTAAAAAATTTTTTATTTCCCTCCCACCTCCCTGACTTACTCTGCCTGAGGGCGAGTTCTGTCCTTTAATTATTTAAGAAGTGGGTTTTGTTTACAGTTTGTAATAAAACTGATAAAAGATTAACAAGGTGCTTGTGAATCATTTGAAGTAAATTAAAGCTTTGAAAGACTTACAACTGCAAATATTTGAAAATTGTAAAGCAGAAGGAGAAGAACAGGCCAGATTGGATGATCAAGTTCTTGGATTTGTTTGGGAGAAAAACATTCTTGTTTGCAATTGGATGTGAGAGCAGCATTGCCTGCTCTATTAAATATTTATTTGTGCATTTAGCAAATTTGAAGATAGTAGGGATATGAAACAGCTCTGGGTATGTTAAAGTAATGTTTTACTGCAGTGTGGGGGCAGCTGCACAAGTAGAGGATGGGTGGAGGAGTGATTAAGAGTGGAAGTACTCGTGTCACTATGGTGGCAAGCCTGTGGCAAAGCACGGGTACCTTGTGCTGCTTCTAAGGACTGTGTTGGCTCTCCCCTGAAACAATTCTAATGTCCCCTATGAAATGAAAGACTCTGAGCTGGTTTCCAGGCAAGAGTGGCATCATAGAGGTTTTAGCTCCAGTTCTGTGCAAGAATGAGATAAGATGTGTGAGGATGAGGTTGTAATGGGTATTTCCCTCAAAAACATCGGCACAGCACTCGGTAGCACTTAAAAAGACTAACCAACTAAAATTTTAGCATGGAACAGGGGATGTTTCTGTGATCAAGGTAAATCCCTGATTTACCTGCACTTGGGGACCTGTTATGCAGCTCTTGTCCTCCCTCTCCAGAGACCTGCAGATGCTGCAAATGCTCAGAGAAGAGCTGTGAGGCTGTTCAGAGGTGTCGGATGCCTCTGTGAGAGGACAAAATAAATGGGCTAGAACCCTCCAGCTGGGTAAACAGGTAAAGGAGATGTGAGGTCTGTGAATCAAGTGGGACCGAGGGAAGATGGGGGTAGTCTGTTGTCTTCTGACACGAGAACATCACAGGAAGACGATCAGAGCCAGGCTGAAGGAGATCAGAAGTAGGTGGTTCTTTGTGAAGGTCTTGACCAGTGCAACTGGTTGTCAAAGGAAACACTGCATGCTGAAAGTTTACATTGCTTCTGGGAGAGTGGACAAATTAATGCAAAAGAAATCAACTGATTGCCACTGAGCAGGCAGAAACCACATCAGGAGCTCGGTGAGCTGGAAATGACTGGAGGTGGAAGCAAGGGGGGAAAGATGTATCAGTATAAATAGAGATAGACAGGAGTATTATATATACTTAGCCTATTTTTGTTCTTTCTTTGGACATCCTTTTATGGCCACCGTTGGAAAGGGGATGCTGCACAAGCTGAGCCTTTGATCTGACCCAACACAGTTCTCTGTGCTGATGGGGCTGGGGCACCCATTCTGAAACATCCTGGCATATATGATCAGTATTATATACAAGACTGGTGTTCTGCAACACCCGCCGAGCGTAGCAGCTATGGGTTTGACTGTGATTGTTACCTTAAAACAAAGGCATATTGTGTAGTGGTTACAGTTTAGTATTGACAGCTGCATTCCTAAGGTCCTGCTTAAGCTCAATATATATATATTATATTTATATTTATAAAGTGCCTATCACCCTATTGATAAACATTCTTTGGAACCACTCTGATGGCAGAAGGGCTCTGGGATGGGGAAGAAGCTCTCATTTCCCCTCTCCCATCTTCCATTTTCCCCACCCATCACATGGGTGTGAATGCCTGTGTGTTACCAGGATTATTACCTGTGGGGTGTTTCTAGAGAATCACAGTCCAGTTCTTTGAAGCTTTTGGACCAGACACAGTAGCAGGAGGAGGTAAGTGGCATTTCTTTTGCAGGGTCCCCAGAAAAGTTTCCAGATGGGTGAATTACCATACTACAGAGCTCTTTGGTGCCCCAGTGGATAACCAATACAAACCTGGATTATGTTCACAACTGAATGAGGTGGCAAGAAATTTCTGGGGTAATGAGGAGAGTTTGAGTCTAATTAAATGGAGTCATTTTGTTCCTTTGGGAAAGAGCTGTGAAAGCTAACACGGTAACACAGCAGGTTCAAAGGTCTGTGTGTAGATCCCAATCTGCTTAGAAGATGGGGTAGAATTACACTGATGGTATCATAGACTTGGGTTCAATAACCAAATTGTTGTTTTCTTGAACATCCAAATATAAACTGCAAAAGAAGATGAGAAATTTACAGGCGGTTAATTAAGATCTGCTGATGTACAACTGCTACCTATCACTCGGTGATAATGATAGAAACAGTCTGAAAGCTCCACAGCTGCTCTTTCTATCCACCCTTTCCAGCTGCCACCCTTGCACGACTTCATGGGCAGCTCTGACATACCTAGTTAAAGTTATCCTTCAAGGGAAATAATCTGCAGGTCTTGGCAATGGTGTAAAATGTCTTCTTTCGCTTTTCCCTATGTCTGATTTTTCCATTCTGCTCTGTACTTCTGCAATTGGGTTATAACCTTTGAGCTCACATGCATAGGGCTGACCTCCGTGTCAGGAGAGGGCAGTGCATCCCTGTGCTCAGGGAGCAGGGTGCATGTGGGTTGCATTATTCTGTAGCTTTAGACGAGCTCATTTGTGGCTTCCAGTGTTCTACATGATACAGATGTTAGAGATGAATAGATAGTGTTTCTGTTTCTTTGTTTAGTCTCCTGTAATTTTTCAGTGTTGCGATCAATCTTCGTCCAGCCTTCTTGAAACTTCGTTTGTGTTGAGTGTGTTCTCTCTGATTGTCAATGATCTCCTTTAAAAACCTAGGATCCGTTCCATCTGGTCCCAGGAACTTGGCAGCTTGCATGGCAAGCAATAGCTGATTTTTTTCCTGTGAGTGCTAGCATAGAGAAGTCAATTCATGGCTAAAAAGATTAAAATCCCTAAATCAGAAAAGCTGGAAAAATATAACAATTGCAGCTTTGCCAAGGAAGTGCTTCTTGTTGGATTAAAAAAATCTTATGACAAGTTGAGAGAGAGAGATTTGGAAGTGTAATTCAATTCTGTTGTCAATCCAGGAGAGTTAAAGCTGAAGCTCTGTTAGAATACATTAGCAGCGCTGCCTGGACAGAGAAAATCAGCTGCCTCGCAGAGACAATTCCGTGCTGGTTTCCAGTCTGCCTGAATGTTACGACCTGGTTTGGATTTCCAGCTCTGACATCTTTGAGGTTCATCTGGCATATTCAAAAAAGGTCTCTGCTTCTGTGTCCATGGGTGCCCCTCTGAAATAAACTGTACTCTGCAGCAGTAAGGAACTGGGATGCTGGAATGGAAAGGGGTCAAGCTGGCAACTTTGAAGAGAGGCGCATCCATATGGTACGTTGGAGGTGTTACGTATGCCTTACACACAGGGGAGGCATCCCCTCCTCTTGTCAGGGATTGGCAGTTATCCGACACAGTGCTGGGGCTCTCTGTCTCTGGGTGGTGGGTGGAGAGACCTGCTTTTGTGTTTTGAGTACAGCCCTGATGGTTGGTTATCAGCACCTTGGTTGTGTTCCTGGAGATCTCAAGAAATCTTGTAGTAAGGGCAGCTCTTTGTAGTGGAGTGACACTGTCAGCCCGCCCCTCGCTGCTACTTCCCTTCCCCTACTTGTGGCTGAAGCCCTGCTGTCATGCCCATCACCTTCCCAACCTTTGTCTTTTTTTTTTCTTGTCTTCCATGTAAAAAGGGGAAGTCAAAGAGAAACAGAAAGTGTCTCCTGGTTGGATGTGTAGGTTGAAGTTCTGTTGTTTGGTCTGAGGAAATGGGCTTGTTCAGGGCCCAGATATTACTGTGGTGTGTTGGTGAGGGAAATTGGGAGTGCAAAATCCCATTTCTGTCTCAGCATGGGCAGAAGATCATAAGCAAGGATGTGGGTCCTTCCACTGGCAGTCGAGAACAACAGAAGGTATAAATCTAACTCTAAATAAAGTAGAAGGTATACATCTAAATCTATAAAAAAATCTAAAAAAAATTTAAGATGCCCCAGAAAGTGTTCCCAAAAGTGTCCTGGCATAGCATCCCATAGGTTTGATCTTGCTTTCTTCTTGATCTTGAAGGTTTGTGCAGGATCAGGATGTGGGTTAGTACAAAAGCTCAGTCCCTTCAAAGTCACTTTTTTGTTCTATCCCCTTCTCTCCTGGCTCTAGGCAGTGGACTGATTGCATGGATGCCTTACGAGACCATGAGATGTTTTAAACAATTAGTTATGGACATGTATGAGGAATGAGTGGTGTTCCCCAGGGGCTGGTACTGGGACCGGTGCTATTTAACATCTTTGTTGGAGACACGGACAGTGGGATCAAGTGCACCCTCAGATAGGTGGCTAACACCACCAAGCTGTGTGGTGGATCATCATGCTGGAGGGAAGGGATGGCATCCAGAGGGACCTGGTAAGGTGGGACCATGTGAACTACATGAAGTTCAGCAAGGCTAGGTGCAGGGTCCTGCATGTGGGTTGGTGCAATCCCAAGCACAACTACAGGCTGGGCAGATAATGGATGGAGAGCAGCCCTGGGGAGAAGGACTTGGGGGTTTAGGTGGACGAGAAGCTCAACATGAGCCAGCAACAGCCCTCACAGCCCAGAAAGCCAACCGTGTCCTGGGCTGCATCCCCAGCAGTGGGACCAGCAGGTCGAGGGAGAGGATTCTGCTCCTCTGCTCCACTCTGGGGACACCCCCTGCAGTGCTGTATCCAGCTCAGATGTCTCCAGGATAATGAGGACATGGAGCTGTTGGAGCGAGTCCAAATCAGGCCACAGAGATGATGCGAGGGCTGGAGCCCCTCTGCTCCAGAGCCAGGCTGGGAGAGCTGGGCTGGCTTAGCTGGAGAAGAGAAGGCTGTTTCTGGGGAGAGCTCTGAGCACCTTCCAGTCCCTCGAGGGGCTCCAGGAATGCTGGAGAGGGGCTGGTGCCAAGGGCAGGGAGGGCCAGGCCCAGGGGAACGGCCTTCAGCTGCAGGAGGGCAGCTGGAGAGGGGCTGGGAGGCAGAAATCCTTCTCTGGGAGTGGGGAGGCTCTGGCACAGGGTGCCCAGAGAAGCTGGGGCTGCCCCTGGATCCCTGGCAGGGTTCATGGTCTGGTTGGATGGGGCTTTGGGCACGTTGGCTGGTGAGGGGGTGTCCCTGCCTGTGGTGGGGGTGGCACTGGTGGGGCTCTGAGATCCATCCAACCCAAACCAGTTTTGGATTTGATGGGACTGACTCCCCTGGGAGGTTCCCAGTAGTAGATTCAACCAGTTGCTGTGGGGTATCATGTAGTGTGTGACCTGTGTGTGGTCATGTACCAAAAAGGGGAGGGGTGGTGAGAGAGTTTAAAAGCTTGTGGATTCTAAAGCAGGGTAAAATTTCCCTTCCCATTTTTGACAACTCAGACCTGGATCCTTCCTCTTTTAACTTCAAGCATGTAAATATGATGCCTGATCTAAGCACCTTGTCTCCTCAGGGTCCCTCCCTCCAGGAGGACAGGTATGAGCCCCCTCCAAGGCCTGAATGGCTTTTGAAGGTTCCTGATTTTCCTTCATAGTACAGTGGCCTTTGCAATGAGGCCTCTGCTTGTTTCATGCAAAGACTTGTCCATTTGTAGGTGAAATCTTGTGTGTTTCTGTGTAAACGGATTTTTTAAATTTCTCCATCTCTGAAGGACAATCAGGGTTTGATTGTTACAGGCTCTGGGGTGCTCAGTGGCTCTGAGGGGGACCTGGGATCATCTGTCACACACAGGCCGGACATGTCAAGTCAGATACTCTCTTTTTCATGAGAATGAGCAAGGACCTACAGGTGTTCCTCAGCCATGAATCTGGAGGTTTTAGACTTTTGTGTGCTGTTGTTACCCAGAGTAGTGCTTGCAGGACCCCAGGATTTCAGAGCCCAACTGCAGCACCACCAGGCAGTGAAACGAGGCCTACCCTGGAGAGCTGGTCACCTGACAGTGAAGTGTGGTTCAATATCCAGAGCGGCACAGTTGGTGGCAGAGGAGGGAACTGGAAAGCTGGCTCTGCAGCAGGTCACCTACAGAGCACCAGGACGATGTGGGGTGCCTCCCTGCCCTCCGTCTCTGCACCCAAAAAATGGGAGTCCTGGCACTCAATACTTGAGTGGAAACTGGGTTGGAAAACACTGCATTACACCTCTGAGACCAGAGGTGTAACTATACAAGGGCACATGCGTGTGTATCCCTTAGGTGCAGAATATCCCTTGCAGCCACATCAGGGACTTTCAGTGTGTCTCCATCAGCCTGTGTCTCCATCAATGTTTCTATCCAAGTATGAAGATGGTATGGAACAGAGTCAGGGGTTGGTACTGACCTAGGAAGAGTCTCTGCAGAGTTGCAAACTGATTTTTGTCACAACCATACTTAAAACTTTGGAAAGATTTGTGTGCAAGTGCCTGTGTGTGTCCATGTTCACAGCCCAGTAATACTTTGAGGTTTAACTGTTGCCAAATGCATGTATAGATGTCATCATGCTCGGACTTGGCTGGCCTTGTGCAGAGACAGGAGTTGGCCTTGATGATCCTTATCCAACTCAGGAGATCCTGGGATTCTATAGTACAGTGTTGATCGTATCTTTATGATTTTGATACATAATCTAATACTTTTCCCCACTGTAATCATTCACTGAGGTGTACAGAAGAAAACACGCTGTTAGGTGCTTGCATCACTCTGTAGTAAGCATTGCTAAGTCTGGAAGTCAAGAATCAACCTCTGACTTCAGAAGAACTATATTCTTCTGAAATATAGTTCTGTTTTGTGAGAGAGGGAGATTTTTTATAATCCCATAGAGCTTCATTAGTGTGGATTAGGGTTTGGATAGAAATTGTGGTGTTTGGTCATTTTTCCTGCAGCTTCACAAGGCAGATGAATGAGTTAAGCACCTGTGTTACTTGGATCAGTGAGAAATAGATATCTGCATTCCATATGTGATATTGATTACTCCAAGCATGTATTTGCATCTTCTCATGCCTGACCTGAGATCTAGAACAGGGTGATTATGGCTCCACTGGCTTCACTGCAAAAGTGATACTCAAGCATTGATCAATGACTGTAGGCCTTCTATCTCCTCGGTCTTTCCTGAGCCTGCCCAAACCCTCATCCCCATTTTATCTGTTCACTGGTGGTATGGTCACATGCAGCCATGCCATACAGTCCCAATATAACATACACTCACAGCGTAATATAGGTAGCAGCACCTGAGCAGACTGATGCCATCATAGCTTTTTAAGGGACGAATAACGGTATCTTATCCTAAAAGACTGCTGCGTGTCATGCAATTAATCTGCCTCTAAAATGAAGGAAATATCTCCTTTTATGTGTAAGAATGCCTGTCTAGGAGCCTGAGGGACTTGCCCAAAGAAATGTGGTGAACCAAAGATGAGGGTGAGGTTTCTGCCCAGGGTTTAGCCACTGCGGGGTTGCCTTTCATTTCAAGAGGGGTCAGGGTTTCCCCTCCGCGCTGCCTTATCTGGTCTAACCCGATCCACGTGTCTGTACAAGGCAGCCTCCTCTCAAAAAAACCCCAGGGATGGGGTGTGGGGACTTTTTTCCCCTCTACTAGATCAACATCTTAGTAAACACAGGACTAAATAGCCTCGAGCACAAGGCCCTTTTTTCTTGGCGGAGCTGAAGGCATTCCTGCAGCTGAGCCTGGGCCGGCCACTGCCATGTGCTGGAGAGGTTCTGCCCCGCCAGCGTGTTTAATTACCGGCAGGGTGAGAGCTCTCTGAGTGGGGCTGATGCTGGCTGGGCTTCCCTGGCAAGAGTCAGGGGAACAGATTTCCATACTGGAAAATGGCATTAAATTAAATAGGTATCAGCCTGATACTCTGAGAGCTGAATGTCAGTGCTAATAAACCAGCGGCTCCATCCTTCCCAAAGGACCTTTGGAATCAATTGAAAGCTGTGTCCTCCATCCCCCTTTCCCAGTGGGTAAATGTTACTCTTCTGCTCTGCCACATTCTGTACTCGGAGTGAGCTGAGACTACCAGCACGCAGGGCTGATTGACAGGATTGCTCCCAGCGCTATGAAGGGAGGAAGTGACCTTAAACACTGGGGTTTTGGTTATGTTTTGACTGTAAGAAATACTTCCCCTCCCCCTCCCCCTTTAAAATATTGCCCTATCAGCGTGGCTTTCTATTAATCTGTGTGTATTTTTTGAGGTCTTAACTCCTTCCTGCCCTGAGGTGGAGTTAGTTAAACTTTGAAATCAGGTCAATGTCATTTCATTTTTTTTTTAAAAAAAAAAGAAAAAAAAAGAGAGGAAAGCAAGAAAGGTGACCTTGTGAAGTTGCCTGTAGAAAAAGATCTCTCTTATCATGAGCCTGAAGTAATTAGCTTTATTTTTGGTGTTGCCTTATATGAATTGTTCATGTGTCTGTGCTGGCTGTGGAAATGCCTCCTGACAGCCTGTGCTCTGCAGAGCATTGGCCATTGCTGGTGAGCGCCTGCAGCAGTGGTGAAGTTCTCTCTTCCCCATTGAGCGCTCACTAAGCACTAGAGCTCTTCTGCAGGTGAGTGGTGATGCCCTCTATGGTGAAGGCTCTGTAGTCAGAGAAGATTTTACGTCAGTAAGCACAGAAACTCGAAGCTACTAAGGAAGAAATAAAAGAAAGAATCACTCTGTTACTCTCAGCACAACAAATTTTTACTGGATGCTTTTGCCCAGTAACATTCGTGTTACTGCTTCCCGTGGCAGACTGGCACATGGGGATCCATCACCTCCTTTCTCTGGTCATCCCTTTCTTTGAGTGGTTGAAAACAGAGGACTGGCTGAGTGCAGGAGCTGAGATAAGGACTTTGGGGTACGTGTGAATTCATACAGTGTCCCAGTGTGCAGTGTGGCAAAACAATGTTTTCCTTCTTCATATTGCATGTGTTGAAGGAGTTGGTTTGGGCCTCCAGCTCACCTACAGCTACGTATGAGGAGCATGGACAGAAATGGTTTCTTTGACATGCTCCCTTGGTGGTTTGTCTCACACAGGCCGGTTCTCTTCCCCGTCTGCTCCCCCTTGCTGTAGTCGTGCCTCTGCCGCTGGGGACTTGGAGTTGCATGGTGTCTCCTACCTCCCACAGAACACCAAAGCCAGCCCGCCCTTGCCTGTTTTAACGGCTGACATTTCCACCGAGCACAGAGACCAGCTGTCCTCCAACAAAAGGTTATTTAACCACGGGGGAAGCACGCAGATGGGTGTTGTGAGGAATGCTGCCCGAGCTTGTGCCTCGGCTCTCAGTGGTGTTGTGAAGTCCAAAGAGGGACAGGGCTGTTGGTCTTCTGTTACTAATGTCATAAATTGAGCAATTATTTTAAGCAACAGTGAAAAGCTAAATGCAGATATTGTTGTGCAGATGTGAACTGAAGTACTTGGCTCTGACGTGGCCATGCTCTGTAACCTCTTTCTGTGTGTAATTACTTTCCCTATTACCATTGTGGCTGTTAGGGTATAGCAGTAATCAGGTTTTGGCATGAGATAACGCTTTATGTCTGAAAACCCTCTGGTCTAATCAGGAGGGAGGATCAAGCTGTAGCAGGTTCATCAGCTGCAGTGTGGGCTGCTCAGAGGCCGATGGAACTGGCAGCATCCTTGGGCCAAAAGATCAAAGTCTGATATTTCTTGAGCATTAAATTTCAATATAATCAAGTATTTGAGGTGATACAGATGCAGCCAGTGGGCAATAATTTAGCTCTGATGTAAACCCCTATGATTCTGTGATTCTGTGATAATAGGTCAGCATCTCAAACCTATTCTGGCGTTTGGTCCATCTGATTGTGGCAGTTCTGGTGCCAGCAAAGGGAGGTCTTGGGAGGCAGATGTGGGATAATCTCTTCTCCACCTTAAATATATTCCTGGTTTAAACTTTGAGAATAAGCTTTAATAATGGTGCAGCTCACAGAATTCTGCTTGGGTTATGGCTTGTTCCACTTGGCTTGATTTGGTTCAGCAAGGGATTGGGAAAAAACTTCAGAGCAACTCATTACGAATCGAGAATGAGATCAGAACGGGCTTTGCTGTGTTTCACTCAGCAATGAAAAAAATTCCAGTTGTGTTTATTCCCGTAGTTGAGTGCGTGCACTTTAGACCCTTTCAGCAGATCACTTGAACGCCTTAGCTCTGGGAGTCAGCCATGGCAGTTCTGAAGAGCATCTCTTAAAAAGGATGTATTTCCTGGCTGGCTCGACAGGATAAGCAGTATGCCTAAATGTGGATGTAAAACATCCCTGTAGTTATTCCCTTGCTTATGCTGACCTTCCGGATCATTCCTGCTCCTTCCACTTATCTAAATGCATCAACTGTAATGTCTTACATACAACTTGTGTGGCCCAGTGTGGAATTTTATTTTCTTTTTTCCCCCCTCTTAAAGTAAACTGAGGCCACTTCTGCCAGGGCTTAATCTCTCCTGTAGTGTAGTAATAAAATGCTGGTAGTGGGAGGGCTAGAGAAGTACAGGAATGACTTGTTCCAGAAGGAGCATATTTTTGGCAGATATGTTTTGATTAGTCGCTAGGATTTGTTTACAGTGCTCTCCAGAAAACTCGATCGTTTTGGGTGGATCAGAGCAGGTAATAACTATTCTCCTGGGATCAGCACGAGGTGCAGTGTAACACAGACTGTGGAGTGTGTTATACTTAACTTGTATCACGTACGTTCCCTCCTCCTCCAGCCTCTCCCTCGCCTTCTCCTTCAGACTTTCAAAAATGCCTGATCTGAATCAGCTTAAGGGTTTTTATTTTCCCTTTCCTTTGTTTGAAGTTTAAGCCCTGTGAAAATCCATTAGAAAAGATGCATTGTTGGATAGTCCCCGATAGCATCAGCTGCCAGTTTATCTTTCATGTTGCATAGTGGCTCCTGTTATTCCCTGGGGGCTCCTGGCTTGGATTGTTCCCATTATTTGGGTGGCTTTTGACCCACGAGAGTCCCGAGCTCGTCTTGGGGCTTCAATAAACTCTCTGTTATCAGCCTCCCAAATATTGGTATACCTATCAGAGCCTGGCACCAAGTCAGGGCTGTGGGCGTCCTTAAGATTCATCATTGATAGCTCACATGCTTTTTCCTCTTTAGAGGAAACAAGCACTTTTTGTTTAAGTTCACTAATGTTTGGCAAAGAAATATAGTAGTAATTATACACCCAGCCTCCTCCTCCCCCCACACCCCCCAGCCCCAGTTTTGTAAAAGCAGCTAGCACTGGAACTGAAATAAATGTCATGAATGAATAATAATTTCTTTCATTTACACAGTAATTAAACTTGTTGAATACAGACTTAATGCTTTACTGCACACTGTTTAATTTGAGTGGTAGATCCAGGCTTTTGTTAAATTCAGGGAGGAAAAGAAATGAAAGATCTACCTGACTATCAGTGTGCTTTGTTACAAACACCTCCTGTTTGGTTTGTTACTGAAATGCTGCTGGGGGAGCGGTGGGCATGCTTTCCAGGAGGCTGTTGAAGTTACCTACACATGGATATTCATGAATGCAGTGAGTGACCTGGGTTTCAGAAACGCAGCAGACCTGTAACTCCTGTGCTCGATGGCTCTGTAGTTATGGGTATAGATGCACCATCCTACTTTCCACATTTATTATTTCTTTCTGTGCAGTCTTTAAGTGTGGATCCCCCAAGATTCAGCCTCTCCTCCTTCCAGTCCGAACACAGGGCCCTGGTTATGGCCATACAGTGCCGAGGTTTAGTGCAGCTTGGTGTGCGAAGGATGGGTCGAAGAGTTTCAAGGACAGAAGAGTTGGATGTTTTGGATAGAGAAGCAGGAGGTAGATGGCAGAGGTACGGGGTGCCCAGCGTACCCTTTGCCTGCAGAAGCGAAGTCTTGTGGAGAGGAATGGGAAAGACTTAAGTGTTACACGGTGAGGGAAATCCTGGCTAACTTGAGGATGGGAATAGCAACAGTGTTGATGGGAAAAGCTTTGATTACTTGTCAGGCATGGGAATTTTGGGAGGAACCATCCAATCTTCACACCAGGGAACCACAAAGTAAGTGAAAGCAAACCCTCTGCCTGTGCTGCCATCAGCCTTGGCCCACATTTCCCATATTCTTACTTGGTTCAAGGCTTCCACGCTGAGTGTGGGAGGTGCTGCTGCAGTGGTGGGGCTCAGCATCACTCCCTTGTGTCCAAGTCCTTGTTGCAAAACACTCTGGATTTTTTTAAGTTATAAAGCCAGTTTATTGACTTGACTGGGGCCAGTGCTTAGGCCTCAACCCACTGAGATGATCGCTTCCGACTGCTCCTAAACATTCCCTAAGCAGATTTAAGCAGCTGACTGCAACCATGTTCTGGTGGGTGCTGTAGAGGAGGAGGGGAAATAGTGAGGGACCACGTGAGATGCGGCTGCGCAGCCTGAGGATGGCGTTCAACAGCAGTCTGGCACCCGGGGCCTTCCAAGATGACTAGCTGTCAGAGGTGACAGCAGCAGCATTTCCAGCCCTCGCTCCTGCCAGCTCCCTGGTTTTGCCAAGTCACCATTCCGAGCCTGTGAGCCCTCCAGGTGTAATCAGAGGAGTGATAGGTGCACGTGTCTAATTGAGATTCATTAACAGGGGCTCCCAGGACTCTCAGCATTTTAGAGGTGGGGAGGAAATCCACAGCTACGGAGGCGGCTGTAGGTTGCACGTGTGGATTTGAGTCACGAGGCAGCTGTTAACCAAAGAATCTCAGGCAGAGAAGTCTCTTGGGAGCTTTCCCAGAACACTCTTCTCAAAAGCTAGACGAAGTGCTTTAATTGTCATACACCCAAGGATTATGTTGGGTTGGTTTTTTTTTTTCCCTTTTCTGTTCTCTGGAGGCTGACATCTACAAATGTGTGTTGGTAACTTCATTTTCTTTCCAAGGGAATGAGAGGCACTCGGGCTGTTTTGTTTATAGCTGTGCTATCAGCCGGCTGCATGTCTGGAGATGAAGGTGACAGCTTGAAATTTGTGAGCCTAATTGGCATACAAAAAAAAAAAATCTACTGGGAGATGAGTTATTTGCAATTATCTGTAGATTTGGCTTTATTTCATGGAGACAAATATAGTTGCTTGGTGACTTAATTACAACAATTTTTTTTTAAGATTATGAGATTTTAAAAAGGATATCATTATTAACAAGATCTGGAGTCTATATTTGGTGATTCCATAATTACAGCTATGGCCATATTTGTTAGCTTAGAAAATAAGATGTGGAAGCTTTTAATTAAAATCATGAGATCTGTTCTTGCAGATATGCTTTCAAGTACCACCCTTGGATAATGGGACCCTTTATTGTTAGATACGAACTAAAACAAGCTGCACTGTGCTAGGATAGTATCACAATTAGGGCTGAGACAGATCAGCATTAAAATATTCTTCAGCTGCTAGTTAAGAGGGTGAGAGAATGAACTGGGGGAAGTAGCTAATTGTCCCCATCTCAACGGATCTCTGCTCGCTGAGGCAAGTTCCTCACAGTCCTACGGGTCGGATCAGGGAGCAAATGGATAGCAAAACGTTCTACATCCATGTGGTTTCCATTGGTGCTAAGGGCATACAAACATGTGAGCACAGATCTTAAATTGCTGCTTGCTTAGTTGATGATCCCCAGTCCTTGTTATTTACACCAGCTTGCAGATGCCCCAGGCAGTTCCTTACCAGCCCAAAAAGAACATCAGGTGGGGGTCCCAGCCGTACCTCTCCCCCAGCCACCCCAGCCACGGGAGTAGCCTGCCCCACCCAGGAGAGCCCCTCGATTGACCTGTGTCTCTGCAGTGATGTTTCCTAGATTGCCGAAATGGCCAGCCTGCCCCAGCCTGGGGTGCAGACAGGACGCCTGACTCCAGTATCCGTCTCCATTACTGAGCGCCAGCTCTGACTAAAGCTTAGAGATCGCGCTGAGTGTTGCCCCAGGACAGCACTTGCACTCCAGCCACTTCAGTGACTTTTGCCCCTCTATAGCAAATTTTTGCACCAAGATTGCACAGTACAGAATGTGTGTTTCAAAAATGACCTTCCTTGGGCTATTAGAGGAAAATACTGTTACTACTCTTGTCACTTGCTTATGTGACAGACTTATTGGAGAGGCCTAAAGTATATCCCTGTGCTGACAGTATTAGCAAAGATTCATCAGCAAAATATCTCCGCCAGGTTTTGCTGTGGTGTTTATCCCTTAACTGATTTAGTTACCCTGCCAGACCTACTTGGTGCCATCATTTTCTCAGACAGGCTACTCATTTTATTCTCCACCTGCACTGCAGTTAGTGTCCTTCCTCCTGGGGTGCAGCAGTGTAGGAAAGCACAATCCAGTGCCCTCTGGAAGGAAAGACTTCAGTGGACTTAAGTGATAACTGAACCAGACCTTACAGGAGAGAAGAATTAGGCATGCAACATCAAAGAAGCACTTTTACATCTGGGAAAGTATTCAGAGAGTCCCCAAAGGTAAGATTAAAAAAAAAAAAAAAAATCAAGTGTGTTCATTTCTTATTAGGGAAGTTGTTATTGGCAATGAGATATTCTAATTGAATTACTCCTAATTAAAATAATTATGTTTTCTAAGTACTCTGATCTGTAGAGACCATGTAGAGAATCAAAGGTAGAAATAAACAGCACCTAGTAAATTCTCTCTAAGCTGGCTTGCTTGATGATGCTTAAAGTGGTTGTTCTGTGATCCCACTTGCTCTGCGTAGGCTGGTGCTCATGCAGTCAGGATGGCTTTCAGAGACCTCTCTTCTGTCTCAGAAGACTGACTGCTACTGTTGAAGGATTAGCTGGAAAACGCTCGAGGCTCTGTCAAGGAAAACAGGGCGGGTTCTCTGCCTTTTCCATGCCCATCCCACCTGACCTTGAGCGATGCTCTTGAACCCACTCCACCTTGATTTCCCACCAGCAACCAGGGTTGTTACCTCAGTTACCTGTGCATTCCTGTCTTAGTCTGGGCTCTAATGTAACCTTTTTAGCATGTAATAACCAACAATCTTGGTGGAGATCTCTGATTTCCATCAGGATAGGTAACAAAGCAAGCCCAAAAGCCAGGTAGGCAGCATTTTGTTTATGGGGAAGGGTGAAAGGTGAATCTGAGCGTTAGCTACTAAGCTGCCTCCCAGGGCAGTTGTAAGATAAAGATGTGATGGCTGCTGAGGTCTGGCATGAGAATATTGCTTTGCTGAGGGAAGACACCTTTCCCTCTGCTCACTTCAGTTGGAGTATTCTGTGAATAATCCTAGTTTCTCTCTCAGCTGCAAAACACTTGGATGAACTGAGGACTAATGTGTCTGGGGGAGGTAGGAATCATTAGTCTTAGGCAGTCCACATCCATCCCCTGATCCACGGATCAGTGTGGCCTCCAAGCTGAGCTTTCCCTGAACCTTGTACTGGAATCGTACGCTCCCTGCTCCATCCTGCCTCGGTGTGCACAGCGTGTGTGCCGCTGCCTTCAGGTTACACCGCACAGCGAGGCCACTTCTTCATGGGGCGTTGACTTTTCAGTCTGTTTCCTATGTATCAGTTGTTAATAGCATCCAGTTGTAGGGCTGTATGGGGTCAGATTTGAAAGAGAGTTCCTGGTATCATTCACACAGTATCAAGCCCTCTGGATAGCCAGGACACCTTTTGTGAAGCTGTGCCTCCTGGATTTCGGGGAGGGGTTTTTGATGGCAGCTTTTCTTTGACTTAGTTTTGTAGTCCCAGCAATACGCTTTCCAGAAACAGGGGAGGTTGGGATATTCAGCCCAGGGGTCACATCTAGTGCTCAAACAACTCCTGGAGCCTGAGATGTCTGGAATCCTTTGCACAAGGGATGTGTGTTCAAGGGAAGCTTGCTAAAACCTTTACAAAACATTTACGGTGAACCTTAGAATTGCCTTGAATCAATGCAATGGCCTAATCAGTCTCAGAATAAGCTAATATTTATCAGACACAACCTTTCTAAAAGCTAAACACATTGCAGTTTCTTCTGAGGAGGAGAAAGTTTCAAAGGTTTCTCACATCAAATACTGCTGACTTTTTCTTTTTTTCTTATGATCACGATTAAAATTCATTCAACATCCTCTCACCAAAAAAAAAAAAAAATATATATATATATACATTTGATGGCTTTGTGCTTTTTCCCCTCCCTCTGTAAAAATAGAAAAGCTTTCAGATGTTGCATGAACAAAGATATGGAAATGTGAGAAGAGGGCAGCATCTGGAGGTTTTCAAACACGAGAACACGGGCTGTACGTTTCTTTTGCTGTTAGAAGAGTGAAAAGCTGTTTCCTGTCATTTCCCATCTTGTCACTTGTAAGGCTGGCATCTTGCGACTTCTTGCACCAGCTGTTGTTTTTTTCTCCACAGACAGATGGTGCAACCTCTTTGATAATTTTTTTTCTGTGTTCTGAAGATTTTTTGCATGTGTACTACCTTTATGTAATGATCATATAACCCTGTCACTCACTTTATCCTGTTAGCAGTGTCATCCCTATAAGAGGGAGGAGGAGGTGGCAGTATAAGGAACTTAATCCTCCTCTTGTGTTCTGACATGCTTTGAAAATATACTGTGGAGCTACAGTTACAAATGTTTTGGAAAGCCTTCTGTATTCTTGTCGAAGGGATTCCAGTGCAGCAGTGCTGTGATTTGCTTGGATTCCTGTGTTTGGGTGAATTTGATGCAACTCTGCAGCTATTGGAGTATTTTATCCCTTTCCGATGCGGTGCCCTAGTAGGAAAATACATTTTTTGCTTTGTATTCCTGGAATTAAAACCTGGCCTGGTGTCAGCAATCTCAGTGCAATTACACATGGAAAGGAACAGGAATGACTTCTGTATCTCCTAAAATGGCTGTAGGTAAAACTTGGAACTGCTTTATTCCCATTGAAATGGGAATTATGTTATTCCCATTTCCATGTGCTTTCCAGTGTTGGGAAATTGCCCTCCTGAGGCCCCAGCTGGAGTCCTGTGTCCAGAGCTGGGGCCCCAATACAAGAAAGATGGGGAACTGATGGAGAGGGGTCAGAGGAGCCACAAAGATGATGAGAGGGCTGGAGCAGCTCCCCTACAGAGAGAGGCTGAGGGAGCTGGGCTGGGTCAGCCTGGAGAAGAGAAGGCTGCGGGGGAACCTCATTGCAGCCTTCCAGCCCCTGAAGGGAGCAGAGGAACAGGAGGGGAATCAGCTTGTTCAAAGGGGAGACAATGGCAGGACAAGGGGGATGGAGTGAAGCTGAAGGAAGGAAGGTTTCAATTGGATCTGAGGGGGAAGTTTTTTACAGAAAGAGTGGTGAGGGGCTGGAACAGGCTGCCCAGAGAGGGGGTGGATGCCCCGTCCCTGGGGGTGTTCAGGGCCAGGTTGGATGGGGCCCTGGGCAACCTTGTGTAGCTCCAGGCCTGGAGGTTGGTGGCCCTGCCTGTGGCAGGGGGGTTGGAACTCTCTGACCCTTGGGGTCCCTTCCAACCCATGCCATTCTATGATTCTGTGATTGCCCTTCTGATGGTTCTGTAATGCTCCAGTTTAAAAACCCTGCAGGCTTGCTGAATATGTCTGGAGGTCTCCTGTGGGAAACGAGCAGGTACCATTCCGTGCCTGCCCTTCCTTGGATGCCAAACAGTCTCTGTGTTAATCAGTGAGAAGCAAATTGAAGACAAGCCCTTGGTGTGATTTCTCTTGAACAGCAAACTTTGCTCTCCAGGTCTGCCTGGCAGAGCTAAAACATTAGCATAGTGCAACACAGAGGCAACGTCAGAGGTGGGAATAATAAGCAAAATTAATTAGTCCTGAACCCCCATGCTGCTGCAATGTGAAGATGTGTTCTCTGATTGGGGGGAGAGATGGGGCATCCACACCTGTAACTGTTTAAACATCTGTTTAAATCCATTTTCACAAGTAGAGTACGAGATCAAATTTGATCCTCTGCTGCAGACCACCTTATAAACTCTACTGACAAGAGCAAAGCATGACAAGTTTTAAAACTGGAAGTGCAACAGTGGAAGCTGAGTTTTGTAGGCATTAATACACATAATTAACATAATAGGGACCAGGGCAATGTCCTTTTGGCAGTGGGCTCTGTGATTTAAGGGGCTAAGCCCCATGTTCTCCATGGGCGTTATTTATCCTGTGGTACTTTTGATATTGCTACACTCAGAAAACGCTGTTAGACACTGAATATTTACCTTCTTCATTGACACTGTGCTGCACACTCATTGGTCCCGTTGCCTCGAGAGTAATAAGTGTAATTGGAAGAAGATGGGTAGTAATGAGCCATCCTGGTTGATGCTCTTTGTTTGCCTTTGCATTGTGTTTGTGCTGTAGCATATCTGAAAAGAGCATCCTCTTCCCACAGCCAAAAAAACATTTGCTCTAAATTGTTTACTCTGAGTGCCATGTATAAAAGCGTGGCTGCTGTCAGAAGAGTGACTATAAAAGTGACACCATGGGGCTCACTGTTTATTTTCTCTTTCTCTCTGTCTTGGAGACCTTCTAGAGCACATTTTCTCAGCTCAGCTACCAGTGCTGTAATCTCCAACTGTCAGCAGGAAAATTAGAGCTTTGTGAACCCCACAGGGTCAGGTTCAGGGTGGCATTAGCAGGCTCAAAGCTGGAGCACTCTGAAACATCCCCTTTGCTTCCCACCCCCAGACCATGACTGTGGTTGGCTTCTTAAGAGACCCATGGGGCTCTCTCCTTATGTTTCAGGGGTTTTCCTTTTTTTTTTTTTTTGGGTGAGCCAATCCACTCTTTCCCCCCCTCCCCATGCTGGAAATGTGATAGGGGGGAGGCAAATTCCAAATCCCAGCTGTTTCAGTAAGGACAGAGGGGATGGAAATAGTGAGTCGGGCAAGCTGTATCCAGAGGGCAAATGGGAAAGAGATTTCACCTTGGGCAAACACAGTATATCTGGGGGGGGAGGGGTGGTGTCAGTGCCTATCAAGACCTCTATTGGGGATTCAATGTCTAGATTAAGGTCTGTACTGTTACTGTAAATCAAACTTCACTCTCAAATACAGATCTGTGCTATAAATCTTTCTGTGCCAGACTTCAAAGGCTCAGCCCTGTTTGCCTTACACTGTGTGTAACGTGTGTTGCCTGGATGTGCTGGCAGCAGGGATGCAGCTGTGTGCAGGGGGGTGCATGGGGTGATGGGTGCTAAGGTTTGGGGTATAGGGGACTATGTATTCCACAGCTCTTGGCAGCCAAGAAGGTGCAGTATGGCTCTAACCCCCTGACAAGCGGATGGGGGTTTTCTGGAGTGGCTGAGAAGTTCAAATGTCTTCATTTTTAGCGAATGGCTTTCCAAGGCTCAGGGGTTTATCAGTCGCTGTGTTTAAGCACTGTTTGCTCTGCAGAGGTGGGTTGGCCCTGTTTGTCACTTTGGGAAGTGGAAACCAAGGCAGGTGAGCACTGGATGTCATGGCCTTTGCCACAGTCATGGAGCACAAACTTCTGGTTTCCCCATGTTCTGCTGCTGCCATGTAATACTTCTGTTGCTCTTCTGATCTATTTTTTTTCCTATCTATTTCCTTTCAGCTACTTGCCTTTAACCTTCTTCCTATCAGCTTAAAAGTGTGTGGGGGGGTTATTCCTTTTGCGGCAACTAATTTTGCTGCTTCTTTTTCTTCTTCCTTCACCACCTACAACTACCTGACAGGAGGGTGCAGAGAGGTGGGTGATGGTCTCTTCAGCCAGGGGATAGGAGATGGGACAAGGGGCAATGGGCTCAAGCTGTGCCAGGGCAGGGTCAGAGCAGATGGGAGGGAAAAGTTCTTCCCTGAAAGAGTTGTTGGGGCCTGAGTCACCTTCCCAGGGTGTGTTTAAAAAAGGGTAGCTGAGGTACTTAGGGATGTGGTTTAGCTTAGGATGGGAATGGTTGGACTTGATGATCTTAAAGGTCTTTTCCAACCTTGTGATTCTGTGATTCTCTTCTCCTTGCCTCCCATTTTACTCCACCTTAGTTTCCTAGGTCTCTGCCCACTCTCCCCTGTTCAGTATTCCTCCTGGTACCACGTGAAATGGTATTTTCCTTTTGCCCCTATTTTTTGCATTTGTTACTTTGGAAAGAAATTGGAGAAAAAGCACAGAACAGTTTTTCTGGCATTTCTGGGCTTTTCTGGTCTGCAAGGTTAATCAGTGCTAATGGGTTCCATGAAGAGGTGGGAAAGCTGAATTTCAGTGTTATCCTTGTTCATCAATATCCTTGGGTTTTTTCTGTTTTGATCAAAGTCAGGAAATACAGTACCGCTCGTGCTGCCTTCGATCCCAAGATCTCCAGCCCAGTTTCTTACTTTGAGCAGTTTGGGAATATTAACATTCTGCAGGGTTTATTCAAGTGAGCACTCTGACTTCTGTGTAACGTGCGTAGCACCAGTTAGTTGTGAATGAATTTAAGAAGAATAAGCTACCCTGGATTTGGCAAATTCGAACCCGATTCTAAAGAAGCACTTAAAGGGATTATTGAAATTTGTCTTGTAAAACTCCCTGAAGATTTCAGCAGCTTGTGTGGGATTTTGGTTTGCATCCGTAGGACTTGGCAGCCTCAGCAGTTCTACAGAAGGTCCTGTAATACCTCCGTAACAGGGGAGGTACAGCACAGGTTTTGGGTATCTGCAGAGCACCCGTCAGCATTTAGGATGCTGTGAAATTTTTATCTGGTTTTCCACCCAAGTGCCGGTACGGTTCATCTCTCATCTTTCCCTGTAATTTGGACCACTGAAGCTTCAATCTGGTATCCTGTGAAGTAACCTGATGGTTCTTATAATTCTGTAGTTCAGGCAGAAATGAGTACTGAGCTAGTGGAAAACACACCCAAAGCCAGCCCGCCTACACGCAGCCTCAGTAGACAGTAGTCATTATGTACCATCTGCCAATGTTATGTCAAAAGCACGAAAGGATACGTATTTATTGGCTAAAAGAGAGGAACACAAATCACACTTTTGAGAAACCAGCTTTCAGCAGAAAGTAGATTGAATTCCATGGGGTACCTCAAACCATGGGATTTAGAGTAGTGACTGAGCACTCTTTAGCCAGGGAAGAGCCGTACGTCACTCTGTCTCTTCTCCCTCTCTGCCATTGTTACTATCTTCCATCTTAGTCCTTTGGACCTGCAATTACCTGCCCTGTTCCTGCATTACCTAAACAGAGTTGTTTTCTCTGCTAGAGTGGAAAAAATGATTTGCAGGAAGAATATGTTGAATTATTTTAGCCTCTTTTTTTTTTTTTTCCCCTGGTAACTTGAGTATTTACACAGAGGTTCTGGTTTCCTTTTGGTTGCTTGAACTTTTTGCCTTACAAATATTTTAATATGTGTGTTTGTCACCAATATGAAAATTGGACTTGTCACATTAGGTGTAGGAGCTCTGAGAGGCATTGTGCAGGCATTATACAAGCACAGCATAAGAGAGAGCCCCTGAGGAAGCTTATTGCTAGTTTATTTTAGGTAGTAGTGGCTCACACGCTGCACTAATGGAAGCTGGTGTAATAGCTAAAGACAGGCAGCCTTTGTGCCAAAAATAATCTGTATTGTGATTTCCTCTGTAGATATGATTTCTCAGCAAAAGTAATTGTATGAGGATTTAAATAATAATTCTGTTAATTCTGTGTGCAACTTTGAAATGAACTTTCTTTGGCCGTTTGCACTTGTAAAACTCAATCACGCAAATGTATCTGGAAAGCAAACGCGGAGCCAGCGATGCTGAGCTGGAGCAGACTAATTTCAATTTCAAACAGACTGCTCCTTGCCTGGAACTTTTTCTTTCCTTGCATTGTTTGCCATCTCCAATCACTGGGGTGCACTGAGGGCAACTGCAGTCTCGTCTCTTCTGTAGCTACAGCGAGCACAGTAAATGAGCAGGGATGCAAAGAAGGCTCATGGCAAAGCTACCAAAGCTTACTTCAGTACTGTTATTAATTAAGGGCATTTCTCCTTTCCCACCATGAAGGACAAATTATCTATGGAGCTGTGTGACTCTGGTTATTCACGTTGCTACAGCTTCTTCCTTCTCCTTGCCAAAACCTAGAGGTAAGCGGTACATTCCTCTGAACAACACCCAGGGTCTCTCGCAGCTGTTGTGGAAACCCCTGTGAGCGTAAGCAAGCGTTAATCTTGATGAGGAATTCTTGAGCAGCTTGAAGTCTTCCAAAAGGAGAAGATGAGTTTCCTGCTACGACATGCCCACAAGCCGTGTGCCTTGCACTCCCGTTTGTGCCTCTTGCTGAAGAGTACGCCACCGCTCACGACCGTCTTTAGCGAACAAGCCTAATGACAATTGCGGTCATTTAAAATTACGGAAAGGGCAAGATTTACCCAGAGGGACTTATTTTCTGCCATGATTGGATAAAGAAGGGAGGCAGCTGCTAAGACTGGAAAAGGTCACTCAGTCACATCGGTTGATGAAAGAATCAGAGAAGCTGTCATCTCCGCCGCGGCTTCGCCTGCCAACTGACGGCTGTGCACAGCCTTGGCAAAACAAAGCTGTCACTCCTGGCATCTGTCACGGCTCCCGGCACACGAGTGTGTAGCCGGGCCGGCCGGGGGCAGGAGGACGTCGCCACCGCCGTCCTCTTCTGGGATCAATTGTTTGTTCAGCAAATGGTGTTAGGAGACTCTGGCTTTTCTCTCCTGCAGTTTGGAAGATCAAGTTAAGCTAAATATTTGAAGCTGTACTAGGCTGGTATTGACAAAACACAGCACCGGAGTGCTTGGGCTGAAAGGGAGAAGTGCGTGATAGGGATCAGGATGTGCCGGGGGCGTTGCGGATCAGATTTCTGTGATGTATTTATAATTTAACATATTTCTAGTGCAAGGTGAAGGAGGTAACAGTAAAGATGGCTTGGCAGGAGCGTTTTGTGAGGGTTCAGCTTTCCGCTGGCTGCAGGTATCCTAATGTTATATGCATTGTTGTGGAGAAAATCCATTTTAAGTTTAGGAAGCAATTGTTTTCTCCCCTTGGTCTGTTCAGGGGAAAAGCTCGTGTGGTTTCCTTTGGCTGCTGTGTCTGTGTCTCTCTGAAGGAATTAATTCCTTCATAAATTTTGGAAATCGTTTTTTGGAAAGAAAATTAGAAATTAGTGGGTATTTGTGTTCCAGTGACTCCCAGTCATATGTTGCTGACCAAAAGAGAGCTGTGAATGTAGTTTCTTTGCAGTGTCTCCTCAGTGGGGCTTCTCCCAGCAGGTTCCTGCAAATCCTGAGATGTGGAGCTCTTTCTACTTAAAGGTTTGTCTGAATGGGGTGAGATCAGCCCTGCAGTTCTCCCGAGCTTAGGCTGGGATTTTTCAGACTTGATCATGGTTTTGATCTAATTCGCTGATTTGTCAGTACCTACTGATACGCCGAGTCCTGTGCTTTGTATTTACTGGGAATTCACTGTGTATCTCTGACTCTGCATCTCTCATAATCCCGCAGGGTATTTCCCTACCCTGGTGCCACGCTTGCTGCTTACAGACCCCTTTTTGAGCCTGACATACGTTTCACCTTGTTCAGGACTAGATCTCTTCAGAGGGATTTCATTTAACTGAATGAAAATGCAACATTTTAAAAGAAAGGCATGTTAATGGAAGGTGGTTTCCCTGCCATGGTGAGCTTGCAATTGGACAGGTGACCCTTTGATAGAGAGTTCATGTTCGGGAGGTTTGGGAAATGGACATTGTTTATGCAAGGGCAGATGACATCAAGCTAGGGTGGGTGGCAGTGACACACTGATAGAACTGTCCCATTAGCTTTGTCAAAACGTTTGTTAATTGTAGTGTGATCCCTCAGAACACACATCTTGGAGAAAAATGAATCTAAATTCAAACCCACACAGACCAGGGAAGAGCAGAGTCCTCTCCAGTATGTAAATTAGATTTGTAGTTGAGTGGAATTGATTCTGCTGAGACTAAATTAATCACAGTGCTTAATCACTGTAACCTTTAAACATAGCAGTCCTGACCACAGCTGCAGGGTAGCACATTGTTCACGCAGACTTTTGTCCTTCCAAAGGCGCTGGGACTCTGACAGAGGAGTATGAGCACAGCAGAGTCAAAGCTGCTTTGGTCTGACATTCACTTTCTTCTGCTGGTTTAGAGGAGGGGAAAAATTCATACCTTGTGGATCTAAACCTGTGGTGAGCAAATTGGTGGTCACATTCGATACGGCGCCTCCTCATATCTGTGCTGGGATAGAACATTTCATTGTTAAGGGACCTGAAATGACCCTTGATCCGCCTCTGTTTGCAGCAATGCAAAAACTCTGTTACCTTTGTGGTGTGTGTAGGACCTCAGGCTGAAGGGTTAATCTTTTCCTAAGTCCTGCCATGTCAATATGTAAGCCTCTGGGCAATGCGTGTTGTGGTTTTTCGTTACATTAGCAGAGAACGTGAGAATCTCTGGAAGACACATGTTTGGGCACAGCGGGGACACTGGTATGTGTGTACATCTCCACCAAGACAAGTATTACAGGACAATGAGATCACAGTGGTAGAATATACAGCCCATATATGATCTAGAAAACCAGATATCAGAAAAAAATTACTCATGCTTCCTCAAATCAGTGTCCTGCAGATCAGTTTCGTACATGTGGTAAGAGCTAATGCTCTGCTATAATGACAGAGAGCAGGAAACAGATATTTTAAACAAGCTTCCAGCCTAAATTTTCAAGAGCTGTTAGGGACTTTGAGGACAGCCTCCTTCAGATGTTTGTGCTCATTAGTAGTGCTGATGCTGAGCTCCATCCTCTAATAAGATGTACCAAAAACCCGAGAAGTCCAAAATCACTGGCTTCTTTTGACAGCTGAGACCTCCTCCTGCAGCTTGCAGCTCTCTAGAAGATGGGGTGCTGAAAGCAGCCGCTCTGTCAAGCAGTGAGAGGGTGTGATGGATGGGTTTACTTTCCACAACATGGACAAAGCTTGACGTTAAACAGACTAGACAGCGTTCAAGCAGCTGTGTTTGTGTTTGATTCTTTTAAAATTGTGCTGCTGTTGTACTCAGAAGTATCTGGGGCTACTTTGCTGTGATGCTCTATAAAAATAATCAATCTATACAGCTGATGTGAAGAAGACTTTAAGTGAGAGCTCACCTATGGATGTAGTTTGTTGTTGGAGCTGTTCCCTACTCCTGTTAGCTGGCAGGCAGACCTAGATGTGGCTTCAGTTCTTCTCCTCTGTTCTTTCTGCTTGCTCTTTCTCCCAGATGCCTATCTTGGTATGTGAAGATGATGTTGTTTCCTTCCTGCACCATCCTTTGTATTTTTAAATTTTAATTATTTACCTTTTGGGAATGTATGGTACAGGATATGAATAAGGATAAGCACAGTTTTTAGTCCAGCAAGACCTTGACCTTGACTGTTGGCCTTCAGATAACAACAGCATCAGGTTGTTTTGAAAACATTAGGCCGAGTCCTTCTTTAAGGCCATGTCCCATCCTCAGTAAACTTTTAAACCAAAAATTCCAGCAACCAGCTTTAAAAATCTCACCTGAGAAGAATTTGTCATTACTTTTAAAGCTGATGCTTGCTGTGATGTATTTATTTCTTAAATAAGTATCAAAAAAACTTCTCCAACTGTCTAGGAGTCATAAAAATCTTGGCTTGCTGTAATATAAATTTGTTTCACATGTATACTTTCCATTAATCATGAAATGCCTTTGTGACAAGAAGCTGGGTAAATTGTCTGCCTCCTTGAAACCATCTTTCCTGGCTTTAAACTATTAAAACAACACAGCATCACTGTGGAGTTAACTAACTGTCCCCTGCTGTGTTAGAAGCAGAGGTAAAGGCTGAGTGATGACAATTTGCCATTGCTCTGCCATATGAAGTACCTGTTTAGACACTGAGGATGGGCTAAGTGCTGCCAATATGCAAAAATCTAAACAAAACTTGAACAGAATAATTTGAAACAGCTTTAAAAAAGCCCTTGTTCTTTACTGCTCTAAATCTCCATATGTTCTTTAGTTATTAATATCCATATCACATCTGTATCCTCGCAGGAGGGAACTGGAAATGTACTCTTAATGGGCATTAGAGCAAGGACAGCCTGAAATACTTAAGGGAAGGATAGTTTGGGAATCGGGTTTGTACTCAGGAGTTTGAACAACTCGGTGGAAGAAGGTCCAAATGGCAGTTAGGACTCATAAAATAATTAAGGTTGGAAAGACCTCCAAGATCATCTAGTCCAACTGTCTCCCTGCCACCTGTTTTGTTCACTAAACCGTGTCCCTAAGTACCTCATCCAACCTTTCCTTGACCATCCCGAGGGACATGGGTGTTTACTCTTTTTGAGAAGAAAAAAATATTTCCACTCTTTCTGAGAAGAATTTGCTCCTCATTTCTAACCTGAACCTCCCCTGGTGCAACCTGCAGCCATTCCCTCTTGTCCTGTTGCTAGTTAACTAGCTATCTTGGAGGCAGAGACACGTAATACTCTGGGTTCTAATTTTTTGTTTGGTTTTTTTGCTGTTGAGAGTTGTAAAGCTTATACTTTTCCACAGAAGACTATCCCATGATCCCTTATCCCACAAGAACTGGCCCTCTTTAATAGCAGTGCTTTCTGGTGCCACATTTTGCAGCCAGGTCTATGCAGGTTGGCACCCCACTGGAGTGGGTCTGCCATTGCCTTTGGTGGGACTGAGCGTGCATGGTGTGCTCTGAGCCTGGCTCTTCTGTTTCTCATTAAAGCAAACAAGCCCGCTGAGAACATTACACAGGGTCATTTGAAAGAGATTTTTCCATGATTTACAACATAGAGATATCCTTTTTTTACAGTTTGTGTAGAGCTCGAATTCTATCAGGAAATATTGGCTTGCAAAATCTTCCTTAGGAAAACTGAGGGGGAAGGAGACCCAACCATGGGGCATTTCGGTCTCTTCCTTGTCTACACAGAGCTGTTGGTTGGCACCTTGTAAAGGGCATGTGAACCTTGCGAGAGCGGTGGAGGTGGCGGCCAAAGAATGAAAGGTTTTGCTCTGTCCCCAGCTGCGCTCTCGCTCAGGTGTTGTTACTGTCGCCGCCTGACACGTGGAGTCAGAGCACTGGACACTTGAAGCTGAGGAGTCACCTAGTCAGGTCAGAGGCTAATTCAGCCCCATGGTTTATTCATCAGCATGGCACGTCTTGGCCAAGACTGTCCTCAGAGTGCCAGCAGGCATCACTAGTGCTGCTGGCTCTGGAATTTGGCTGGTGCCTGCGGACCCGTTTCACAGGGGTTTTCACACCATGAAGCAAGGTCTGATATGCTCCCTCCTCTGGGGTATTACTTTGATCCCTGATTATGCACTCAGCTTCCTCGCAGCTTAAGTAGAGTGTCAGAGTAAGGCCTGATACCAGCTAGGTCTTTAAAATGGATGATTCTGTTTTGCTGGAGTTAATTAGACATATATATTTCAAACACCAATACATGTATATATGGTTAAAACTGTATTTTGTCATTTCCTGCAGCTGAAATTTATTGTGGATTGAAATATACAGGTTTATCTGCCTGACCTTTTGCTAATTATTAGATTGAGATAAGTGTGTATGTAAGTGACAAATTGCCTTTAATGACATTTAATCTGCACACTGACATTAATGGCAGGTTTAGCAGCCTGGTTATAGTCTTTGTTGCTGAGAGACGAAAAGAGCAAGGAGTTTTATCTTAATTTGACCTTATTCAAAAGGTGTTTGTAGTAGTAGTCAATTTCTGATTAACTTAATGACCTGTTTTACATAGTGAGCAGTCAAACATTGATATATGAAAGGGCCTCGGGGTGATAGATTACAGAGGCAGCGGTGCTGTTGCCAGATTCTCACTCTTAATGTATGGGGGAGAAGGAGGTGGGAAGAGGAGCAGCCCCAAACCCTTCTTGCTGACACAAGAAAGATGGGTGCTCCATCCAGAACATGCGTCTGTTGAAGCATCTGTTGGACTGGTGGGAGCGAAGAGCTGCTATTTGACTTTGCTGAATGATTTTCTGTAGGGTCCAAACTTCTGAACCGCAGAGATACACCTGTGTACATACACTGCATGGGACAGATACACATCTTGGGAGTGTTGCTGCAAAGGGCGGTTTTGTTGGCTTCAGTGGAAGCTGAGAGCCAGCCTGCTGTACAGGGCAGCACCCAGGGGGTTCATCATTGCTGCGACGCCATCGGGTGCCAGGAAGGGTTTCCTTCTTAGAAACCACAGGAAATAATGAACATAGTGAAAGTGTCTCCGTGGGGGATTACGGCGCTGAGCTGAATCCGTCTGGGTATTGCACCACACCATATTGAGGTCAGCCGTGCCCTATTTCTATGACAACAGAGAGACTACAGGTCCCTCAGGGTAAGCAGAAAAGAAAGCCCAAGGTGGAAAGCTGGAGTCCTTCCCTCTCATTGCCCTGTGATATATTTACAGAATGATTTAAGAGGAACTTCAGAGACGAGAGCAGAGGTTATAAACTGCTTTTAGTAAAAGTAAACACCTAAGCAAATCATTCAAGAACCCATTAAATTGCTAGACAGCTCCTATAAATACAGTTCATAATGCACTTAGGAATACTCCACCACCTGCCGGCACCAGTGGGCTTTCCTGTTGGAGCTCTTGAGAGTTCCATTTTAATGATGAAAATTGTTCCTTGCACATCACTGAAAAAAATGTGAAGATGCCGTTGAGAAGATAGCTGGAAGGATAATAATGTACCTTAAGCTTGTAAAACAACTAATTAATTTATGGTTTAATGTCATTTTTTTAATGCAACAGAAATGCCTTAAAACTAAACCAAACCGGGTGGCAAATTGACACAAATGTTTAGTGAATTGAGATCAACACTTATTACATCAAATTACGATGGAACTGCAAACAGAATGCTTTGGCGTGTTGTTGTAGAGCTGTTCAGCTGTCGCCTGGCTTGGCGGGGAGGTGCTGTAGAGGCATCAATCACCGGGCCCGTACGGAGCCTCTGAAAGCACCAGATGAGCTGGGGAGAATTGTTTGGAATCCCAAAAATTTCAGATGCTTTGGGTTTCGGCTGATTTCATAGTCTGCATTTTGTCTGATAGGTTTGTCAGCCATGTGCAGCTGGGGGATGCTCCTTCTGTCCTGCTGCTATTTGAATAACAGTTGTTGTTACTTAACAAAACCAACCAAGCACAGCTACTGCACCCACTCACTCCCGGAACACACGAAGCCGGGTACCTGCTGCGGCCACCAAGGGATGGGAAAGTCAAGGGGCGAGACTTGTTGCTCAGGTTTCTCCTCCATCTCCCTAAGTGGCAGAATCATTCTGGACCTGGTTTACTTCTGTACCTCCCATCTCTCTTCTCTGGGTTCTCCAGCATCACAGCCATGGTTTGGGCATTTGCTGAACTCCAGCAGTTGTTCCTTCTCCCAGGAGATGTAAGCTCTTCAGCAATTCCACTGTATCCAGAGGAAATTGAGTCTTTGAGTTAAACACTTTCTGAGCTGGGAAAAGACTAATAGCTACATACAGGAATAGGAAATCAAGCAAAACCAAAAAGGGGGTAGAAATCCGCACCCCAAATGGATGAAGAGCCTCATAAGTGTCTTATGTGCTAAAAGTTATTTCATGACACTAACTTTCATAAAAGGAATACATTTGAAGTTGGTACTGCCCCATCTAATCTCTGTTCTCTTTAATGGTGAATTTGAACAGATTGCATCCTGAATTGCCCTCACTATATTATCACATGCTATATGCTATTATATGCTATTATGGTATTATTATCCAAGTACTCCTTTCATTGTGTTGGGGCTGAGTTGGGATGCTGACCCTTTTGAGGGCAGTGATGGTGTTTCATTACCAACACCAGTGCAATTGTTAATTCCGTTTCCTTGCTACTTCCCCTGTTCTGGATTGTGTCTGGTCTGATCAGAGGTTGGGATGCCAAAAGAGGCCACCCAGATCGTTTTGACTGAGCTTCTGTACAACTCAGGCAGCAGGAGTTGAAATAATTAATTCCTGTTGGAGCATATCTTTAAAATAAATAAATCTGGTCTTCACTTTAAAATTGCCAGTAATTGAGAATCCACTGCAGTCCTTGGGAAGTTGTTCTAGTGGTTAATTACCCTCACAGTTAAAAATTAGCATCCTATTTATAGCCTGATTTCTTTTTTCCTAACTTCTGCTTGCAGCCACTGAATTTTATTATGCCCTTCTCTGCAAAACAAGAGAGCCCACTGCTTGAGTACTGTTCCATGTTTTTTTTCATTTCCATATTTTTTTCTCTTCCATGTGCATGGAGCAGGGCTGCAGTAATACATTGTGGTTTTTTCCCTGAGGTTGGACTACCTTTCAAATGTATTTTAAGATTCTTGGGTGAAAATTGCTGCAATACACAAAATTCAAAAAGATCCATTAATTATCCCTGTTTTCCCAGTGTGAGCTTTTGTACCTCCTGGCAGCATACACCCAGCAGGGCTTCTCGCATCCTCTTGTCTTCTATTAATATTGATACTATTTTTCTAGGGCCGACACCTGACAACTCTGTGGGGGATTTCAAACTCCCTGGCTGACAGTGAAGGGTTGAATGGCTGTCGTTGTGCATCCAGGGGAGGCACAGCCTTATCCCACGCTGAGATTTGCTGCTATCAGCAAAATTAGCTCTGTGGCCACTCTGTGTTTCCTCCTCCTCCTTCCTTGGAAGTGGTGGTGTACAAATTCAGTAGTTTCATGTTGTACAGCACCACCCAGGACTGACTGAGAATGATGAAAGCCATTTTATAGTCTCTGTATCAGGATGTTATTTGGGGCTGGCAAGTAGAGACTCCTATGCTAATGACCCTGTTGTAAAACTGAACGTTTGAAAGAGGACAGAACCAGATTCCCTACACCAAATGCTTCAAACTGTACTTTTTCATCCAATATATTCTGTGTTAAAAAAAGTGCTGATGCTATCCAAGGTCTGCATTGGGCTTTATCAGATATGGATGGTACCTGGGTTTCTTTGTGACCTGAAATTCCCCAGAAATACATTAGCAGGTGGATTGAAAGCATCTTGCTCCTTGCTTTCTTCCTGCTTCTTGGGAGCTCCACAGGCTCGTTGTAAATTGGACCCGGTGCAGGTGGTGTGTAAGTAACCCTTAACCAGTCACTAATGTCTTGGTGTCGTTGCCAGCTATAGCTGGTGGCTCACTTTTGGAAGCAAGATGCTCTATTGGCGCTGCCGGCTCCTTGAAGATGGTGCCCCGTGCGGTGCACCAGCGTGGGCTCAGCCTGGCTTTGGCTCGTTCCCTCTCTGCGGAGGCACCAGACAGGCTGGGAGGGGTTTGCTGGGATGAGTTGGAAAGCGTTCTGGACATCAGATGGCAATGTTGACTTTGGAGGGCTTTTGCTTATCAGCAGGTGTAGATGTTCAGCAAGATGGACGTTTCGGGTTCTGTTTGACTCTGTGTCCTTGTGTGCTGGAACTGGGAAAAGTCTGCAGAGATTTGTTTATTTCTCCTGGAAGCTTCCATTGGATTTTTAAGCACACATGCTTTCTCAGTGTCTGTTCCTTCCACCATTGTCACTTTAACCTTTTAAAATACTTTTACTTGTTGCAATCTTTCTGATCAGTCCATCTGTGGAAATGAGGAACTGTGATATGTGACAGAATATTCACATTTTAGAGCTACACACTGGGCTTCCCTTGGCAGTGACAGCTGAAGCACTGCTGCAGTCAGAAAATGCAAGTGTGTGCTCTGGTTGATAGGTACCCCCATAGCTGTGCAGGCTGGGCATTGTGCTCTTTGTGTTTTGGGATTTCATTGGTTTTATTGACAAAAATGGTGTTGTAGCACCTACTGCTGTCCTGGCTCCCTCCACAGTTACCTCTGCATTCACACACCATGTGTAGGGGCAGAGTAACTGTTTGGTGCTGAGCAGCCAGTGCCCACGCAGGCTTCAGGGGTTCTTGGTTGCTGTCTCCAGGCTGGTCCCTTGACCGGTGCCCTGGTCAACTTTTGGTGGGTACTGCCTGATGTGTGCCCAGAATCCCTGCTTAAGCATTGTAAAGGTGTCCATGAACAGCACAAAGACCTGCCTGCAGACCACAGACAGAACCAATCTTGTGTGAAATAATGGATAAAGTTCTTCAGTCTTTTTTTTCTCAATTTTGCCTTCATTTCCACACCCGTGAAATAAAAATACCAACCTTCCTTTCCTTTCAGATTTTATCTGTGCTAATACAAAGCTGTTTGGGGATGCTTTTGTGCCATATGTGGCAAGCGGAGGGGGGCTGTCAGTCTCAGCTGGGGGCCTGTATTACTACTCATTCTGTAGTAATACAAATAGTGGATAATATAATAATAATGCAGACAAGAAAGTAAATACTCTTTATGTGGAATAATTGAATATCGCTGTGACATTGAACAATGACTCTTAAAAGGATGGGGGGAAGTCATGCTTTTTTCTTCCTTAATTACAGTTGAACTAAAATTACTATATTTAGTTATTTCTAAAGCTCCATTGTATTTTTCTGTTTCTGAAAGAACACAGTGATTTGGATATGTATGTGTTTTCCTCTCCAGATGTCCTATTGCATTTTGAACGGGGTTTTATATCTTCATATCTACAATAATGGAAGCTTGGATTTCTTCATCCGTAGTGTGTAAGAAGGCCAATCAAGCCAGTTAATATTAAAGAAATATTGTAAATTGTCTCTGTAGGCTTAGAATAGCTTTATTCCACTCTTGCCAGTACTTTGTATGTGGGTAACTGCCTTAGCTTCCTTGCCTTTGTGTTTTATTTGGATTAATGAGTAACCTAGGTATTTTCAAGCCCCCATAATACAGTCCTTTCTGTCAGAGACTGGAGGAGTTCTTGTCTTCTAGGATCGCAAAGCGCAGCTCACAGGCAAGTAGATGGTTACATGTTAAAATGAGCACAGTGTGCTGGATTTTGGGTGGCTTTAAGAGTTCACGTTGCCAGTTCACGCAAGAAAAGGAAGGTGTCCTGCATGGAGTCATTGTACAGCTTCCTCTGCCTGGTCTAAACTGGGGAAATTCACTGATTTCCCAGTGTTCAAACAACAGGCTAAGTGCAGTGGCAGTCACGGGGAGGGGCTGTCCTGCTTTGTGTTTGGGATGTTATCTCCCTGAGTACAGGTAGCACTCGGGCTCTGTGGCTTTTTGCTGTTTGGGGGTTGTACAGCGTGTTCACAGCGGCGCCGGGGTGCTGAGCAGGCAGGACACCCTTGCACAGTGTTACACAGTCAAAGACCGAAATGCCTGACTTTGCAAAGGGATGCAGTCCTTGCCCTTTTAAAAACAGATTTTATGCAGGAATGTTTATGATTGTCTGGCTTTCCATCAACTGGTTTTGGGTGGATGATGGCTGGTGTGCACACCACAGGTTCAAATGACACTGCTTGAAGGACAGCTGTCACACTTGGTGGCAAATCAGATGCTCGGGCTTCTCTTTTCCTGCTTGTCTACCACCTAAACTCCTTCACTTAATATCTCCCTACCTGAGGTTCCCTGTCTGCTAAGCGTGTGTGATATTTTTACTTCAAAGCCATGTAACGCAATGTAATGGTGGCAATAGATTTTGAGAACCTCACGTACCACTTTGTCTCTCACCAATGCTAAGGAGTTTAATAAGCTGTAAGACATGTTTTTGTCTTGCCAGCCTCTCTCTCCTGATAGCAAACTATATTCATATCAAAGAGTAGCTCATGTTAAGGGTTAGGTACACGAGAGCGCCCTTCATGGGAGGCACGTAGGCATGATAACAAAAGTAGTTTGACACAAAGCTGCCTGACACAAACCTCCTCTGTGCACATCTTCGCTCTTATGTGCATTTCAATTTACACTACATCAAATTGGATTAGAGTCTGTTAATTCAATTAATGACTACATTGAAAGTTTGCCTTCACTCATAGTGAAAACAGGAGGGCAGCTCCTAATAGCCTATGGATTTAATGACTGCAACTTTGAAGAGTGTTAAGCTAAAGTGAAGTTCAGAATGGCTTGTTAACTGGGTTTATTAGCTGTTGACCTTCCCTTTCAGCCTAATAGTAGCAGCCAGACTGAAGAAAGCACTAACGTCCTCATTAGCATTTATCTAAAGATAGTCTGCTGCCCATTCCACAGTAAATTAGCTCAATCAGCCATAAAGAGCCTGAGAAACATTTTCTCACATACCTTCAATTCCCCTTCTCTCCCCACCCCCTTTTCTTTTTTACCCCTCCCCCTCCAGTCAGGCCAGTTCATTTTGTCCCAGTTCATTGAGGATGAAGCCTCAGGACAGTTGCATTTAAAGAAAGTGTTTCTACATGCTTAGATAATTAAAGACCTTCTCCTGTGCGATGAAGTCATGGGAGGGGAGTTACTGGTTTTTAAGGATGTCTTTGGTATAGCCTTTTGCTGCCATTACTGGTATCTCACTCGTTTTCCAATAGAGCCATACAGAGCTTTTCTTTGAGATTCTGGGGCTGACTCAGGAGTTGATTCTCAACAAAACAGTCTCCCCACCATGTGTGAAAAATCCTGTGTTTTGAGGCGCAAAGGGTGCTCCCAAAAGCTGATGTGCAGGTTTGACCCTTGCTAGTAATTGGTGTTACATGTTTCTACTTGGGATCTTGGTGTGCTGGGCTTAGGGAGAAGCTGTGGTTTATGAACTGCACAGGGCGGATGGAGCTGCAGACAGAAAATTGCTGTTACCTGCCGTCCCCAGGACACTGACCAGCAGCGTGCTTCTGGCGTTGGCTTTAAAGGGCTTGAGAGGAAAAGAGATTGCAAAGTGTCAAACCTCCTCTGGATTTGTCATTTCCAGTGGTGAAAGGATTTGTGCCTTTAGTGGCTTTCATTCAATGTAAATGATTTACATGAAAAAGTGGTGATCTGTCTATCAGGTAGCTGAAAAGGCTCAGAGTCCTGTCCTGCATCCTGCCCACCAAACAGGGCATTTTTTGAAAAATCTATAACCCCCGTAAAATGAAATTGTTCTCTGCAACCTCTTATTATTCCATCTGTTTCACCTGAAAGGTGCTAACAATGTCAACCCTAGCCCCAAAATATTTTGGGTTTTCAGGCTTTGGTTACTCATATTAGGTAAGCTGGACATCTTTTCTGTTTATAACTAAGGATGTACTTACAGTTTTTGCTGTATCAAACCTTACATTCCTTTTTATAGTTTATAAATGAATGTTAATAAGGGTCACTGTAATCCTGCTTTTTCCTACTTCTTCAGTACATTACCTAGGATAAATTAATTAAGAAAAAAATTTTAAAGGGGGCAAGGAACCCAGTGTGGGTTTGGTCAGCACTACTATGAATTGCAGTATTTTAGTGTTTTTTACCTTTTCCTAAGAGCTCCTCTCAGATTTTAGCCTTATTATCACATAAACTTCATTGCAACACGGTTGCTTTCTCAGCACTGGTAATACAGGCTGTAAGAGAAAAGCAAAAGAGCAATATTGGTACCTCTCCTCTGAAACATGAATGTGGGCAGTAAGACTCAGAAGTCGAGTTTATTTCTGAAATTTCCATAGCATTTTTTTTTATACTATTAAAATTCTGTTTAAACAGGTGTCTGCTTCCACTACACTGTATCTTTAGGTTTTCTAAACCAGTAACTATTCAGGATTTTACATCTGATGCAATATTGCTCTTGCAGTAACAATCGGAAGCCAGCAAGTTTGACAGTCTCAACACGAACATTTAAACATACATTCAGGCTCTAAAATTGAAGAGCTTGATTTTTGTAAGTACTGGCCCAGGTCTAGCAAAGTGCTTAAGCATGTGTTTAATCTTAAGCCCCTGGGCAGCACCATTAACTTCAATAAAACTCTCCCTGTATTTAAAGTTAAGCTTGTCCTGAAGGATCATGCTGAACTGGAGCAGGAATACTTGGCATCTTGCAGGATAAAGCCATAAAAGCAGCCCAGTTTATTAAGGCAGCTCAGCTTCTTCAGCTGTCGCTGGTTTTAAGAGGATTTCTGAATAGAGTGATTTTCTTTGCTTCTGGAGAACCCCGTGTGTTGGCTGCTGCTGTGTAGGTATTCCAGTTACACTTGTGCAACCTACATTTTAGTCATGTACTTCAGGGAAAGTTACTTTAAATAACATGGTGGAGGATTTTCACATAAAGTCTGAAGAACTTTTTCCCCTTGGGGTGGCAGAAACAAGCCTTTTTCTTTATCAAAGCATGTGATCTGGTAACAGTTTTGAAAGTTGTTTTGGTTGGTATTTTGTTTGTGGTTTAGTGTTGTGGTGGGTTGGCACCTGTTTTTACCTATAATACAGTTTAGGTCATGAGTCAGATGTATTAAAATAAACATTGTGATGATGGTGAGGAGATGCAGCATTGCTGTATATTCCACAGTTACGAAACCACCTAAAAATGAATAAATAAGGATTAAATCCGACTTTTAATAGAGACACGCACAAAAGCCCTGCTTTAGCACCTTTGCTTGTGCTGGTTGTGCATCCTGAGATGAAGGATGGAGAGGTGCAGCAGTGTGTGCAGGCAGCACGGCCTAGGCCGCTGCAGCGCACATGTCCTTGTAGTTACTCTCCTCCTCTTACTCTGGGCTTTGCGTGGGGGGAATGTCTGCCTGGGTGAGGAAAATGCCTGAAAGCACCATTATCATCTGGCCTATAGCTCCACCAAGGCAGCTGCTATTCATACCACTCTGACTTGCGTTCACAAAGCTTGCTGAAATGCTCTGGACCGTTACTGCCACATCCCAAGCAGTTGGATACTGCAGAGGTATATGATGGCTTACAGAAGGGTTGAGAAAATACGAGATGGGAGCGAGCAGCTCCTTTTGGTGTGCGTTTTTCAGGCTGTACACAGCTTTTTCTCCTTAGGCTGAAGAGAACTGATTTTGGAGCTGGGGAAAAGCTGGTCGGTAGCACCATCTGCAGGCAGCTCACCAGGCCGGGCGCCGCAGGCTGCAGCGCTGGAGCACAAGCCCTGCACTCGCAGGGAGAATAAGGCACAAAAGGCACCTGGAACAAACACAAAATGAGGCAGGGCCGGGCCGCTGCCGGCGGTCGGTTGTTCAGGGTTTCCAGTGAGGCCTTTCGCATCCTGCAGCAGCACCGTGCCCGGGGAGGAGGGAAGCCCGCGGTGCTGGGGGCACTTCCCAGGGCCACAGGTGGGCACTGGTGACATGCTGATGTGCTGGGACTTTGCTGCCTGGAGGTGGAGGTCAGGACAGTGCCTGGAATTTGTCCTTAATGCTCAGACCTGTCCCCCTTCCCTGAGCCACCCCATCCCTTTGCTGTCCTAAACAGCTGAATTATCTCTAAGCTGAGCTTTACTTGAGACGTTTTTCTCTGTGTGTTGGGGAAACCCTCTGAAGTTTAAACGTTGCTCTTTTAGTCTCCTAAGCAAGCATCCTCTGTGGTATCACACTGTATGCTGGAGCAACAGGCCATATGAGCATATTCGCATCAGGACATGAAGTTGCACTGTTCTCTCCATCCCTGCTTCACTCCAGTAAGGCCAGAGGCATCTCCAGGTGCAGTCAGGGCCGTGGGGACCTGGCCGTCAGGCTGCACCTCACAGCTTTCAGACTCCACCAGGGCCGCAGCCAGCTCCCGAAGCCCAGCGCCGTGAGGGGAACGTGAGGGCAAGCGTGCAAGGCGGGCAAGTAACCGTGCATTAAACGTTGGGCCTTCCTCCCCGGGCAGCCCTGCGAGCCTTACACCCGCCCTGAGCTCGGTGGCTGGCTCGCCGCTGCCCTGACGTCTCTCGCTGGGTTTGAGGTTTCTCCGGCTTTTTGCAGCAGATGGCAGTCTTTAGTTCTGTTTCAAGCCCTCTCCTTCTGGAAGTTTCTCTGGGAGAATCTGTTTTAAACAAGCCTCACCGATTTCCCAGCCCTATTCTCCATGAGGCTTCATGAAAGCTTGTATAAGGCCATTGACTCAGGGAGGGAGCCGGTGGTGGCACATTGATGTGCAAGGCCTTGGTGTGCCCAAGCGACGGGGTGGTTGCACTTCTCCCCAAACTGAACTGGGTTTTTCCTTCTGGTCCTGTATCAACAGCACTGACCTCTCCAGGAAGCCCACGTGGAACCCAGTTCCTCCAGTAAGTTTCTGGTTTCTCTAATCCACAGCAGGGAAAGGGAACCCTTCTGTGTTCTTGGCCAGCTTGATTTTGTCAATCCCATCCCACTTTGTGTATTAGAGCCCCGTCACAGTGTTTCATTCGGTTACCTGAGATAATTAAAAAGTGATGATGACAAACATCACTGCCAGTTTCATAGCTTTCATGTATCATGGAGGGGAGAAAAATAGCTACTACAAGCTAATGAGCTAAATGAGCCATCACAAAGGGCTGTGGTGCTGGCTGCATTGCATTTGCACAAATCAGACTGATATTTAAACCAGATTTGCTGCAAAAGAGCCATGAATGCGTGGGATGGCATGAATCTTGTCATGCAAACCAGCAGGGACTCTATATGCTTGGCTGTGGTGTATCCTCCCACCCCCTCTCTCTGAGCTGCTGTTGACCATAATTGTAGGACAGATTGCACAAAGGCCTCGCTTCTGCAGCCATCCTGGTGATTGGGCCGGGCAGGATGAGGGGAACGGTAATACGTGTCAATAAGGTACTTAGTTGAAGTGGCTGCTGAACTGAGCAGCGTGAAAGGGTGGCACATAGGGCTTGAAAGGCTGGGCTGCCTGGCTGCTAGGCAGAGGGACTGAGCATGGTCTCCTCTTGTCTTTCTGTGCCGAGCTGCTGCCTTCTGACCTTCATACCAAAGCTGGTTTTTGTCACAAACCTGAATAAACCGTTGTAAGGAAAGCAGGTACTGACCCTGAGGCTGGGGAAAGTTGTGCTCCATCCTGTATGACGGCCCTGTGTTTTGTTTCAGAGGTCGCTACCTCCAGGGACCTGAAATTTTGCATTAAAAATTAGGTGAATCTGTGTTTGTTGTCATATACAGAGGTTATTTTTCAGGGAAGATCGAAATTTTCTAGCCTTCACTTTAGGTATCTGCCAACAGGAAGAAAAGTTTGAATTCATTGGTTTTGGTTATTTGTTTATATGTTTGGCTTTTATTATTGACTTTTCTAGATGCTCAGTTGGTTTTTACTAATTACATCATGGTGGTTGTTCTGAGCAGAAACTGCTATCCATGGAAGTACACTACAAGATGTCTCGTCTCCATAAATCAGTCCCACGATTTTATTAGACTGTTTATGTAACCTTAGTTTATGTGCTATAATTCTTTGCTGTGTTGCCTAGAGTAATTCCCAAAGAGGATGTTTGTTCTTCTTGCTTGTAAATTCTTTAGTGCAGGCTTTTCCTATGACATCTTTGTTCTCCTTCACTTCCCTTTTCCTCTTTTTAGGGTGACGCTTGGCAGCATTATAAACTCCAGTCAGTAAAAACCTAACTTATATTAGTTATATCATGAGATATAATGGTCTTGAAAATGGGAAGGAATCGCTTTTTAGTTAACAGTGTTGCATTGATCTTATTTTTAAAGGAACGTGAAGAAACATTCAAAGTATCTAATCAAACAAACTCTGGGGCTGTCCTTTTTGGATAACCTTGAGTGGGACAACGTTGTTTTGGTCAGATCACATCTAGGTAAGATAACTAGTAATAGTTAAATGACATAAGAATCTGATCTCACAAGGTAAGCAGGCAGTATAGCACAGGCTTTCTGTATGAGGTCTACATGTAATTTCTGAAGTCAAAAGACTTCTTAGGGCCCTTAGCTGGGGTGTGCTCCATCTGCTTAAAAAACTGTTGCCTAAAACATCTGATAAAAATCAACTGTACTACTTTAAGAAATCATTGCATGGCCATATGCAGAGTTTTTTGACATAAATCTAGAGAGCTGTAATCGAAATGACAAAATGGGTGGCTGGGGGGAGAATGCAGGCATCTCCCCTTCTGTCCATGCCCCGTGGACATGCTGGGTAAGATGGCTTCACATCTTTTAATTTCTGGCTGGCTGCTGAGGCCCCCATTAAGGTAGTGTGCTGGTGCAGCTCCAGCACTGACCCTTGCCCACACATACTGGGCCCAGGCACTGCTGCCATCCGTCCCTGCAAGATGCCTCTTTGTCCTGAGTTACCATCGCAGCCTGGGCTGAACAATATTTTTTCTGCCAACAGTCATCTGAATTTACTAGTGAACCAAAGTTTCTACTGTATTATAAATCCTTTGGGATGTTAAAATTGGGTATTTTTTCCCATACAAAAGAAATTAATTAGTGACCTGATTTCTTTGCAGCCTATGGAGTAGCACAGTTACACTCAGCTAAACCACCTCTCCCCCACATACGGCCGTATCGTTTAATGTGAATTTTCTTACTGTGGCTGCTTCTGTCTTCAATCACTCTTTTCTCCTGATCTGCCTCTCCTTTCTCCTCTCTTGCCTTCCTCCATCCCTCTCTCCCCCCCTCCAACCTCCCATGAATACCCTGGTTTTGTAGGTAGGCACCTCTGCCAGAGGCAGCAAATTCCCATCGTGGTGCCCCTCCGTAATTCACATTATGTGCTACAACTTGCCTTTGTTATCCTTTTAAGTTTTTTCCATGACTAATTTGACCAAATTTAATCAATCACAAATGAAGCAGGGGAGGAGAACAGTACGTGTCTAGTTGATATTGTTGTCCTGAGGCCGAGCCAGACCCTGTTATGAAGAAGTGGCAGTCCTTCAGAGAACCATTATGGCTTACAGGAATCTGTAACATATTTCAGGACAGCCTGCTTTCTCTCTCTTTTCTCTCCCCCCACCTCTGTAAACATATGAAAGAAACATGAGAGAGCATTAAACCACAGAAGACAAATCATGGTCAGAATAAATATACTGTTTGCTAGCAAACTTAAAAATACGCTTGTGGATTCTAATAGCTGTAGGCAAGAGTTGGATATTTATTGCAACCAAGGCTTACTGTGGTTTATTATGTTTATAAAACAGTTTAATACTACTTTTCTTTTAAAATGAGTTTTTAATTTAGAATAATTTTTTAGGATTTGTTTCCAGAGTACAGATGGCTGATCGCTGCGGGGGTGCGGGGTGAGAGGGAGAAATGTGCTTGTGGGTGTGTTTTAAAAGCGCTCCCAGATGGAGTGTATTGAATGAAATTTAAACCATTGCCCTGTGAACTACAAGTGTGATAAATATAATCAGTCAATCCACAAAACCACAGTGGGGGGGGGAGTAGACTGATAGGCAGGCCTTGGGGAGGGAGGTGGGTTAGCACTGTGGCTGCCAATGTCCTGGCAAAGCAGCATCGCCAATCCGGACCTCTGTTCTGGAGGGGTGGACTTCTCTTTCAGAGGGGTTACCTGTTCTGCACCATGGTGCTAGTAGCATCCCCCACCTCCTCTCTAACCCTTTGCCGTCTCTCAAATCACCCAAGTGCAGTATTCGTGTAGAAGGGCTGAAAAAAGGGAGAATTTGTGCCAAAAAGGAGGCCTGGCTGCTGGAAGTACCGAGCTCTTGGAGCATTTTTCATTTACTTGGTCTTAATTACTTTCTAAGTGTAAGAGTTTACAGATACCACTGTTCTCTTCCAGAGTTTAATGTAGTCCAGTATTTTAAAACCCATATCTTTCCTTATTAGGATTTGTTTGTACAGCTCCTTTCCGTGTTTGAGACATGTAAGCCACAGTGAATAAACTGTGCACAGATTTTTTGGACAATGCAACAGAACAGGTGAAGGAAATGGAGTGAATTTTAATTGCTCCAAGTTCTGAGATCTTCCAGGCTCTGGGAAACAATTTTCAGCTAAAAATGATCTATGGGCCTTGAGCTGTACTGTGTGAAAGTATGTCTGTGTCCTGACTTACAAATGAAGGATGCAACGTTCCCCCTCTGTGAAACTAGAGATGACGGTGTAAGACAGATGCTCGGTTTCTCCTCTTTCATTACAAACACGTAGCAGCTCAGCCTTCTTGGCTCCCTTCCTGCCAACTTCCATCAAAAATAAAGTCGTCTCTGCCCTGGTCAGGATAAATGCCTGGCCAGCTCATATTAAAAGGATGTGCTTTGAGCAGGGCTCATTACAAAGGTGACAGTTTGTTTTTTCATGCCCAGTACTAGTCTAAGGCCGTGTCTGCACTTGCAAAATTTGATGTGTATTCTCCTGCGTCGTCCTTCCACCATGCTTTCCTCATGCCTAGTGTCTATACATAAAAACGCCCAGATAGGCTTCCAAGCATTCACACTGCCATTTGGATTCGACATGCTTCAAGCAAGACTTGCTGGTGCTCACTTGCACGGTGTCAGTGTGGACAGAAATTGCTGGCACGGGCGCTGCAGTCGCACAGCCGCTCCTGCCGTCATGGTTGGGCTGCCCGCTGCCCCGCCGGGGTCTGCTCCACTCCCTGCGCTCCCCTGCCCGGTGGGCAGCTTGGCTGGAAGCCGCTTCACTGAAGGCAAGCACTGCATGTGCACACACCGTGAAGCTCGTTTGTGTGCCTCTTTTTCCAGCGACTGCCTTTGTTTTGCTGCTAGCACTCATGTGTTTTGGGGAAGGCGCACTCAGAGCAGCGTGCCAGCTGGCCGAAGACAAGCGTGCAGGCACTGGTGGTGCTCTGGAGACCTGGTACCCAGTGCCAAGCGAGCTCAGTCATTTAGATCACTTGATACATTTTCAAGAGACCAGCAGAGATACGAGCATCACTTTGGACAAGTAATACTTTCAAGAGATGATATGGGAGATGTCTGATCTGGTGCAGCAAGTAGATGCAGCAGTATTAGGGTTGCAAATGGACTTTTTCTGACAAGATTGGTCAAATCTTTGAAAATGCCAGCAGATCAGGGTGTGGGATAATGAGAGGACACCTCTTGGTGTACACGTGGTGGACAAGAGGACACATCTTAGTGTACACGTGGGTAGCATAAGGAGAAGTATCTAGTCTTCTGGAGTGATGGCTGATTCTCTGAGCTGAGATGCAAGATGTTTCCTGGATGTTGTGATCTACTTGAAAGGATTCAAAGTGGTACACCTGTGAGAAGGGAATAGCTGGGTTAAACAGGCGAGTTAGCAAATGAGAGGGCTTCTGCTTCAAGTACATATGATGCTGTTGATAAAGAGAAATGTAGCCTGAAAGCCTACAAAGTGCCTTTCCGTGTTGTCATGGAGCTGTCGTTTGCATTTGTAAAAGGATGCGTATCATACGAGGACAAGGGTTCTCATATGACAGAGAGCATCATCACAGTTGGCATCCTTGTGGGTAATATCATTAATAAGTCTAATTGCATTGTAGGGCTTCAGTTTGCTATGCCAAATGCTATTTTTCAATAGCTCTATCAATTACTGTTGCGTGCTAACGCTTGTGTATCTGGTGCAGCTACGTTAGGCAAGAGAGAAGTAGGTATTTTTTAATTACATGTGGGTTTGCTTTACGGGGAAGAATATAGTTCCTGCCCTCCAGGTGAGTATAATCCTTGCAATATTAATGGATTTAAACCATAAGGACCTATAAGCAAACTTTGAAAAGGACTTCTTTTGCATCCGTAAAGTGAGCTAAAGATAGTAGCCATAATTAGAAGAAGCTATTCTTAAAACCTAAGAGGAGATGTTAGGTCATACATAAATTAAAAGCGGAATTTAGCATAAGTCTATTTAACAAATGAAATTGTCTCCTAAGACTCGCAGAGAGAAAACAATAAACTGGCTATAGCTTAACAGTTTCAGTATGCCTCTGGTTTATTTTGGGCTTTAGACAGCTTATGCACAGAAGCTCTGGATTATTAGCAGCATTATTGGTAATTTCTGTTCTTGGGTGGAGCTCAGCTTTGGTGGTATAAGAAAGCTGGTTTTGCTTCATTTCTGTGCTTCATAACTATGCTGGTCTTACTTCATTTTCCCTCATTTAAAAGAATTGTTCACTGCAGTTAAAGTTACTTTTCAAAGTAAGTGTCTACCCAGGGGTGAAAATTCAAGCTATGAGATTTGTGGCTCTACAGACAACCAAGTGCCAATACTGAATGGCTGCAGAATTTATCCACAAGCCAACAGGATCTAGAGCATTAGCTCTACACTCTAGAAACCTGATTCTGATTTGCTACATGACTATGAGTTTTTCCCAGTTGTGAAATGGAGATACCTCTGTGGTGGGTGAACCTTTGATCAAGCCAACACTCGCATGAGTGAGGCCGTGCTCCCCAGACAAGAGATGCGGCTCCGCTTCCTTCCTGCATCAGATGTAAGCAGCAGGATCTCTCATCTGCAAACAGGTAGAGCTCTTAGAACAGCAGAGTTACCATATGGAGAACTAGAAGCCCATGTGTTTCTGTAGCAATAGGTGCCTCAGTCTGTGCCTGCACACCTCACGCCAGCCTTTTCTTTTGTCCTTTTACACGTCTCGCCTCTTCGGATACAAAACCTGCTCCCTTGGCTTCCTGCCGTCTCACAGAGCCTTCCTGAATCTGATGGAATATGCTTTTTCCCCCCTCTTTTACCAAGGTCTCTTGATTTGTCTTCATTTTGTTTTAAACTCTGAAACACTTGTAATGCAATTGTAGAGCTAAATAACCACTGTATTATGTCTGGGGATATTGCTTTCAGGAAAAATGGTCCAGTGCACAAATTGATAGTGGAGTATATCGCACTTAAGAAAGATAGACTGTGCACTTACTGTTTGCTAGAGAAAAGACTCCAGGAATTTTTGGTTCTCTTTATTTTTTTGAAGTTTAGATTTTTAGTCATCTATTTTTTAAAAAATGTGTGCAGTGTGTAAAATATCAACAACCATGAAGACACACGTTGTCATCTCTGTCATTTTCCAACCTGCTTCCTGCAGGAAATCCTTGAGAAGCCTAAAGCAAACCCATCTCTTACTCCTTTTTAGTGTTTCTTTTTTTTTCCCCTTTTTTCCCTAAGGGTTACTGGTATGCCTTTTAAGAAGGAAAAAAAAAAACCCACAACAGGTTTCTTGTGATCTCAGTTCCAACAAAAATGAATAGTAGGGCTTTTCATTGGCTGCTTTTTATCTTGTCTATAAAGTTGTGTTAGTGACAAAAGGGAGATGACGACGACCAGTTTCCTTTCTAGCACCATTATTTCTCTTTCCGAACTTTTTTCCTTTTTCTACCTAGCCACCTGTCTGACTTTTCTTTGTGATGACCCGAGAAGCAGAGGCTGTGCTTCCTTGAATGTCTGCAAATGAGACCTCATACTGTGAGCACTGCCATAAAGAAACAACAGAAACAACATAAAACCTAAAAAGGGATCAATTTACATACTGTGTCATACACGGCTGCTCTACTCCACTTAGAGTCAAGTGTGACTTCGAAGAAGACATGAAGAGAGGGGAGAGGTAATGAGAGGGATTTAGCGACACACAGCTATAGAGGTAACACTTCCCTGGGTGGACTTGTACCTGGGAAGATAATAGATCCAAGATTTCTAGTTCTTCAAGAGTGAGTCTGTACTGCTTGATCAAGGACTGGGTGTGTTGTTTGAGGCGGTATCAGGCTCATAAACCTCCATTTTCCGGTCACTTCAGGGATCTGTCGTTACCTGGTGTAACACTTGGGCACTCACATACACAGCAGTGTAAAAGCTGGAAGTTGTTGCTGAAGTGCACCCTTCAGAGAAAGCACTCGGGTGCTGGTAAAGCCAAAGAATCTTCCTTACCCCCAGTACATGGTATGTCAGCCAGCTAGCAGCCTGGTTGTTTCCTCTGGCAATAAAACTCTGGGTTGGTAGCAGCATATGCAAACTTGATTCTAGTATTGGCCTCTGAAAAAAAGAAAGCCAGCAGTGCCTGCACGAGTTTGGATTGAGCTTTTCCATTTATCCTTCTGAAAGGTTTTCTTTCTAAAGAATCCAGAACTGTGGTCCAAGGAGCATAATCAACCCTACAATGTCACAAGGTTCTTTGTGGATTTTTAAGGTAGAGGTTTCAGTGTCCCACAGGAGCTTGTGAGCAGTTGTCCCCACTGGAAGCTCAGGAGACTTTTGCTTCCAGGCTGCATTTTCCTTCCTAAGAATGTCACCGTTTATATTGCTCCCAAATAGTTCTTGGAAAGGATGTGCAACAGCAAGAGCTCTAGAAGAACTGGGCTGATGGTCACAAGGAGTGTCAGAATTTCATTTTATACACAGAGAAAGGGGTTGTCTCTGCCTGCCCACCTGGAACTCCTTTCTTCTGTGTGTGTCCCAATCACTGATACACAGCTTGAGGTTAAATAAACCATCTTTTCACGTGGTGTTAAATCCTTCATCCTACTTTCATGGTTTTAACAAATTATTAATAATAAAAGTATAGTGTGGATACTTGCAGGCTGTCTTCCATCTTCGCTGTCTTCCGTGCTGGCAGCTCTGGTAACCAGTTGGGTTTTTCTTTTTGCCTGCTGAAGGTAAAGGTACAACAGCCGAGTGCCTGAGTGCACAACTCAGGTTGTTTGAGCTGCAGTGGTCCAAGGATATAATGAGGCAAGGGTTGTATTCTTGTGCTAGAATAAATTGAAAGCTGTTTTTTATTGTGGCTCCCTTCACTTGTGCTTCTGCCTCATACAAAGAGCTGCCAACGAAGGCCAGGCACCGTAGCTGAAGAATTGCTGCCTTTCACCTCTGCCAGCCTTACCCAGAATAAAGAATAGACCTTGACGCTCCAGGGCCCGGTATAAATCAGGGGGGCTTTATTAAAGCTAAATGCATGTGAATGTTCATAATGTGGTGTTCTTAACAAAGTCTGTTTCTTTTGACTGGGTTCCATTTTAACTGATAATGGGTAAGAGAAAACCGCTTAAGTAGAAATGCATGTTTTTATCATGAATGTTGTAGCTAGGCAGAGTTTACTAGAAGAACTAGATTTAGTTTTGCATCTTATTCTTTCTGCCTCTCCCATTTTCTGTCAGCATTCACTGTGTGCACCCTGACTGTGGCTTTATTATCTCGCTGCCAAAATTAAAATCGTACTGATGATAACTGATTTTCTGGTGGTTGTGATGACAGATCTGTGATGTTTAGAGGTTTGCATTCTTGCCCTCCCTCTGAGTCCCCCTTCCCCTAAGGGGAATCTGCGCCAAAGAACAAGCTCTTTGCCTACGGCACTCATCGTTGAACCTTCAGATCAACCAGTTAATATTCAAAACATTTTCTATTTAAATTAAAAACTTACTTCTTCTTAATCTTCCCCTTCCCCACAAAAATCTCAGGCTCAACCTCTTATGCTCCAAATCTAAACCCAAAGGGTAAATGATCTTTACTGTAAGAAACTAATCAGATGCAGGAATTTACTTAATGCAGAATTTTTTTAAATAGAGCTCTCTAGTAATAAAAATGGAGAGCCTCAAAACACTTCTGTGCTTTTCCAGGCCCTAGCAGAAGTTATCAACAGACATCTTCTGCACTAAGGATTTAGCCTAAATTTATTGAGATCCATCTATTGGGCCCAAGTCTGACTGACTTCTGGGGGCGGCTGCTCCCCTGTATTATTTCTGTCTCTCTGAAAAATTGCAGATATAGTCTCAGATTTAGAAAACAGAATGTTGTTTTGGCAACTGTCCCATGTTGATGCTGCTCGTAGGCCATGTATTTATGTACTACATACTCGGTAGAAATACTGTCCCTTGAATTGCTAGGTTAACGAAGTGCAGTATCACTGCATAAAGGTGTTTCCTTCATGGATGCATTTTAGAAAACACCAAGCATAGTTTAATGATGGCTCCATATATTTCCCTTGAAAGGCTTTGCAAAGGAGATTGTTTATTGAGCAGCATTGGGTAAATAGGGAGGGAGAACCCAAAATTTCAGCATGTTGAAACTTGTTTTCTTACTGTAGTGTTCAGAGGCAAGTTGCTTTTACTTTACTCTTCATCTTTTTTCCTAGTCCTTCCTGTCATACCTGCCCTATGCTCAGTAGCAGCGAAAGAGGACGCAAGATTGTGTGAGTACAAGAGGAGTAGAAAAGAAAAGGTAGCAGGCTGCCTAGGGAGGTGGCTGAGTCACCTTCCCTGGGTGTGTTTTTAAAAAGAGTAGATGAGGTACTTAGGGGTATGATTTATCTTAGGATGAGATTGGTTGGACTTGATGATCTTCAGAGATCTTTTCCAACCTTGTGATTCTGTGATTTTGAAAAAAGGAAAGGGAAATTTTGAGAACTGAGATACCTGGTGCATGTTACTGGCTCTACCTGTTTGTTTAGTAACTCTCAAAAATGCAGAAGTGTAGGTCGCCCTTCACCTGATACCTAGTTGCAGCACCGCGTGGTCCTGCCAAAAGCTGAAGTTCAAGTGCTGGGGTGGGGGTGTGTGTCCAAAGCTGCCAGCCTCAAGCTCTTGCTTTGTCTTCCAGATGCAACAGAAAAATCAAAACATGGTGACTTAAACTGCTGGTGGAGCCAACTAGGGTGTGCAGGTACACACTCATGCTGAAGACCTGCTGCCCGTTGGCATCAATGAACTCAAGAGGGAATGGATTGCATGTGTTGCAAATCCCTTTTTCGAAGGCAGAGGAGCTCAAATTGCCTTCTCCTCTGGGAAGGTCGGGAGGGAAGTGCGGTTTTGGGCTGAAGCAGAGTCAAGGGTTGCCTACAGGCAGTTAATCTCCTTTACTGTGGATACAGGTATTCAGTGCTTGTAAATGCCAGGCTGTAGGGAATTACAGACTGGGAGGGACAGGAGAGCAGATTAAAGTTACAGGATGCTCAAAAGGCCCGGTACAGGATTGGCTCTGCCTTGGGGGACTGGGGTGGTGGGAAAAGCAGAATGGAGACAAAGCAACATATATTTTGCTTTCCTTTCATTACTCCTTTTTATGGCTCTTTCCCCCCCCAACCACTTCCTTCAATGAAAGAGCGCTTTTTCATCAGGAATTTCTCCATGCCTCCTTCAGGGAATAGCAGTATTTTTCTCCATCCCTCTAATCCACTTCCCCCTTCTGCCCATATTTCACACCTCTGAGAAATCCAAAGGCACTTTATTCCCTACCCCTCATCGGTTGGTTAAAAGTGTCGTCAGGGAATAGAACAGAAAGCTGTTCTGTGCCAGAAGGACAGGGCTCTCTGCAGCTCTGTTTTGCTCCTCGATTCCCAAAGCAGTCAAGTCCCAGGCTTTCATTTCCCAGCCTGCCTGAGCACCGTGCGCCGTGTTACCCGGAGATTCCTTAACGTACTTGGGCAATTAACATCCCGCCTTCGCAGGGTTTCCATTAGGTCTTTCAGCACTTGAAAGGGCTGTAGTTCACTGCTGGAATGTCAGCATAAGGTTTTAATTTCAGACTCGTAATGGGAAATATGTCTATAGAGCTTTGCCCAGAAAAGGGTTAATGTGAGAGACCCAGACTTCTGATAGACTAACGCAGGAAAAACTATTTCCATCATGGTAAATAAAAGTGCATTTAAAAGACATTTAGTCATGGGAATAAAAGCTAAAGAAACACATGCTACATTGGGATGGTTTATATTAGTGTCATTAACTCCTATGTTTTGGAATAACTCCCAGATGAAGGATTATGCTGAAAGTAGGAATTAATGGCACTAATGTAAGCCATTCCGTGTAGTGTGCATTTATACCTTTGATTTGGGAGGCATGGGGCGAGCAGTCAGTAACACAGCGAAGCTGCGTGTAGTACAGACCATGATTAAAAGTTAGTACGAACTAGCCTTGCTTTGGGCCAAGGGAGCTTTATCCCATAGGCTTAAGACAGCTGGAAAGAGGTTGGGAAATCCTTAAGTAACCTTGTGTAACCTACCATTAAGGTCTTGAGCTTTGCAGAAACCTGTCACCCTAATGCAGAGAAAAATTCAGTGTAGAGTGCTTTACAGTGGGGTAGCCTGCAGACCCTAACAATGACTAAAAAGGCCTTTCCCCAAATTCTTAAAATGTTTGCTGCAGAAAATGAGCATGGTCCTTTGTGGCTTCCAGGGAGACCTTTCAAGCAAAGGAACATTAATACCAGTAGTGGAGGGCGGCTGAGCTCCTCGGTTAGCACAGAAGGAGCAGTAGCAGTTGGCTCCTGACAGAGCTGCTCCTCTGGGGACATTTAGGCTAGTAAATTTTCTGAGAAGTTTTGTGTTCAAAGCTGTTTTGTTTTCTAAACTGTGAATTCCATCACAGAAATGATGTCTAGAGCATCAATAAGTGACTCAGGAGTAGATGCTTATTTTCTTCCATTTCTTTTTGTAATTGCTTCACTCTGCTCACCGATTATCCTTGGTTAGGGTGGGATGGTTAAAAACATGTGAGCAATTTAGAAGCATAACTATAGGAATCATCCATCCTAGTGAAAATCCCATCTAATATTTGTATCACCATTCTACCTGCTGCAGTAACATTTTATAGAACACCTTCTTCTGAGCCTGTAGCCCTAAGAACCCACGGTCCTGCCTTTCTTGGACCTTCTGCAGATGTCTACCTGTCCTCCACGTCCTGGAGTCCTTCAGAAGGAAAGGCCAGGGGGAAGAGGGTGCTCTGCTTCCTCCAGCAGACTCCCTGGGTTCCTATGGGTGTTGGGAGGAGGCATGTCAATGGAGTTTGCTCTGTGACCTGCCTCGTGCTGCAGACATTGAGATATCTGGGGTTGATGTCTCGCATCACTCCAACCAATGAACCAGATCCTGCATCTGAAAGGAGATGTAGTTTATTTTAGAGGTGAAACTTCAGTGGGTGTGTTTTGGAGAGGAGTTAGGATTGCCAAGTACTTCTGCTATTATGAACTTTTGTTAATTGCTTAGAAATTTATGATATGACAACTGGGAGGAAAATGGTCTCGAGCATGATTTATTTCTTTGTTTAAAATAGGATTGTAATTGTGAGTCAGTTGTTTTGGGTGTGTAGAAAACCCCATCAGACACAGTATCCTAGTGCTTTCTGCAAGGATTGTGAAAAGTGCAATGTAACAGAGGCCACGGGCTCATCACTGTGTTACTCTCTTAAAAGTTGAGGTTTTGATTGTAGAAGTGTATCCAGAGCAAAGCCTTAATTTTTATGAAGGTGGTAACTTTAACAGTGAATCCCAGACGTGTTTGGTTTAAACAGCTGTTTTATTCCTTGGTTCATACCCAGCTTCAGATAAATCCAGTTTTGGTCCTTTCCCCTATCCTCTCTGAATGTTTGAGGTACCTACAGTGGACGGTGCTCTGTAGGAGTCTTGTCTGGCTTTGGCATTATAGATGAAGATGACAGATCTATAATAGATAGATATCACAGGTGATAGGTATCATAGATAGAGCTATGTGGATCTTTACTACTGACATGGCCTGTAAAACCCCTCCTGCAAGGACAGCGGTGTCAGTGGCAGGGGTAGAGAGGAGTTCACCTTTTGGTACTGGCTGCTCCTTTCCTCTGCCTTTGTCTCATCTGTTTGAGGAGAAGGCAGTCAGGAAGAGTCCTCTCTCAGCATTACCACTGTATGCATTTTATTTTGTTGATCTGACTGCTTAATTATAAGCGTACCCATACGTGAAATTACATGTTTTGATTAACTTCAGTTGGTCTAACTAAACTTTGAAATGGAAACACACTTTGCTGAAAGCAGAAAGCTGTTTAGTTTCCAGATTAATCCTAGAATTACACACTGGGTTTGCTTCATGGAAACAAGTGTGCTTAAAAAATTACCTCCGCTAAGTAGGTTTGTGTTGTTTGAAGAGACCCAGAAACAATAGCTGACTTGAACCCTGTCCATCTGCCAGTACCCTTTATTGTAGGGACCAGAGGACATTATGGTCAGCAGGCACACTGCCCACATTGCCTTTTAGATAGCTTTCACTCAGAACCAAGCATTCTGTGCAAGGTGATTAAAGGTAATTATGAGCCCGAGGTAGCTTCAGTTAAGAAAACGGCACGTGGGGCTTGTTGGTGTGATGGTTGCTGAGGGCTTCATGCCAAGCTATAGGATGTAAGACAGGTGCTGAGGTTGTGTTCAGAGCACGGGCCCAGTCCTGCAGATGATGAGGTTGTACTCAGAGGTGTAGGACCTCTAGTGCCTGTGCCACTTGGGTGGGTGTTAGTGTTGGGCATCCTTTGCTGGCTCTGAATTAGAGGGACACCTTTGGGATGAATGTGTCTCCCTGGTGACAGCAGCTGTAATGCTCTTCACAAGGTGTCGTGGGCTCAGACTCTTCCAGCATAAAGTGGGACATGTGCTGTGGATCACAGGGTCACACACTGTGTCGTGGGACCTGCTGGGGCTGCTCTCCTTGTGTGTTCACAGGCAGCTCACAGATTCACGGGGTGACAGTGTGAGACTGGCACCAAGGTCCAAAAAGCCTTATGTGTTGTGGAAAGATGAGAACATGTGTGGAGAGGGAGCTCCTTGACACGGGCACTGAGACCCTGATGAAACATGAAGGGAAGAATAATCTTACACTGAAAGTGTATCGGCTCAGGAGATCCAGACTTGACTTTGTCTCTGGTTTAGGCTCAACCTGTCCACAGAGCCATTCTCTTTTCTCTGCCTTATTACCCCATTTGTGAAGCACCTATAAATTCTACTGCTTTTCTGTACCAAGATTTTGTGCTGTTTAAATCCTTTATGCTTGTGGAAGCCTCAGGTAGTGCAATGAGTCCAGGTAGGTTCAATAAATAAAGGATGGATATGATTATTTCTCTTCTGTTTGCATATTTACAAGGCTGTGTTCTTTGATGTACCATATTTAGTGCAGAACTTGTAATGAATTACGTTGCAGCAGCTTTTTGGTGGCTTCAGAAGGGTCAGGGTGAGTTTTTTTTTTTCACTATATCATTTATGCCTGTTTTGCTCTGACTGTGAGATAGAACCAGCTTTGCTTGACGGTGACTAAATGCCCAAAAAAAATATGTTCACTTCTAAGTTCAGCTTCACTTTTACTCCTTAAATACATCTCCAAATTCACTCATGAAGAACGATGAATAGTTTGCTTTTGGATGATCAGTCTTAGAGCATCCTCCCTCTCAAATGTCCGTCTTCCTAGAGAAAATGGCTTCACTTTTTGTTGTATCAAACCTTGTAATGCTTAAGAGAGTCCTGTCAGAGTTTCCAGTGTCAATTCCTCCCCCCACCATTAAGCACTTGATGGAGAGAGGGAAGGAAGGAATCAGTGTGTATAATTTTAGAATGCCTTATGTACTGACATTTAACCACTGGACCCTCAAAAAATGAACAGAGATTGAAGTATCAAACAGCTTTGCCTGTACAGCTCTTGCTAGGCATGCTTAGCTGGAGGAATGAAAGATTCTGAACATCTTCAATATTTATGCTTCACAAGGCAGTTATCCTCAGTTATCCTTTTAGCAAGTCCCATTTCTCCCTGTTCTGTCATGGGCTCATTTATACTAGGCTGATTTAGTGCTAACTGGGGAGATTAGATTGCCCTGCTTGATGCTGTCAGCTAAAACTGAGTCAGTGTCTGTATACTGTGGCCCAATTGCTCAAAGAACCTTACCCTCTTCTGTATTGCTCATTCTATTAGATACAAAAGCCTTTCTCACCCGGCTTTTGTGCTGGGGTCAATTAGCTCCTGAAATAGCTCATATAACACAAATAATAATGGCAGCGCTAATCCTTTGGGCAAGCTCTATACAATGGCCACTTCTGGCCCGGAGGACAAAGAGGGCTGTTTATCTTCGCTGCACACAGTCTCCAGGACTTTGCCCAGTCATTTGCAGAAGAATTTATTATCACAGAGGTCATAGGTGGTTTGCATTGGAGGAGATTTTCTACCTTGCCACCATATGGGATGTCCTTGTCTTATTCCTATAGGATTGAGCAGTGCTTCAGGTGAATTGGATCACAAATATCTATGTTCAAATAATGCTATCTTAGGTAAACATGGACTTCAAAGACATTTAAAGTGAAGGCTAACACAGCACATTTAATGGTCCTTCTTGTGGGCACAGAGAGAATTATAGCAGGAGTGATGCCTCCTGTAAGCTGCCCTCCAGCCTGCAGCTCCCACAGTAACAGTCAAAATGATTCAACAAAGGCAAATTAGCCTCGAGACAGAGGTAGTGTCTGGCTGTACAGTTATTGTGTCCAAGCTCCTACACTCAAAATAACTTCATCTTTGTCTTTTTTCCACTTATAAGTGATATCATAAAAGAAAGAAATGAACTGATAGGCTAACTTAATAACAAGGATTTGCTCCGTGTCCCCAGAAGGAAAGAAGTTGCTCCTAGCCTGGGATCCTGTGGGTTAAAACTCTGAGCTGCATTTTTAGATCTGAGTGTTTAAATCCTTTAGAAGGGGACAGGAGTGGAAATGCAGCCAAACACTATGGTTAACCTTCCTGGATATAAATGAGACACACTTGATAAAGCTTGGTAGCTAAGGGCGCAGCCTACCAGAGAGGAATTAAAAGGTGTTGACTTCCCGCATCTTAAACATTTCTCCTGGCCTTTTAGCACCATAATTAGTGTGTAGAAGTGAGCATCATATCCAGATAATCCATATTGCTCTTCCCTTTGCAGGAAGTTTTGAGCTGTGGTTCTGCTACAGGTATTATTCTAGTGTGCGTCTAGGGCAGAAGAGGGATGATTTATAGGCCTGATACCTGAAAACAGCACTTCCCACTAATCACCCTTCCAGGCTCACATCTCTGGTAATTTCCCCTATTGTTCATTTGCCTTTATCTTGCAGTTGGTCTTTTTCCCAAAGAATGAGGTGCAGTCTCATTACTTGAGGCATAACCCCCTTGTACATCAGCGGATAATTTGCATTTCTCTTGTCTTTTTGTGGTTTTATTTTTGTTTTAAATTATTTTTTGGCATCTTCCATCTCATGCCCCAGAAAGCCTCACACCTTCTAATCAGCTGGTTCTGGTGGCTTTGGGGGGCAGCAGCTCATGTGCTCCTGAGCCTTCTATAGGACCGAATCACCCTGGGCACCGTGGCTGCCCACCAGGCCTGCAAGCTCAGCGTGTGCCGGGAACTTCTGTACCAAGGGCATCAGCAAATCGGTGAGGGCACGAGGAGAGAAGTGTGATGGCTCTTCAGAAGTTCCTTTCTGGTGGTAGTCAGTGTTATGCCAATTACAGCTCATCCTTGCTGGGCATTTCGGTAGGTTATGTGTTGCAGTTGTCTCAGTTGTTTCTCTTCTTTTCCCAGAGTGCCATATGAATTGGTCCAAATAACTTTTATTTCCATAGTTTCTCTCCCTGTGCTTTCCCTGGTCTAGTTTTGCCAGATTCTTTTTTCTCCTCTCGCTGATGAGAAGAAAAATAACAGTAGCTTTCCATGCTCATAGAAACACTTGAGATGAAAGTGGATCTGAACAGAACATGGCAGGCAAGTTGTACCCACAGTGTAACAGCCATTATACCAATTGCTTTAGTTTAGTTCAGTCTCGGTAATAAGATCTGCTAAACTTTCAAGGCTCAGCATTGAGGGAACTATCTTTTAAAAGAATAACAAGAAGATATGTTTTAAAATATCTCCTTCAGCCTTGGATAAATCTAAGGGTAGATGACACGTGAGGCTCTTGGGGCAGAACTTTCTGAAGCAAGTTGGATGAGCTTCCCCAGTTACTTTTTCATTAGAGCAGTGTATAGTGCATGTTCAGAGTACATTAATGGCTACATCATCAGTAATAAATTAGGTTGTTAAGAGCGGTATGTGATGCTATCAGATCATTGTAGCCATGCTGCTTTCATTCTCTGTTTTTAAATGAATCTGGAGTCATATCTTGAGAAAGTCAAAAGCCTCTGAGGCCAGAGGGGAAAAAAAGCTGGATGGCTGACTGGGAGAGAATAGCAATAAACTTCTGGAGAGAAGAAATAAAGCTGCACATTTTTTTGTTTCTCTCTCACATGATTTTTATGTATTGTATCTGCATCCAAACTCTCCAGTATGATGAAGAACATATTCCCAGAGACAGTGTGCAGCACAGAGATAGGCAAACTCCTGAAGTGCGGTGTAAAACGGGCATTTCAGTACCAACCGGAGCAGGAGGGCAGGTGTGCAGGGAAACCTGGGTCTCCCTGCTCTTACCTGCTGGTAAAACTCCCCTGCAACTGACCTGCTGCCCAGGCAGGCTTGTTTGGGCATTGGTGCTTGCCAGAAGCATTGGGTTTGTCATTTTGTTCTTCATCCGACTTCCCTTTCACTGCAGCTCAGTCATTCGGTCCTGTGAACGCCATGGACCATCTCCAGGCTGGTTGTGTGTTTATCTGCTCATTCACATCTTAATACAACTGTCCTACAGCCGTTCCTCAGCACTGATACAGGAACAGCCAAGCCTTCATCTAATCATTTAGAAAATCAGCTGTATTTAGTGACTAAAAAGATTACTGTGGTCTGAAATATATCCTTCCCACATGCTGTTCTCCATTGCTTGTCCAGCTGGTTTAATTGGCCCGTAGTCAAGTGTGTTGGAGAACCAAATCCTACATTAGAAAGTTGACCTTTTCTTTATTGAACATCTAATTTCATCCCAAGAGTCAGGGCACTTTTGCTTTATGAAATGTGCTCCCTCATCTCGTTTTGTGTATTCCAAAAGATGTTGCTGCAGTGTTCTTGTCTCCATGTGTTAGCTTTTGCCATGAGAAGGTCCCAGCTTCTCTTGGGCAGAAGATGACTTACTTGGTAGCCTTAAAGGATTCTGACTTAATCATATATACCAGTATATTTTTTCCTGCTTCGAGCCGTTCTAACCAAATGCCCCATGCATGTATTAAGAAAAGCTGATATATATTGGCTTTTGGCGACTTAACCTGGGGAATCACACTTGCACAAGACTATCAGTTCACTTTCTGAGTTTAAAAAAAAAAATTAGTAATTATTATAAATAACTGGCAGAATAAAAACATGTTTTAAGTAGAATTAGCAGATTGGTTTGCTTTTTGTAATGAAAGAGGATGAAGATGTGCAAAAATACAGATCTTGAGCATTATAGTCTATTTTTATCCTGGCTTAGATGACTGAGAGTAGTGTGTAAACAGCACACCAATTATTTCCAAACAGCACATCATCGTCCTACCACCTGCTTAAACAGAATTTTACAGCTGACAGTCATCCCCTAGAAGAGACTCTCTTCCAGGATGTATTTGATGTTCAAAGTTTAAAGTGTGAAATTACGTACCCGTTGGGTTTTGTGTCCAGTTGTGCCTCTGGCTCTTCTTTGCGTCTTAGTTTATCCGCTAATAAATTAGTGTGTATTGCTTGCCTGTCTCACAGGAATGTAGCGAAACTCACTGTTTGCAAAGCTGTTTGATTAAAGAGATTATTCCCAATAAAAACTGGTTCTAAACATCTGAAAAAAACTGGACAACATTCAGATCCCAGATGGACATCAATGGCTTGTGTCCATAATGGTTATTGACAGCAAGAATTGGGGCAGGATTTTCATGAGGACTGAAACGTGTTGGGTTGTTTTTTTCCTCATATGCCTCAAATTTGGGTACTGAACTGTAAATAGCTGCATTTTTTTGAAGCCTGAGCTCTTACTTAGCATACAGCTATATGAACAAGTTATTTAATAGTAAGCTGGTATGTGGATTTAGGAAAACAGGAGATTCTCTGTGGCTGTTGGTGGTGTGTGTGGCTTTACAGTAGACATGGGCTGGCTTACCCTGCTTCCACCTGAAGGTGCCTTGCATCATGGCAGGGTATGGGTGGGCAGCTGTAATGGAGCAGCTGATTATTTTAAAAGTTGCATGCCCATTTAAAATGTGTTGTGTTTGGAAGGGAGGCTTGGGTTGCTTTTTTTTCCATGCTGGTCAGTGTTTCTGACTGCTCCAACAGACTCCATGAACTTTGGTCCCATCAATACTTCAACTTTACAGCAGAGCAACCCTTCTTTCTGCTCTATTAACACCATAATGCAGTTTTATACACTTGCTTCCAGAGATTCTTATAACAAAAAAGAAAAAAATAAAGGGGAAAAAAAAGGAACTTCACAGAGAATGTCTTCAGAATGCTCGAAACCAGGAAGCTGATTTTCAGCTGGCAGGTGGCTTGGTGCCGCTGCATTGTCAGCATGCCTTCCTCATATCGCCTTGTTGCTCCAGGGCCTGATGCTGGCAGATTACAACTCTGTAGCTAGTCATTTTCGATTTATTTGAACCTGTTTCTCCAGTCTACTGAGCTTTCGCTGGCTAGCATCAATTCAGACACATTGCAATTCCTCAGAACCTCTACCCCATCAGATGGTTCGATCTATGAGAAATTTAGCTAGAGGCGCTTAGACAAAAAAGAAATATTGTGGCTGGGGAAGCATTTAAGTTAGAGGAGGCAGCCAGGGCTGTTTTATTACTTAGGCCTCTGTCACCTGTGATGACCCACGAGAGTGGAGAATATTGATCGCTTGTCACTCATGGCATTCAGTAGATTGCATTGACAAAGCTTGTCAGGCCTCTAATAGCAGGGTTAGTGGCCTTGGCTGCAACCCAGGGGAAAACTCTACCGTGCCTATTACTTGGCGGCCTTTAACTCTTACAGAATTGGGAGTGAACGTTGACAAAAGTGAGGGAATCATTTTGTAGTTACAAATGCCCTTTCCTGCTCTGTGCTTTGTTTTGGGTTTAATTTCCTCTACTTTTAGACCTATTGTCCTCATCAGCCATGCTGCTTTTGCTAAGGCAGGGAAATCAGTATGAGATGTTTGCCTCTTCCGTTGGTGTATCCGGTCCTTGCATGAGCACAGGCTAACTTGGAGAAGCCAGCTGTTCCATCCATCCTATTCCAATGTAGTCTTTAAAAATGTGATGGAGAGAGAGACCCAGAGCCCAAAGCTGAGCCTGGTACCTGCAGCCACTTAAAAACACAGTTATCAATCACTGTGGAGTGAAGGTTAGTGAACCATAGCAGATCTGTACTTATCCTCAGATCCCTGACTCTGCCACCAGCTCTTGTTACAAAGATAGACACATAGTGTGCTGGATTTATCTTGCCTTTGCTTTATCTTCCCTGTCAGTATAGGGCTAGGACTTGATTATTAGAAAAAAACAAACTAAAAATATATATAGTGGGGGAAGGAGGAGAAGGCCATGGGAGGCAGGCTGGATAACTGTTGTAGGTCCTTTCCAACTGAAATGGTCTGTTCCCTGCTCTGTTCTCGAACGCAGAGCACACAGAGAAGGTGCACACATAGAGGCACTGGACACAGCATAGATGTTCAGGGGGATCCGTGGCCATTCTTGGTATTTCTAACCTCATTGTAGTTAAGCCTTAAGTTAGAAAATGACCTCCAAGGACTCGGGAAGGTCAGTTTGATGTACTGCCATGAGGTCTGTGCCAATGGTGGGCATATCATGCTTGTGCTCCTTGGCTGCCTGCGGGAGCATAGTGGGCTCAGTTAGTTACAGGTAGTGTGAAACGGCAAAGAATCCAGCATCTCTGTGGTACCTGAGCAGTGAAGAGTTCCTGAAGGGAGTCAGGGTGTGCAAATAACTGCTGAATATTTGATGTGCACGTAATAGGCATTCTCTGTGTTCTGTCACCTATTCCCCAGGGGTTCCAGGACAGAATGACAGGACTGTTATGTCACTGCCATGTCCCTCTTTCAGCTCCCAACAGCAATGCAAAGCGGGGCTGGGTCCTCTACCTGGGGGAGCTTGGGGAAGGATCCTGGCCACCCAGGAGTACAAGATTAAATGTTCTTTGTTCACTGAAACTTCCCAGGAGATGATACTTGTTTCTTTTTTTATAGTTTTTTTTAACTGTGGGGGTTTTTTGCCATTTCCCGTGCTAAGGTCTTTTATTTGAGGTAGCAGAAAAAGGTGCCATTTAAAATATATATTTCTCATCAGTCTTTTCAAGGAAATGTGGCCAAAAGTGTCTAAGAAATGCATTCTATATAAAAATTGAACAAGAGAGTAGCTGATAGCGTTGCCTAAAATCTTTAGCTATGCTGCAGTATGTACCCATTGAGAAAGTCTGCAGCTGGAGCTTAGGAACAGGGCTGAACTTCTCCACAGAGAAAATTAGGGCTGCGGGGTTTTCGTGTGCCTCCTCTCTAGACTCTTTGACCAAGTGTTGTTTTGCTTCCAGTAATGTTCTTTGATCCTTGCAGAGAGGTAAGAAGGGATGGTAAATAATCTGCATCTTCTCAGAAGGTCTTGTTCAGAAAGAGTTGGCAAGAAGTGGGAAGAGGTAGTGTGAGCTCACACGAGACCTACCCATCCACATTGAATCGGGCTGTGTTTAGGTGGAAAATAAGGATCACAAGTCAGTGGGTATTTCTGAACCTCCCATGGGAGCTGAAACTGCTTTTTTCCCACAATGCCCAAACTCTCCAACTGCAGCAGACTGACAGTGAGTGGGCAAAGCTGATCCTCAGCTCATAAAGTACTTGTCTTCTCCCCCAAAATACTGAATTACACAGCTGCTCATCCATACTTCCTCCTCCATAGCAGCAGCACAAGGCATCATGCTATCCTGGAAACTTCTCAGTATCCCACTTTCCAGACACTAAAAACAATGACACTTTGGTTTCAGGGATGTCCTGCTTGGCTTTCTAGAAATTAACTATGACATTTTTACATCCAAACAGCAAAACATTAAACTGAGGGGGAGAAATAAATGCTGTGGTAATTACGCAGGTTTCTCAACATGTTAATCCAGCCTGAGCAAAGCATAAAAGCACATGCTTACAGTGGGTGTGATTATTAAACGAGCTGAAATGTTTCTCAGTGTCACTACTCGGACACTTTCTGGATGAAAGATGAAGCTGAACACCAGGTGTCAAGGAGAGCTTGCTGCCACAATATTCCCCTCCTTGCTATCGCTATGCCAATGATACAAAGCTGGGAGGGGTGGCTGACACGCAGGAACACTGCACTGCCATCCAGCGAGACCTGGACAGGCTGGAAAGCTGGGCAGGGAGAAACCAGATGAGGTTTAATAAAAGCAAGCATAAAGTCTTGCACCTGGGGAGGAATAACCGTCTGTATCAGTACAGGCTGGGGGTGACCTGCTGGAGAAGAGCTCTGCAGAGAAGGACCTGGGGGTCCTGGTTGATGACAGGTTGGCCATGAGCCAGCAGTGTGCCCTGGGGGCTGAGAGAGACAATGGGATCCTGGGATGCATCAGGAAGAGTGTGGCCAGCAGGTCTAAGGAGGGGATCCTCCCCCTCTACTCTGCCCTGGTCAGGCCCCACCTGGAGTATTGTGTCCAGTGCTGGGCTCCCTGGGATAAAAAAGACAGGGATCTCCTGAAGAGAGTCCAGAGAAGGGCTACGAAGATGATTAAGGGCCTGGAACATCTCCCCTGTGAGGAAAGGCTGAGGGAGCTGGGGCTGTTCAGCCTGGAGAGAAGAAGACTGAGGGGGGACCTAATTAATGTTTATAAATATCTTAAGGATGGGATGCAGGGGGAAATGGCCAACCCCTTTTCAGTGTCTGTGGAGACAGGACAAGGGGCAATGGCCGCAAGTTAGAGCAGAGGAAGAACTTTTCCCCAGTGAGGGTGCCAGAGCCCTGGGACAGGCTGCCCAGGGAGGTGGTGGAGTCTCCTTCTCTGGAGATATTCAAGACTCGTCTGGACGCCGCCCTGTGCAATATGAGCTGGGGAGCTGCTTTGGCAGGGGGGTTGGATCCGATGATCTCTCGAGGTCCCTTCCAACCCCTGTGATTCTGTGATCAGGATCTTCAGCTCTGTCTCAGGATTTAGACTAAGAGCTTCTTTACGCATCTACTGACCAGTTCTCAAATTCTTCCTATCTTCTGTGGGGAAAAAGCCTTTCAACTTTAGTGAAATGTACGTTGTGTGTGACATTCCTTCCTCTGCCTTCCTGAGGACAGGCTAGCTGGTGGAAAGAAGGAATTAATTACCGGTGTGACTTTGTCCCAAATTGAAACCTAGCTCTGCAAAACAGATGCCCAGCATATTAATTCACCATATCACATTGAGTCTTGAGTTTGAGTTCTCTGTGAAAGGTTTTATAATTCATATAACCTGAAATAATTTACACCTAATTAGATTTTGTCAACTGAATAATTCTGTCTCACGCTGCTTCCGCAGAATAATTTAAGCAACTTCATTTTATCCTCAAAATAGTTGTAAATGTCACATTAATTTTGTTGACATGAGAAACTTATAGGAGAGCCACTTGCAGAATTGTTTGTCAGCTGAATGCATTACGGGCTTTTCACACTGAGTGAGAGGCCAGGGGTGGATGTCTCCTCTATTGGTGTTTTACTCAGGCTGTTAGAGCAGTGTTGCTTTTCAGGGCAAGGTGGGAAAGCTGTTACATCAGAGATCATCTGACAGGTTTTGTGCCTTGGATAATGCAGGCACTGCAGTTTTGTTGTCTGTGGAAGCACTGATGTGACTCCGTACCCATGGTTGCCTTTCTCACCAGCCTGAATGATCAGACCCTGGTTTGCAGGCTGCCATCTGGGAACCCCTTGGCCTGAGCACAGACTGAGCCTGGGGAGTTCTCTGTAGCTCTTTGAGGTCCTCGAACGAGTCCAGATAAGGGCAACCAGGCTGGGGAAGGGGCTGGAGGGCAAATCCTATGAGGAGCAGCTGAGGGAGCTGGGGGTGTTGAGCCTGGAGAAGAGGAGGCTGAGGGGGAGACCTTCTCCCCACCTACAACTCCCTGAAGGGAGGGTGCAGAGAGGTGGGCGATGGTCTCTTCAGCCAGGGGATAGGAGATGGGACAAGGGGCAATGGGCTCAAGCTGGGCCAAGGCAGGTTTAGATTGGACATTAGAAAAAACTGTTTTACTGAAAGAGTTGTTGGGGCCTGGCACAGGCTGCCCAGGAAGGGGCTGAGTCACCTTCCCTGGGTGTGTTTAAAAAAGGGCAGATGAGGTACTTAGGGATCTGGTTTAGCTCAGGATGGGAATGCTTGGACTTGATGATCTTAAAGGTCTTTTCCAACCTTGTGATTCGGTGATTATTTGACCACGGCCTTGGACAGTCCTGCCCTCTGCCCTGCCCAGCACTGAAGGAAGGATGAAAAACCCCTGGCACGTTTCACTGTCAGTGCTGTTTCAGACAAGAAGTTGTTGGGATGCTCTTAGGGTCTCAATGCTAATAGGAAATGATATGAAGTTACCGTGGGTGTGAAACCATGAAACGCCCGGTGGTGCCACCCTCAGGTGCCCTCCTGAAGGCTTCCCACATCTCCCAGGCAGACCTGGCCTGATTCCTGTCCGAAGGAGCTTGGGATGAAGCTCTGTCCAGCTGGAATGTGCTACCAGTGATGGAGATTATTCAGTGGGAGCAGGCAATTGGATTTGTTGGCATGTTATAAATTTTATGCTTCTCTTACTAATAACTAAAAGAAAATCTAAAATTATAAAATTGCCTGCACTCAGAGGAGCTTTTACACGGAAGATAAGAATTGTAACTTATATTTGTCACCCAGTTAGTGTTATTAAAACACTTGAAAGCTTGTTGCTTGGTATTGAAGGCCACAGGTGAAGTCCCACACTGGATTGTTGTGAGCTGAATAAATATGGTCTATTTGCCATATTCAAATTAGAATAGATAACAAACATGAAAGCAGAAGACTTTGATGCAAGGAAATGTTGTAATAGCTTTTGGAAAGGAATTAAATGTTTCAAAAATTAGAAGGAACTGAGATAAAGCATCTTTTCTAATTTCTGTAAAGTGCCATTCAAACTTACTTTAATATCTGTGATATTTGAAATTTGAATCCTTTTTCTTTTTTCCAAATGCAGTCATTTATATGTATTTACACCTGAACTGTTGATATGGGATGTGGGCCAGAAAGCTTCACAGTGCTGCTTCCTTGGTCCAGGCTCTTCATGTGGGATTTTTCATTTAGTCTCCTGGTAGACCAGACTATTTTACTGATGATCACAGCTTGCAGAATAATGTGCCAAGGTATCAGACCAGAAGCATTACTTATTTAAAAAAAAAAGAAAGAAAAAGAATGGCAATGTTCTCATGAAGGGTACAGGGAAATGGCAGCTCCAAGAACTAGACTGCATTCATTGGGAGAGCACCGGTGTGTGCTTGAGGGCCAGGTCCAGATCTCATATTACTGAATAACAAAATATAACTGTGGTCTTCTGAGCCTTGGGTTTTGGCTCTAAGTTTTGAAGGCAAGGTATTACATGTTCTAACATGAGTCCTTTAATGAAACCCATCGTTGGCCTGGATTCTCAGCTGAGTTAGTTGGTAACACCATCACAGGTGTCTTTCCAGCCACGTGGCATTGCTGGGACACCATCCCATCAGTCCCTTTCCTTTCCCCCTTCCCTGATGTGGTGGGATGGCCAATGTGAAATAACAGCCCTTCATCATCTCTCTGGGCAGACTTGAATGTGTTTGCTGGGCTGGAGGATCTGAGGGTGAACCGCCAAGCAGGGCGGTGTGCCTGGCCATCGGGATGTGGATTAGATGGGTGCACTCTTCACTGGGTTAAAAAAACTGGCTGATGGCTGGACCCAAAGAGTTGTGGTGAACGGAGTTAAATCCATCTGGCAGTGGTCAGAAGTGGTGTTCCCCAGGGCTCGGGGCTGGGGCCGGTCCTGTTTAACATCTTTATTAATGAGCTGGAGGAGGGGATCGAGTGCACCCTCAGTGAGTTTGCAGACAGCACTGAGCTGTGTGGGAGTGTGGATCTGCCAGAAGGCAGGAAGGCTCTGCAGAGGGGCCTGGACAGGCTGGAGCGATGGGCAGAGGCCAACTTCATGGGGTTGAACAGGGCCAAGGGCTGGGTCCTGCACTTTGGTTGCAATAACCCCAGGCAGCGCTACAGGCCTGGGGCAGGGTAGCTGGAGAGCTGCCTGGAGCAGAAGGAGCTGGGGGTGTGGGTGGACAGCCGGCTGGACATGAGCCAGCCATGTGCCCGGGTGGCCAAGAAGGCCAACAGCATCCTGGGCTGGATCAGGAGCAGTGTGACCAACAGGAGCAGGGAAGTGATTGTTCCGTTATACTCCGCTCTGGTGAGGCCACACCGTGAGTCCTGTGTCCAGCTTTGGGCCCCTCACTACAGGAAGGATATTGAGATACTGGAGTGTGTCCAGAAAAGGGCAACAAGGCTGGGGAAGGGTCTGGAGCACAAGTCCTGTGAGGAGCAGCTGAGGGAGCTGGGGCTTTTAGTCTTGAGAAGAGGAGGCTGATGGGAGACCTTATTGCTCTCTGCAGCTACCTGCAAGGAGGGTGTAGAGAGGTGGGGGTTGGTCTCTTCTCTCAGGTAACAAGCAATAGGACAAGAGGAAATGGTTTCAAATTGCCCCAGGGGAGATTTAGGTCAGATATCAGGAAGAATTTCTGTACTGAAAGGGTTGTCAGGCATTGGTGCAGGCTACCCAGGGAGGTGATGGGGTTACCATCCCTAGAGGTACTTAAAACGCATGTAGATGTTCTGCTTGAGGCCATGATCTAGAGGTAGGCTAGGCAGGGTTAGGCTGTGGTTGGACTTAATGATCTTAAAGGTCTCTTCCAACCCAGGTGTTTCTGTGATTCTACATGAAGCAGTCCCTTTTTCCATACATTAAACTGTACAGTCACCTGTGAAAACATAAATATACTTCTGCATGTACTGAAAATTCAGCCTTTGTGGCCATGCCTAATAGGAGAAGAAATCTTTAGACAACTTTCTCCTTACTGTTGAGGTTTGTCTGCAGCTTGTCTGAAAGCAGTAATTTAACTGAGCCTGCTGAGCTTTAATCAGCTTTAATGATGAAGATTCATACTGGGTAACATTGTGGTAGGTTATTGGTTTTCCGCTCCACTTCTTCAAACTTCTTTGAACAGGTAACAGAGAGACTGTCACATTAACTATAATTCTTAGCAACTCTATTTCCAAGCAGTTTCTGTCCCAACGTCATTTTGGTCTATTTTATGCTATTCTTGGCAACTCAGGAAAACGAGTAGACTGTTACTTTGGGTTAGTGGGGTGCACACGAACACAGGTACATGTACACTGCCTGGGATGGAGCACTGGCTCTGACAGTCTGGGGCTGAGCCTGTTTGCGCCATCAGCTCAAGGTTCCTCTGGTACCTGGAGCATTTGAAGCTTCAGGGCTCTACTTTCTTGAGTTGATGTTATTATCTGTTTCTGGATTTGATACTGACTTTGATACTGACTTTCACCCTCTGTATTTCTTGGCTAAATGAATGGCAGGTTCTATACTTGGTACTGCTACTATTTATCTCATTAAATCCTGATACTAAATTGTATTTCTTTATGGGCATCACTTTGCTTTGACCCACAGTGTGCTTTGGGCCAGAGGCACTGGGAGGCAGAGGGACCAAACAGCTATAAAATTCTTTTTGAAATGGATACACTGCAAGTGAATGATGCTGAGGCATCTGTTTTAGAAAGAAAAATGCAAAATTAAAGGTAGTGTGTTTGGAGATAGTCGAGACTATTGCATAGTAGCAGGCTGAGTTAGAGAATGCCCAAGGTTTCTTTCAAACCTGGCTTGAGCCAGCAATTTAGGTTTTATTTGCCTTCATTCCTAACAGGTAGGCAAAGCGTACCCATGTCAGTGTGTATATCAATAAAACTTCAGGCAGATTTAAAGACAGGTGCTATTTCAGCAAAATTTGGGCGTGTTTTACTGCAGTACTTCCAGGTTCTCCAGGAACCTCAGGACACTTAGATTAGGCTGTCTTCATACAAATACTGCCAATTCCTGTAACCGAAGCGGTAGCTGGAAAGCTGACAGGCCAACAGGGAGGTTGCGGACGCAGACACTGGACTTTTCTGTCTCCCTGGAAGAACAGAAAAATTCCATTTCTCTGGGGAGAAGCTTATTTTAGACAGGACAACAAGCTCTTTCTACCAGGAAAAATCCTCCAGACTTTTCATCATGAAGTTTGATGTTTTACATTCATCGCCTGTAGAGATTTATGTCCATTAAGTTGCATTTGAAATAAAGGCTCTCTGATAGAAAGGGGCCATTATTGCTTTAAAGTCTTAAAGGTAGTGGAAGACTTAGTGGGGCCACGTACAAGCTGTTCCAAGGTTTGATTTTTTTCCTTCCCCTTCTAAAAATTACTCTTTTTTCCTCCTTTTGTGTTTCTTTTGTCTCTCTTTTGTCTCTCATCTCCAACCACAACTCAGTAGTGGTGCCTGGGACATGACTACCAATATCTTGTGTAAGTCACATTTTGAGAATCTAATCCTGTTGGCAGCAGTCCTGACCCGTGCGGAGAGATATGCAGATACGATGCTTCGGTACCATCCTGTGAATTATCTTGGCAGCAGATACAGACAGACCACGTTCAGAGCCATCAGGTCCTGCATAATTTCCAGAAGAGCTGAGAAAGATTTAACATCAAGGGATTTACATTTTGTTGGTGGTAGGTCAGCTCAGGGCCCCTGAAGCCGCCACCGAATCACCCACGCTCTGGTGTGCTGAACCTGTGGAATTAGATTAATGTTGCTGTTAAAGACCAAAAAAGAAAGAAGAGCAAAAGGCAGATGCCAAGGGTGATGCTGGGGTTTTACGAGAGAAGTCGGTCCTGACAGATTTGGAGGAACCTATGTTGTAACTCAGGTTTCTCATGTTGAGCACACTTTAGCTATAAAGCTAATTATCATAAGGACTTTTAAATGACTCCCTCCTAGTTCTTGTCTGGGTACCAGAGGAGTCCATGTTCTGGTTTTGAGCGGGTAAAATCCTCCTCCTGGAAGCATTTGTTTATCATATTACAGCTTCACATGAGCTGAGCTCAAGCCTGACCCGATGTTAAGTGTCTGTGGTAGATTTCATTACATCCATATACTGGAAGTCCTGCCAATATACTGGCAGCAAAATCCTAGTGGAAAATAAATGGCAATAAAAAAGAGAAATGATAGCCTCTGTGAGTGGTGAGGAGCAGAGCTTTATTGAGACCGGACAGCCCTAGAGATGTCACTTGGCATACAGACACGAGCTTAAGAGAGTGCGAGTGAAAGCTGATATTGGAATAACAACTCTGTGGCACAGACTGGGGAATAATTTAATTAATTGCACCGAAATTTCTTTGATGAATAGTTATGTGGTGATAAGCATGAGGTCGAACAGTAGAATGAGTTTCAGCTTTTTAATGGGCCAGCACAGCTGCAGTTTTGGAAGAGTTCCCATTTGATTTTATTTTCTTTCCCCTCAGTTTCCTAGTGCTCATGCTCTCGATGTCTGTGCGCGGCCGGGGCCGGGCGTACGCACACGTGCTCGTGCATCCAGCCAGGCTCAGCTCCTCACCCCCTGCCCCACGCCTGCCCGGGGAGGAGAGCTGGCCAGAGCCACTTGGCTAAGGTAGCCACTTTGAAATCAATGCCAGATCGAAAGGAAATTGTAGGATGGTTTCTTTATGAATCCTGCATTTTTTTCCTATGATGCTTTTAACAGGGCCTCCGCTGCAACAGTTGTATGAAGATTTTAATAAAACTTTTCTGGTCTCCAGAGGAGGAGGAGGCATGTCTTTGTTGTTGGAGAGCTGGAGGGAAGGGAGCAATGCAACACAGCTGGAATGTGAGCGTTAATCCTATGAATCCTGGGCCATATTTTCAGACAGATCAATTACTTCTGGCTGTAACCAATCTGCAGCCATTTCCTCGCCGTGCAGGGCTCCGTTTACAGTCACTTGGATGCTGCAGCTTGACATAACCTCCTAACTTTATAGAACTTGGGCTGTAAATATCACCCGTTAGACCTGTGGCCACTGTCAGCTACGGTTTACCACGAGTCATTAACTGAAAAATTAGGGGTAAGAGTTGTGGGTGGTGCTGGCTGTCTGGCTGGAAGTTATTTTTAGTACCACGCTGTTGGACAAGTCTGTAGGAGAGCTGCAGCGAGCTTTGAGTGACTGGATGGGCTGTGCAGGTTTGCTAAGGGGTCGTGCGTATCAAGGGCTTGGAGAGAAAAGCCACCAGGTTCCACAGGAGGCCGGGGCAGTGGGGACAGAGCACGGGGAAAGAAGTCGTTGGTGTGCCTCTGGGGATACGTTCCTGAAGATTTGCTCAGCAAAAGAGGAGACCCCTCTTCTGTTATCCCAGGTGTGGGGCCAGTGAATGGTCTGCCAAAACAGATATGAACCCTTCGGACAGAAGTAAAACATGTCAATAGCTGATAAAACCTGTCAACATCAGAACATTTTTTGCAAAGCAGCAGAGCTGCCCCAACACCCTTGGATTTGAATCCCGTTCCCTTATTGCCCTTTTCCTTATCCCAGTTGGAGTAGTAGCATATTACCCCAGCGACAGCTTCCCACTGAGCACTGGGCTTTCAAGAGTTCTTTCACTGAGCCGTGGAAGCAGAGACCCAGATCCCATCCTGCTCGTGGCCTCCGGATGGGCCGGGGGTGGGAAATACCAGCTCGGGCTCTCATTGCAGAATTAATAACGATACAATGACTCCTTTTGGACTTGAGGACTCGCAGCATGGCCTCCATAAGGACTTTCTTCCTTGTGTCTCACATCTTTCAGTGCTTCGTGAATATGTAACACACCCCAAGATACACTGTTATCTTTAGGAGCAGACATTTGCCCCGCTCTCCCTTTCCAGCCTAATTCGTGTGACTGTACTTTAATATCTGATTTATTACTGGGGTCACTGGCACTATTGCATGAGAGTCTTGTGGCTTTGGCCTTGCCAGCAACTAAAAGTAGCAGAGGGGGAACCGCACGGTTAGTTCAGTTAGCTGGTCGGGTTTCTCTTTTCTTTCTTGGATCTGTGCCCATCTTATTATGAGTTCTTTAGAGAAATGAAATGCAGCAGTAGCTTGAAGAAATCATGGACACTTTCCAGCAGTAAAAGAGCTCTGGAGTCAGTATATAAGCTTTCTCCCCTGGTTGCAGTTAGGAAACCAGTTGACAGTATAATGGGCTTTGGGAGGGGGTGCGATGGTTTGTGTGTTCTGTTTGATGTTGCAAATACTGAGCCCTCAGGGAGATCAGGAAAAAGGATGTTCCTTCTTTAGGAAAGGAAAAGATTAACCTGAAATGTGAACTGAAACATAGGAGCTCTGCAAGACTTAGGTGCACCAGAAATGAGTTTGCTTACTTTAATGGAAATATCTTCTGTCTTGTAACAAAGGCAGGCAAGTGTTTTTGCAAGGGTTTGGCTAGAGGAGTAATGTATGTGTGTTTATATAGAGGTAAGAGCCACAGCCAGGGCTCAAAGTAGGTGGATCCTGAAAGCACAATTCCCTCAAGATGAGTTTCTGGCAGTTTGGATGTTCCTCAGAGAGACTTCTAACTGTTGTCCAAGAAAGTCTGGAAGTAATGTGCGGTCACTGTTTTGCCAGAGATTTCTGGGAAAAGTGCTTCTGGTGCATTTCTCCCTTCTCACTTCTGCTTCCATTTATATCCATTAGACTTCTCTTTTTAAAGACAGCAGAACATCTACTATCACTTTTGATAGAGCTGCAGGGGAAAAATATAAGCCTTTCCTTTGAGGTATGATCTTTTTGTCCATTCTGTAGTAAATATTGGTGCAGACAATAGGTGTGGATCTTTGTCAGCAGAAGTTGTGCTGCTGTATTCTTATCTTTACCTGCAAATTGAAATATGCAGACAGTCAGGTGTTTCTACTTAAGCGTGTGCCAATCTGATGGAGTTTCATCTTGGCTGTATCTAAACGTGTTTGCTCTCACAATTTTGTGGCCACTGGAAATGACAGTATATGACACATTTCTAATACTCCAACTTCAGTAAATGTGGTTCAGATGCCCTGTAAAGGATGTGTTTGTCTCCTTTGGGTCATTCTTAATCTTTTGCATTGCTCACAGAATTTATTTTCCTTTTTTTTTTTTCTCCTCTGTTTACCATAACCCCTACAATTTCTTATCTTTGGAAACAAGAATTTAGGTCTGGGGACTTCTTACAGTATAAGGGTATGTGCTGTTTATTTTCTTTGGGGGTTGTTTCTTTATCTTTTTTTGTTTCATAGAATCGTAGACTGGTCTGGGTTGGAAGGGACCCCAAGGATCAGAGAGTTCCAATCCCCCTGCCACAGGCAGGGCCACCAACCTCCAGGCCTGGAGCTACACAAGGTTGCCCAGGGCCCCATCCAACCTGGCCCTGAACACCCCCAGGGACGGGGCACCCACCCCCTCTCTGGGCAGCCTGTTCCAGCCCCTCACCACTCTCTCTGCAAAGAACTTCCCCCTCAGATCCAATTTAAACCTTCCTTCCTTCAGCTTCACTCCATCCCCCTTGTCCTGCCATTGTCTCCCCTTTGAACAAGCTGATTCCCCTCCTGTTCCTCTGCTCCCTTCAGGGGCTGGAAGGCTGCAATGAGGTCCCCCCGCAGCCTTCTCTTCTCCAGGCTGACCCAGCCCAGCTCCCTCAGCCTCTCTCTGTAGGGGAGCTGCTCCAGCCCTCTCATCATCTTTGTGGCTCCTCTGACCCCTCTCCAACAGTTCTACATCTTTCTTGTATTGGGGCCCCAGCTCTGGACACAGGACTCCAGCTGGGGCCTCAGGAGGGCAGAGCAGAGAGGGACAATCTTTCTTTTAGACTTACTTCCTGAGTACCGTAAGGCTTGATGCAGGGAGATGCGTCTGTAGTGAGTACAGACGGATGGGACATGGGGTTGCTGTGGTAGGGAGAAGAGAGGCATTCTTTTAATCCAGCTGATATGTACATGGCTAAGTCAAAAGTTCTGTTTCTGAAATTGGTTGGATGGCATTAGCTGGGCTTTCAGTCATCCAGAAGGACTTTGAAGAATTGGAAAAATGTGATCCCTGAGGTGCTCTGCAGTTGTTTCCGTCCCATCTTAAGGATTTCTAAACTCGTAGAACCTGAATGTGGTGAACACCACGTGCCTGTAATTGAGGATGTGCTTGTCTGTGTGTGTATTTATGAGAAAACACAAGATAATCGTTATTTGGTGAGGGGTTTATGGCTTGTTTTCCTGTATTTTGTTTCCACTGTACTTACAGTTATTGCCAGATTCAATTGAACAAGTTCTTATTTAATGTACAGTGATACCTGGACAACAAGTTCATCCACTTTAACAGCCTATTTTTAGAGGACTCCTGTAACTATAACACGAGAGAATGAAGGTACATGTGCACAGTTGTAATTACACAATGGATCTTAATCTGGGGTGATATTGTGAGATATGAATCTATGGCACTTTCAAACTGAAAAATCAATAAATAAAACTTCAAGCACTCTCAGCACTTCAAAAAATGGGCATATTCTAGGATTTAGCACCCACTCTTGCATCTCTCTCAAAAATAGCATCCTGAGCTTTTAAAACTCACCTATCCTACTGGAATTTCCCATTTATCAGGAAAACTCTGCTGAGCAAAGGCTGATACTCTCCTCTTGCTGTGTTTTCCTCCTTCAGGATAATCGGACTTTCCAGTTCCACAGCCTTGTATTTCCCAGAAAGGTAATGGGGATTATTTTTGTAAAATGTAATGTTCTCCTGTTTAGCTGAAGGAGTTTTAGGTTTTCATAACACTGTGTGTTTACAGAAAATACTGATTATCTTCACCTATGCTGTATTATTATCCCAGCACCCTTTTGTTGTAGCTTTGTACCAGCCTAGACTTCAGAGCAAGTTTAGGCGTCACACAGACACAACATTTGCATCATCTGGAGGACAGAACCTGCAACAGTTTGATTCCTTCTCTTCTCCTTTCCCCTCCACCCCAAGTACATCCACCCTGGTGATTTTTACATTAAGTTTTGTTATGTCATTTCCGTAGCAGAAATTGAGGGAAAGATGGTGATACCATCGCACTTAAAGACAAGCCTCTCCCTGGGCTCTGTGTAGTCACTGAAGGAAAAACCAAACCTCCACAGAATTGTTGTGGCCACTTTGGTTTGGTGCCTGCTCCCTCTCTAAAGTGATTTCTCACTTCTACAGAGGAGGACCCACCTATGAGACTGGATGGCCAAGGTCAGCATTGTGAATGCTTTGACACTGTTACTTTACACGGCATCATAACTTCAGTGGAAAAAGGGCTTGGTTGATGCTGGACCTGATGGGGCTGTGATTTAAACATGCTTTACATATATAAACATGCTATATAAAGTATACTTGCTGTGAGAGCCATCCCTGATTTCAGCCTGACTACTCACAGCCCCAAATGGTAAGGACATCTTCGTGTTTAGGGTTGTTCTGTATAAGTATCATCAGTGGTGCTCCAGACGGTAGGCAGTGAACACCCATTGGAGGTGGCCTTTTCTCTCTGAGATTGTGTTATTCTAGTAAGTGCTCTCTCCTCCCAAGCCTGAATCCCAGAGCCAAGCTGGCTAAGATTGCCTGAAGTGCTTACTATCCTGAGAACTTTTTCAAAAACTGTTAGAATTTAGAGGAGGGAGTTCTAGGCACTTCAAAGTGTTCGTTGATGAAACTTTGGCTAAAGCAACATCTTAAAGTACAGTGCAGGATCAGCAGGCTATCTCAAAATTCTTTCCCTTAAAGCCCTTCGATTTTATTAGGTGGGCGTGAGCAGAAAGGCTGGCTCCAATAAAAACCTAGCTTTGTAATGATTAGCAGGGGCCCTGTATAATTTAGGATATTCTTTACAGTTTATAAATATGGGCTCATAAAAAGCATAGATATAAGGAAGCTGTGACTTTAAGTCATTAGAAGCCCAGTGGTTTGATAAAATAACAGGAAACAGACAATTTATTATGAGCAATCTCGGTAGCTCTGGATTATCTATAAAACTTTTATGGCCCTCCCCAAGTGGCAAGAGGCCATAAAACTTGCCTGAATGAGGGACTTGTTAATTTACTTGTTAAAGCAAATTAAAAATTTATAAGCGCTTTTAGGTAAATGAGATCTTCTCTCATTGCTGCCCTTGCGGGCTCAGAAGTCCTAGGAGGAAAGAAGTGGTTGCACTCAAACATCACAGCAGAACAATAAAAGCTATTAAATTGGTTCAGTTTATTACTACAGAGCCAGGCAGCTGTTGCCATGGTTTGCTGTGGGATGCCAGAGGTTGACACCGTGGCATTTCTGTGGCCTTTGGAAGAAGGTAATAACTGTCCCTTCCACCTACCCCAACGTCTTCCCTGCCTTGCTCTTTACTCTGGTTTTGTGCAGAGCCCTTCGAGTCAGTCTTTAGCCTGTCGCAGAGACAACAGCATCTCCTTTTATCGTCCCTTGTCTTAGTTGTTGTAAAATAGGTTTATGAACACCAAAAAAACCTGCACAGTTCCATCGTGCCTAACCGGGACACTACACAGCAAAATAAGTTTTATTTTATTCCAGTGCTCCTGCTGTAACTAAACACAGCAGTGAGGAAGAAGGGCTTGGCAAGGAAAACAGGGCTGTTTGGGCATCTTTGAGCAATCTTTGAAATCTGTTGAAATGGATTTGAGAAGTGTTTCTCCAGATCACTTCAACGAGAGCTTCTTGCAGCAAATGAGTTCCATCTGGAAGCACCATGAGGAGTTACACTTTGTCCTTGCAGCTCTAACTCAGAAAAACCCTATTAAGAAAGAAAGTTTCTATTGAAATGTCTTAATATTTACCAGAAGACCTGCTTCAGGTAAGGTTTTGAATGAGGAGAGATCTAAATCAGTCGCCAGTGAAGTTAACAAAGCCTCTCCTAAACCTTTCTTTGATAAGCAGCTTGTCTCTACTTGTAGTTATTTCTCTTTTGTTCAGGAAATATCTTTTACAGATCTGATATTATATATACAATGAGTTAACAGCACTTCCATGAGGGAAAGAGTGGCATAAATTCAAAAGGTTTATGTTGTGAACGCTTCAGGTGATCACTTCAGCTACTTTCAGGTGTCTTAAGACCATCACCCAAAAATAAGCCTGCCTTGAATAGTCAGGGGTCTAATCGCAGACCACAGCTTCTAATGCACATTGTGTCCTTATGTGTTTCATTTAATGTTCATTTCATCCAGTATGATTTGTATGATTATATAATTCCTAATGGATAATGCAGGTGCTGTCCTTCAGAATAGGAAATAATTGGTGAGAGAAAGATGTGGAGGACGTGGGGAGGTGTAAAAGCATGGCCTTCAAGGCAGGCCTGAAAAACTGGGGCAGTTTAGTTTTAAAAAGGGAAAATGAAGATACTGATAACAGTCTTCAAACACAAGAGGACTGCTGCAAAGAGGGGCAAAAAATCTGTTCTGCGTATGCATGACGGATGGGACAAGGTCTCACTGCAGGTAAGAGAACAGCTGAGATGTGAAGATGGTGTTTTTAAGGTGAAGACAGTAAAACTGCCTCATTTGCAGCGGTTCTAGGGGTCACTGGGTCTTTAGCAACACTTTGGGCTGGATGAGCTAGTTGTCTGCATGTCATGGATGATGCAGGTACGGTTGGTCTGTCCCGAGGGATGGGCTATGGATCCTCTTGAGTCTGCTTTCTGAATTTTTCTCTGGTTTTCTGTGATTTTCATAATGCTGAGGCTCCTCAGTGCTCATAGACTGCAGCAGGTAAGATGAGTACTCCAGGCAACACTGCCCCAAAGTCTTTATTTCCCATGTGGTTTCCCACTGAGAGACAGATGTTCAGCAGGATGCTTTCCCTTCACACTGCTAGACCAAACAAAAGCTTACAATCTCCAGGAATTCAAGTATAGCAATAGTAATATTCTGGCACTTCCATCACTCAATAGTTGTATTATAAATATTTCATGGAAAAACTGTATCATAAAAGTATTATTTTTTGTAGTGTGCCAAGAGTAGAAAAAAAAAGTTGGAGAGGAAGAAAAAAGTCTGAAAGTCACATTTTACTATTGGGCTGTCCTCACTAAGTATGGTGTTACTCTGAGACTGTCCGACATATAAAAATAAGGCAACGTCTCCGAGGGATATTAATGGTGGTTGTGTGGCTAATGGTTACATGGCAAACTCCCAATGCATTCATTTTAGTGCGTGCCTTTCTCTGAACCAGATATGAGTGGCTGGAAAGATCTCTTGAAATCCCACATGGCATCCCCAGGGACACAGCCTCAGCCATATTTCACTGACCCAAAAGTGGATATAAAATAAGGCAAAAGCTCGCTGTCTTTCAGTGGGGTTATGCTCCTGCCCCGCTAGGCACGTCTGAAACTCCCAGCCCTAATCTTTGAAATTCACAGTGATGACAGCATTTGAAGTCGAATGATTAATCTTTCATGTCCTTTCATACCTAAGTAGGTTTCTGGCTCTAGGTTTTGGAAACCTGAATTTCAAATGGGTTTGTGGGTGTTCTCAGCCTTTCTGGATCTGCCCTTACCCTGTCATAACCTACTGCAACAAGGGAAAAAACAAAGTGCTGAGGCAAAGAGACTGCTTTGTTCCTGCTGAGCCTTTGGGATGGATGCAAGCACATAAGATGGGGCATGGCAGGAACGTAGTGTGTTTTTATTGTAGGTGGTCTGTAAAGGAAGTATCTGTGGAAATACATAGCTATTGTTGGGGTATGTTGAGCCCAACATGTTATTTCTGGAGCTGGTTTGGAACAGCTAAATGCTCCATTGATAGGGCATCATTTGGCAGGTAGAACAGCTGGGCTTGTGATGCTGTGTTCCTTGCCTTGGAGCAGCAATGGGAATGTGGGAATCCCTTACTCTGTGTAGCTGCAATACTTGCTGCACTTCTTGTTCCACGATGGAATCCCCAGGGAACACCACAAAATGAATCTGAGCTGGGTCCTGCAGCTGACTCCTTCCCCAAACTGATGTCAAAGCTTTCCTTGATGGTTTAGTTTAGCCTTGAAATTCACTGTTTACATAAATGACAGGATTAAAAGCAAAACAGGAACCTGGACAGAATGTGGTTCCTGTTAAAATCGTTCCAAGTTACTTGCTAACTTAACCCTTCTGAAAACCAAAGACCCTTACGGAGCTGCCTACGTGTTTAATGAACAGCACGCATGCTATTCAAACCCATCACAGAGGCTCTTTGAATTTTTTCCCCAAAAGCATTTATTTACAGGGCTCATTCATACAGTAGCTAGGTGATGACAACAAATATTGAATAAAATCAGCTTTTTGCCTTACCCTGGGAGCAGTGAGAATGACTTGCCTTGGCTTCATCTAAATCATAACCTGCCAAATTGGTGAAGACCTGCAGAAAACTTATCAGTAGTTCTAAGCTGTGTATCTGATTAGGGGACATATGGATTAGCTTGGTGTCTGTGGCATAAAGATGTGCTTTGGTTTTTTTTAAGCAACTGGGTTTTGCATGGGTGCAGCTTTAGTGACTGGTACCCCATGTTCTTATCAGAAGTGAGCAAGGGAAACGTAGAGGCTCGTAAATATAGGACTCTGATTGCTTTTGAAGACCTGTTTTGATCCGGTTTGTAGGAGAATGCTTTCGTTGCTTTCAGAAAAGTGAATTTGTGTTTGGCTACGCTGTAAGTAATGCGTGAGCCGTAACATTTTAAGTAGGTGTCCTTTATCTAATGTAGATAAAAAGGGACAGGATATCTGTGAGGGGTTAATTCATATGTTCTAAATGAAAATGGAATTAGAAAATGAATTCCCTTCTAACATCTCTATTCAGCGTGCAGATCAAAGCCATCATAGGAGTAAATTTATGTCTGATAGTGTGGACGGTTTCAATGCACACTGGCGAAATATCATGCTGATTGCTGATTGAAAACAGTTGTTAATTCTCTACTTCACTAAATTCAGAGTGGAAAAACTTTCCTTAATAAAGAACAGATTGAAGAGAACCAAGACCTTACTGTGTGGAAATTAATGGCAGATGCATATACTGGTAGTTAAAATGTTTCATTAGATGTTAATGTCTTGCTGTGTTTTTAATTGTTCAGAAATTAGCCTCTAGAATATTAAAACCATCTGTTTGTTATCATGATGAAACAGAATACTTAAATAGTTATTAATTTTGCGGGGTTTTTTTTTCCTTGTCTGCAAAACTTTGATCTGTTGAGATTTCAGTGGATGCTGGATGCAAAAGTGGAAAACGATTTTAGAACACCTTGGTGCCCCAAATATTGGCATTTGCTGCCTGCCACCCATATTTTGCATGCCTGCTTTATTTCACAAATTACTATTCACCAAGGAGAAGTTGACGTTTTTTAGTGCATAGGAGGAGTGTGCTGATGCTTGCTGAGCCTGTATAATGGTTGATTTAAACTGTAATATGGTGCATTTTCACATGCTGATACTTAATTTTTAAGTCTTGTGGGTCATTTTAAAGCCCGAATATTTCAAAGCATCAAAGGGGTTCCATGTAGGTCTATTAACACAGGGCTTTGTCTTCCTTCATTTCCAATTATTTACACCTACTTTTAATCATTTTTTTTTAGGATTGAGTTTTGGGGGAGTTGTTTGGGGGTTTTTCCCCACTGTTTTTTGGCTTTTCATTTTTGTTAAGTTTTGTGGGGTCTTTTTTAAAAAATCACGTAAATGAACAATAATGGGCTTCTTCAAGGTCCTGATTCAGGGTAATATTCCTCCTTATGAGAAAATATATTGAATGTATTTACCGAATAACAGTGAAGATATGCTCATTTTTTTTCCTCAGCTGAGATGAATTCAACTAAGTGTTTAAGTGCTGTCTTGTGGGGAGGCTGTACCATGTATGTGTGCTCAGCTCTCCATTGTGAAGAGCACAATTTATAATACATTTTGTAATGCTTGTTATACTTAAGTGTGAAAATTTATTCAGTAAGCCTAAACATTACGTAGAGAACCATTAACATATCTTTCCAAGTGATTTTTGACCTTTTCCTGAATAAGCACTTTACAAGTTATTAAATGCCAGAATGAGGATTAATTCAAGTAGCCATAAGCTGATAGCAGTCCCGTGGTACAGGTTTTTTGCACTTATCTTTAAACAATAATAAAATTTGGCTTACCTAGTGTATGACTGCATGCTGAATAAGGGTGGGTTTAGTACAGTTTTAAAACATGTGAAAGAGAAGTTTTGTTGGGTTTTTTAATCAGTGTAAGGTACAGAAATTATCAAGTAATGATAGTGGACACCCAGTTCCCTAGATGGATTCTGTACCCCTTAAAATCAGTGGAAACATTCCCCTTGATTGCAGTGGGTGCTGTGTCTTGCCCCAATCCCTTCCTGTCTGCTGAGGTTTCCAGCACAAGGGGCAGGAACACTACCTGACTGGCTGATTTTCCAGATATGAAGCTGATTTTGGACTCGGACTGAGGCAACCAGCTCATCAGATCTATGAAACATTAAATCACCTTTGGTCACTGTTGACAAGGGATAGACTCCAAGGAGTACCAAGGAGATTTTCTGATATTTGCAGATTGGAGGACTCGTTTCAGTTGGCAAAAGTAGTCCAAGGTGAAAGCAGAGTGCTGCAATATATTTCGCATTATTTCTCAGGATGAGAGAGGAAGAGACCTAAGCAGAAAGAAAAATACCCAGAAATAATGTAGGAGAAAGCCAAAACCCCAACAGCAAGCTGGTATTGTTAGGCGTTTGAAGGCATTCTGACTTTTACAAACCAACTGCAGCTGTTACAAGGTTAGTCCAGGGCAAAAATTCAATGAAGTCAATCTGTGGTTGAAGGATGTAATTCTTCAGTGTTTCTTTTCCTGGTAGTGCCTAAGTCCTTGCCACCCCTTCCCACCATTGCCTCCTTCGTTGTGCCAAACTGAAGAACTCATCTGGGTTAAAAGCTTTACAGGAAACGATGAATTAAAAACCAACCCAACAAGCCCTGGTTGTTTCTAACCTGTCTCAGATCCCTGCAGAGCCCCAGGGTCAGCTGCGGCCGTACAGCCCAGGGAGTCTCAGGGCTCTGGGGAAAAGCCTCTCTGAGTCAGTGGGTAAGAGCAAGGCTGGGGCTCATTGAGGTGCTGTGCAACTGGGGCTTCATTACTGGAAAATTCTGACCTGTCAGTGCCAACAGCCGGCATTACAGAGCTGCACCCAGGGCTGCCGGCAACCTGCACACAGCCCAAAACGCTGAAATATCTTATTCTGCTCAAAGAGCTTCCCTCCAAAGAGGGTGGAGCGTGTAACACAAAGGTTCCTCTAAGTGGCAACTTGCCATCTATCAGAAGCTAATCCAGATTTAAACAATTTAAACAACGGTTCCTCCCTTTGCTTTTCTCCTCCGTTGTTTGTGATGACTAGCTTCTCTTCATCTCTAAACTCATCTCCACATCAATGACAGCTGCTAATGAATTCAGATGGTTCATTCCCTTCCCTTCTGTGCTTCTTCAAATAGATTTTCTTTGCCAGATACTTCAGCTCCCCTTTCCTGCTAACAAATTGGTACTGAGGCACATTATTATGACTTTTGCTTCTATCATTCAAGCAAGGGGAAAATACAGTATGTATAGATGTTGAGTTATATGTCAAAATGCTTTTACTCCCCCTTCCCCCCTTCCCTTCACATTATTAAATTATAGAGAAATACTATCATAATAGCCTCTTGGCCAAGTCAAAGAGAGCAGAGTTATGGTTCCCTTGATAAATTGCAAAACATTATTAAGTTTTGCTCTCTGGACTGAGAGCATTGGCATAAAAGGACATCAACTGCAGTCATATTGGTCTTGATTGCTGCTTAATTGCTGCTTGTTTGTGTTAGAGATCATGTGGTTTGATTGATCTTGCCCTGCTTTTGTCATTATAGTTACAACTTCCTAGTTTTCTCCTTGTACAGAGACCACAGGATGACTTTTAAATCTTGAATAATTTATGTGGCTGGCCAGTTAAACGGCTTAAAATAGTATTATGTTTTTAAGCCAATAGCTCAACCTTCAAATCATTATTTATGCAACCAAGTTATTAAATATTTATTCTGGGCTTATATCGAACTATGAAATAACAGGCCTCTTTTATGTAAACAGTGGCAAGCATCCTGAGGTCTGTCCATGAATACTGATATTTCCTCCTTCAAGACATTTATTTACTTCAGTAATGTTAACTGGGTGTCAGGTTAGTGGTCTACATTGAAGGGAGAAAGGGATGATGGTAGCTGCGACTTAATTAAAAGGAGCGAGTGCTGTCACTCCAGTCTTTCTCAGGCTCGGTTCATGGAGCTGTGTCACACCTTTAGATGTTCCCAAAAGGTCTCATCCCATCTTGCATCTCCTTTGTGCACAAGGAGCAATCATCTTGAGGACTTGAAACGAGTGCAGTTCTACAGAAACTACCGTGGGTTTGTGTTTCCCCTCATTAAAACAAGCAGAGGCTCTTCAGATGAATTTGCAGAGAGCTGCTGTGCTGTTAACATTTTTTTCAACCTGGCCTGTTTGCTTTTTGTTCCATCATGTGATTCATTTTATCTTCTTACTTAAGTATTCTTCCAGTAAGTTATCATTTCAAAGTCAACCAGAGGCCAAGCAGAGTTCTTAGGGGGTTGGATGTCAGATACTCTGGGCTGAAAGGGATAATATTTCTGTTCTCTTCTCCCCTTTCCGGAGATTCAGAGCAATGGTAGTGTTTGCCTCTGTTTCCTACCTCACCTGACCCTTCCTGCACAACAAAAACAAGAACTCCTTGCAGGTCCGAGGCTGACACTGGGACAGAGACCTGAGGCCACAGGCTGGACCCTCTGCCTGTCACCACTGCAGCAAGAGCTGGTGACGGCGTAATGGGAAGGATCTGGAAAGTCACTGGAACCAAGGACTCTGAAATTGGCTGTTCTTAGGCAGAACATTGGGTAAGGCTGTAGGCTGGGTTCCTCCTTTCTTAAATGAGTGAGCCGAAGTGGATGGACAAAACCCAGTCCCTGGGGGAAACTCTGAGAGCGAATATGCACACACTGCTCCTTGCAGGGTATTGCCAGGGCCTGGGGGCATGCATAACTCTACAGAAAGGTTGTATCTGTCCCCATACAACTTAAAATCTGGGTTTGGGACTTCCAAAGCAGAAGCAAGAAGTATAGCTGGTGTAAATGGGCATCACTCAGCTGAATAGCTCATAGGACTTACATGGATCAGAATGTGAATGGATGTATATCTGTGCGGATGGTACCAGGCAGGGCTGGGCATGAAAGCAGCCGTGTTTCAGAGGTTTTAAGCAGTACAAATGGTAGTTTCCCTGACGCAGAGCCCAGGGTGAGCCCTGGACATCCAAGGTGGGGGACAAACCAGCTCAGCAGTGGGACTGAGCAAATATTGGGAGGGGCGGATCAATTCCATCCTGATTGCCACCGCTCCAGCTGCTGCCAAGCAGACAGGCCGGACCCTCGCTCTTTATCCCTCTCTGCAGTGTGGGTCTGTGCTGTGGAATCTGTTTGGAGAGATTGATTGGTACAATGGAGTGCTTTGCAAGGTGTAATTTTAAAGGCCATATTTCTCACTGTGCAACCATCAAAATGCAAAGGGTCAGAAGCAGGCTATATTTTTTTGCAATTCAGCTTTTAAAGTGTGCTGAAATACGCTTCATTTGTTGCAATTGCCAACAGCTTGCTGTTTCATACCGCTCTTCGCAGGAGCTGGGGAACAGAGCAAGTCTGTTACACTTTATATGTTGTATAATGTATGTATGATTCTGGGGTGTGATGAGTTTATGCCAAATTTATCTTTGATTTCTGTATAAACAGCATGGAAAAAATGATGGGCTGCATTCTCTGTGTAACTTAGATAAAATAGAGCTACAGAGCTACTTCAGAGTACCTTCTGTGAGCTATATATCTAAGGTTGCCCAAGCATATAACGAAGGAGAAGAGGATCTGGAAATAAATGCCCGTCTCTTTATCCCCCACCCCCGCTTTGGCAAGGATGCTATTTATTCTTAGCCTGTGTTTCTTCTGCTCCCGCGACTGTGAGCAGAACAGATCACTTGGTGTTTCTGTAATAACAATGCTAAATAGCCAAATATCTCCCCAGGAGAAGAGGGGTGTAGCTGTTCCAATAGGTTTCCCCCTGCTGTAAGGCAGTAGAGGGAGAGTTCCTGGACTCCAATCTTGAGCAAGAGCAGCAGCAGACTCTGGATCAGCTCAGAGGCAGCAGGAAATGACCATCAGTGCTTTAGAATAAGTGAGTTAAGGACACCCTTGTTCTGTATCACAGAGCTAATTAGATAATTGTTTGTAGTTATTTGTTTAAGTTCTATTAGATTTAGAGATTTTTTTTTTAACAGGAAATTGGAAAACTATATGTGTTTATTCTTTTTTTTTTTTTCATAAAAAGAATTTTTGAACAGGAAAATTACTTTTTCTACTCAGTAGAGGCAGGAAGGAAACAACAGAAGAAAAAATCTTGTCTTTGTTGGTCTGTTTCCCTTTTACCATGCAGGTATGCAAAATAAAGCTTCATATTCTGGTAGGGATGTCAGATCCCAGGCTGATGGCATGCAGGCCCTGATCCTCAGCTACTGACAATCCTTGGAGCGCACGCATTGGTTGTCACAAGATTAAATATCGAGATGTGCACAGAGAGCCTCTCCTAATGTTTTATTGTATCTCTTAGGTAACAAGATTCTTCTTCCCTGATGTGAAAAATGTCTTTGTATTAATACTGTTCTGTCCACACGCAGTGTGAATTCTTTTTTCATATTTGCTGCCTAAACTTGTGTACAGTAAAGATTCTTCCTCCTCATCACCTCACCTCTGATTTGCTTTCCTTGTGCTGCTCATCCATTTAGCTGGTCAGGCAGACGTCATGATGGTGAATGTGGCTTTGTTAGAAATTCAGGGTAGAGGTCTCGCTCCAGACCCGTGGCTGCTCTGTTGAAGCATCTTTAAAGCTTTGGGTGATGTGTGAGTGCTGTATGAGCAGAATTTGTCTGACTTCAGTCAGTAGCAAGATTGGTTTAAATGGAAGCATTTAAATGACAGCTGTTAATCATGATGTAACTCACAATCTTCGATTTACACTGTTGGTTTTTTCTTGCTATGTAGTTCTCCTTTTATTTGTTTTCATACAGCCAGATTTGTTCTCAATCATTGATAAAATATGTTTTCTTTGCAGTCAAATACTCAGTCCTACATGAAATCTGGTGTTGCTCTTTTCTGACTGATGGCAGACACTTCGTGCTTACGTGTGTGTTTGGGTAGGGCCAGACTGGCCCTTAGGTGTTGTTTGGGTGGTACTTATGGGCAGTCATGCCTGGGGGTCTGAGTAGCTCCAACAAGGCTGTAGTTCAGTGCTGTTGTGATATGTGTGTGTGTGACAGCTGAGCTGACCAGAAAAGTTTAAGATAACTTCTAATTTATTCTTGATATAATTAAAACCCGACCATCTTTAAACTGAACAATGTTTAACTCCTCACCCTTTCATCCACTGGTGCTGTACTTTGGATTTCTATCCTCTGTTGTTGTTTAGAATCAATTATGCTTCAACATGAATTGACATGTTTTGAAATCAAAGTTAACAGATTTTAAGGGAAAAATATGTCTCCTTTAAGGGAAAAATGATGCTACAATACGTGTTTCAATTTGCTGATGATTTTTTCCACCGTGTTGAGTGGGTGGGGGTTAAGTGGGAACTGCACATAGATTTTGGCCCTAGGAGCACATCAAAACAAGGCTCTTCAGAGTATGTGGGGATATTCATGTTAGAAAAGAAATAAATGGGTGAAACTTGTCAGGAGGGAGTCGGGTCACAGCTGGGTACTGGAGATGCTCCCAGTACTGAACTACGCATCAACCTGAGAGACGTGTGATGCTAAAGAGGTTTCAGTGGTCCACCCCTTCCCTGTCACCCCACCTCACACCAGCATGTGGTGGTGCCCACTGCTCCGGCCCCCTCCTTGATCTGTGGCTCACACACCATTGCTGGGGGCTGTGAGGACACAGCCCAACACGGTGCCGATTTGCCCATCTCCCTCCCTGTAACCACACAGGATGGGAGTGGGAACAGGCTCTCACACCTTCCAGGCACACTCCTCCTGCTTGTGTGCTGTGAGCCAAACTCCTCCTGTTTGCTGAGCAGCCATGGTTTCACGATCATTCATGCTGAGTCTGTCCAACCTGTCAACTGGGATCTCACTGGGTTTAGCCAGGCTTTCTTCTTCCTCACAGCCTGAACTGGCTGTTGCTTCCTGGCCTTTGGCCACCTGGAGCAGCCTGTGGGCTTCGGTGACTGCCTGGTGTGCCGGTGCTTCTACGTAGATCCATTTGGGAAAAGTTACATGATGCCAGTAGCAACAAAATTTCACATCTTTGGAGCCTAGCTTGAATCTGGGCTCTCGGGAGAAGTCCAGAGAGTAAGTGGGGGGAAGCTCTGTGTTTATGAAGGAGCAGGTAGAAATGTCTTTGTACTGTGAAGGGCTACTGCCATGGGTACCTGTTCAGGCTTTTGAGTTAGGAAGCATTGCTACCAGAGCACATTGGAGTCTGTTCATCAGCTGATCTGAGCTAGAGAACGTATTCACCCGGGTAGGAGTTGGATCAGAAGAGTTTTGGGCTGTCTTGCCCTTGCAAAAGCTGTGTAAATCAAGAATGACAGGCAGAACCAAAAGCCTAAAATTCCCCTCCCCGCAGAAGGGCTATGCCATCCCTTGGGGAGCAGGTGTCCTCTTCCTCTAGGACTCTGGTAAAGGCATAGCTTGCTGGCTGCACTATAATAGGAAGAAGTGTTAGTATTCATAACTTTAAAGTATAATGTAGTGAAATAATCCTTTAATTCCATATGGTGTGTAAACTCAGGCGCCTCAAAACTATACCATAAATTTACTGCTGCCAAATGGTATGGGTTTTTAAATTAAAATGTATTTAAAAAATAAAAAAGAGCTTGGAAGAACCGCATTAGGGTGCTTTTGACACGATACATAAGCTCTGTGAAAAAGGCTTTTGCTAAATTCTCAGTAGATTTATTTATTTTGCTTTTTGTTACTTGCTAACCAGGCACCACTACTATGGAATAATCTAAAGTGGCTTAGGGATCCAGCAAAGCAAGCTACCATCCTGAGAGGATGATGCTCCCTGCAGCCTGGGGCTCAGCTGCCCTTTCATCCTCCCTTATGCCTCTTAACATGATTGACTATCGCTGTCCTTCATTCTTTTCCTTCCTGAGACAAAAGGCAACAGAGCACTGTGCTGTTATGGGTTATCCTTAGGAGTGTTTTATGGCTTATGCTCCCCATCCTTTCATTTCACAGAAATGCTGACTAATGCAGTAACTACAGCACTGCTCCTGTAGATCTGTACGACTCCTAAGCCTGTGTATTTAGGTCTTGCTTTACCCTTTAACTTCACATGGCAGAAGGACGCCTAGCAGAGAGCTACTTTCCCTGGACACAGCTGAATATTCACTTTGTACTTTTGCTGTCACAAAATAAGGCTGAATATTTCCCTGGTGCAAAAATAGTTGTTAGATTTCAAGTCACCTGAAAAGCAATCCTTGCCCTCATAGAAGAGTTGCTCTGAGTGCTTACTATTACAGCAGTTTCCTGTTGATGTTTTTGCATCTTTTTTGACTTATTCATAATCTGAGCAGTTTCTGGCCAGTTTCTTTGTGATCTTTCGGCCTGAGGTAGTCTTGATTTTTTTCATCAGAGGGTTGCTGTTAGTGTTGCGTATCTGATGCCTCTCCTCCCTTCCCCGCGCTGTCTCTAACCTTCCTGTTCTTCCTGTCCTTCATGGTAGTCCCAGCTCTGCATCTATTTTGTGTTACTCTGTGGGATAGCATGGGGTGGTATACATGAAGGTTTTTGGGTCAGTTTATGAGGAGATGAATGCTTTCCACCAAACCCTGGTGTGGCAAGTTTACCCTGGCTAAGGGGAAACCTCCCACCCAGCGGCTCTCTTACACTTTGCAACAGGGCAGGGGGAGAAAAAAAGATTAAAAAGCTTGTGAGTTGAGATAAAGACTGGGAGATCACCAATTACCGTAGTGGACATAAGAGCCTTGGCCTGGGGAAAACTAATTTAATTTACTGCCAACTAAAATAGATTCGGACAGTGAGAAACAAGAATTGAAATGCCACCCTCTACCCCCCCCCAACTGAGATTCCCTCCTTTATTCCTCTGCCAACCCAAGTGGCAGGGGGCTGTGACCTGTTGCAGCTCCTTCCCTCTGCCCCAGCATGGGTTCCTCCCATGGGTGACAATTCCCTGAGGAAAAATCTGCTCCAGCCTGAGCTCTGCAGGGGCCATGGTTTCCTCAGGGAATATCTAACTGTTCCGGCAGGATCTTCCCATGGGCTGCAGGGGAATCTGCTCAGGCCTCCTTCGTCCCCTCACCCCTCAGTGCTCCAGCATGTTTTCCCTCTCTTAAATGGCGTCCAGAGAGGTGCCACAGCTGCCCTGTCCAGCTGGCCTGCTGCTGAGTGGGGGCAGCTGCGGAACCGGCAGGAACCAGCTGGGCAGTGCCAGTGCATCCTCCCCTCACAGAGGCTCCTGTGCTCCCGCTGCCCATGCCAGGCAGGGACACCTAAAGCACACAGGCTAAGACCTGTGCCTGGACTAAAAGGAAGACTGAAAACCCGGGTGAATGTGTATGTTGTCAGGGCTGCCTCTTTTTTTTCATTAAATACGCTTTCGTAGCGGAGCCGCCTCACCATAGGAGATCGTCGGTGCAGAAGCCTCCAGAGCAGTGAGTAGGATTTATCAGGCCTGTAGAGTGCAGTGTACTCCATGATCGCTCACTGGGAAACTGCCCCTGCTAAAAAGACCCCTCTAAATAGACCAGTTTAGGAGAGAAGGGGACACTATCATTATTCTCATGTTTAGTGGAAGGAATCAGGTGTGGTGAATCAGAAATAAAGCCCACTGCTGCATCCCTGCGCTTCAGCCAGCAGCTATCCTTCTAAGATCCTTTTTTTTCTCCTTTTCCCCTCAGATTTGTAATACAAAAGTGTTCGTTTGACTTTCAGTATTCTCCAACAGATTTGTAGGCATTACAAAATAATAGATTCTGTAGTGCACCCAGAAATACTATGTGATGGTGCTAAGAATGACCAAAAACTCCTAGAAAAGTTTGGGAGATGTGGGTGTTCACCAGGGTCCCGGCTTCGTGCCATTCAGCCTTGGCATGAGCACTTGGATTGCACATGATCACTTTTCTGTGTGTACCCCATCCCAGAGGCTGCATGGGTTTGTTACAAGTCATTGACACTCTGCATTGCCTGGGAATTGTTCTTTTGGATCCAGAAAATGCCTGTATTTCCTCTTTGTGAGACCCTGTAGATTGATCCCTACATGGATAAATTCATCTCCACTGCGCAGTGGAAGCGTCGTGGAGTCATGTGCTTCTTGCAAACCTTTCTTTGCTCCCCACTCGGTGCAGATCAGAAGAGTAGTGACTGTGTTGATGTGAGAGGATCCTCAGTGAGACACTTGAGTAGACATCTTGCTGCCTTTGGATTTTGCATGGGATATGCCAGCAGGAATGATACAGGAACAAGAGTTGTCAGTGTTGCACTTCGTGTTTTCTCCAAGAAGGACAATTGCATTTCTGAGGGGAAGCTGATTTTAGGCTTCCCTTGTGCCCCTGAGTAATGCAACAAATGCATGTGGCTAAAGATCCAGTCTTCTATTTGCAGACCATTTTTAGCAGCAGTATGCCATTTCATCATCATTTGAAGTGGTTGAATTTGTGTGAGTAGATTAAAATGAACCATTGCCTATCCACATTAAGTGTTCTCATGTGCATGTGTAACTTTAGGATCTTAAAAGAAGACAATGGGCACATTTCCATGCTTTATTTTTTTAATTTAGCCCAGATTGATGGGTTTTGGAATAAAATGTAAACCCTCAACAGTTTGGCACATGGAGAAACTCAACTTGGAAAAAAAGAAAGGAAAATATGGAAAGCTTATTAATCTTAACTTGGACTTACTTCTGAGTTTGCTGTCTACTCTGTGCAGTTCACTTTGTTCCTACAGAGTTTCAGGCTCAGATATCTTGGTTACATTCTCTTATTCCTTGTAAATTGCATCTAGAAAAATGACACCTGCTGGGTTTTTCTTCTCTTCTCTCTAAGTAGCTGGAATTCACAATGTAGAAGTATAAAAATGAGCCATCGCGATTAGTTAGCGAATAACTAACGTGTGAAAACTGTGTACAAAATAAATTGTGGGTCTAAAAATAAAATTTGAGACTGGAAAATATTCTTCAGGCCCCAGTTACAGTAAGAGTTTTTCCATCATTGAGTGGATGTTGACAAAAGACCGAGTCAGGGAAACTTGAGCCATTTTCCTTTGGGTGGTTAAATTTTAAACCTGAGACCATAAAATTACAGTACACAGTGGTCTTAGATAAGATCTGTGAGTTATATGTGAAGCATTAGACTTGTTGAATTCGTTATCCTCCCCTCTGCCTCCAAAAAAAATGCTACCTAGATCTATTAGATTTGACTGATAAACCATTCCATTTGAAATAAAAATCTTTTTACTTGAGATTTTCTGGCTGAGCTGTGGAATATTTAGTTTATTTATTAAATTGTAAGTGTTTGACAAATAGCTCTAGTTCTCATGTTACATTTTCTTTGGGCTGAGAGTACACCTGTGCCATTTTTTTCCAGTTCTGCTCATGTATTGCAACTCAGTTGTGTGCCTGAGCCTGTAGTTTATGCACTTTCTCCCTTCTTTCTTGTGACTGATAGCACCCAAAACTCCTCTTTTACTAGAAGGGGGGATAAAGGATGAAGGTAAAGCAGCACACATATCAAATCTGCAGATGTGATTTGTTCTTGCAGGGGGGAACTGATGATAACAGTTAGGGTGAGGATGCTTTGTGCACTCCCTTTGGGAACCTGGGAGAGAACAGCAGTGTATATGGATGACCAGTGTATATGGTGTGAAAGTGTGTCTGGGAAACAGAGCAGAAACACGTCGTGTGTGTGTGTGCCTATAAAAGAGAATGCCTGTGACTTTTTGTGTGTGCTTTTGCAGTGTTTCTGGGACAATGAGGAAAAAAAAGAGAAGAAAGGGGTAAAAAAAGTTGGTGGAGAGAGTTCATGGGGAAGGAATGTTTGGTCTCCAGTCATGAAATAGAGATGACTGATTATCTATTCCTGTACAGTCTGAATAGGAATTCCACCAACTCTATGGATAAATAGAATAAGTTAGGAGGAATCCTTTGGTATTTGTTACATGAATACTGGTTAAGTTTAGTAGGTGTCTCATAAAATACTTCATTAGGTAACTCGCCAAGTATTTTCTCTGCATTTACCTCTGCTGCCAGTATTTATGTATGTGGTTTGTAAATGTAAATTTCTGAAATTGACTTTTTGCCAGTTTTAACCTCAGGAGTAACCAGTCTTCACAGAAAATCAGTTCAAACAAAACATCAACAAGGCTAAACCAAAATTTCAATTCATTTGAGCAAAATATAGGAAAAGATGTGTTAAACCAAATATATACATTTTCATCATCGTGGTAGATATAGTTCATAACTTCCTTTTACTGTGTGTATGTGCTTGTGGACATGTATGTAACGTATGTACATGGTAAATAATATGGTGATGTGTGGACCTGCACAATCCATGGTGGAAGAGAAAGCAGATGTGTTCTCAATTGCATTGAAAATATGGTTTATTTTTTTATTTATTACAAAGCCAGTAAAGTTCATTAAAGCTGGTTTGAAAGGCAAAACCAGTCTGATGCCTCTTAACAAGATCATGTTGCTTTATGAACAGTGAAGTTAGTCAAGCATTGTTTGTAGTACCAGGCACTGCTGTTAGGGCTACTCCAGCAAAAGACCTCCCCAGGGCGATGGCTGCTCCTTTCCCTGGAGAGATTTCTGTTGGTCCTAGATCCTCAGTACTCTTACATTTTAACAAGGGAGGGGTTGATTCTCCATGTGCTTTGATGTGATGGTAACTTTAAAAACTATTTGTAAAATAAATAACTTGAGAAGTCTCAAAATGAAGGTCTGAAACTCTGTATTCCTTGGGACATGAATGTTGCCTCCTTCTATCTGCAGGGAAGGGGTGGTTAAGAAGTGGCACTGGACAAAAGGGCATTTACCTCTACCAAGCTAAACTCATGCTCTCTTTTCTTTTTTATTCTCTTTTCTGCAGCTCAAGCCAGGTCAAAACAGCTGCCGAGACAGTGACAGCGAAAGCGCCAGTGGGGAGTCAAAAGGTTTCCATCGAAGTAGCTCTCGGGAAAGACTCAGCGATGTAAGTAAAACTCCTGCAGCCAAATACTACTCTGATAAACTCCTGATGTGGTTTTCTGAGGGGTGTAGGTCATAACAGGATTTAGGTTCTGGGATGGTTTGTTGCTAAAATCTCCTTCCCTTCAGGAGATTGGGAGAAGACAGGTAACTTAGGTCTCCTGCCCCAGTTCAGTAAAATTCTTAAACCTTGGTACAATGTCTCTCTGCGTGCAAACATTCATTTTGAAATAGCTGAAGGCCATTTAATGAAGTTAAAATGCTCTGCATAGTCGAGAAGTGAGATGGCCTCTTTTTACCCTAAGTGGGGAAGGAAAAGAATGTATTTCTTTGGGTTAAATACTGTCTTTATGAAAAGTGTTAGAATGTCTAGAGAGACTCAGTGACTTTATATACAATGAGTTGATATAACATGGCCAACAATAGCATAAGCTCTGCCTTTACTGCTCTACCGAAACTGCTGTGGAGGGTCCTAAGATGGCAGCTCTGTGGAGAATGTTTTTCTCCGTTGAAGAATGCTGGCCATTCACTGAATGACATGCACGAGTTATTCCGACATATGAACAACTACAGAAATATTTCTGTTGCTCCAATAATATTATTATTTATTATGTGTACCAACACAATCCTTGAGTGTTTTATTCATGGCTGTAGGTACTCTGCTTTCCAGCACAGCCCTGTCCCAAAAGAATATCTAAATTGGGGATTTTGTAGGTCAGATCCTTTGCTGGTAAAAGCGTGGAGAGCTACATCAGTCAGACCAATTGGTATCAGTGAGCAATCTGGCCCTACTTTCAACTAACCCACATCTTGCAAATGGGGATTTTATCGATGGCGTGTCCATGTAGATTTGGATGACGGATACCAGATGGTGTCCTCTATAGGCCAATCCAATAAAACTGAATTGAGCAGACATTAAAAGAAATACCTTTGTAAAGGATACATTTCATTGTGCAAATTTAAGCCTGGAGGCACACAGGTAGCAAGTTGTGCTGAATTGTGCATATCACTGGAACAGCCACCTGATTTTTTTATTATTATTATTTTTTTGTCCTGTGAAGGTGTGAAATCTGTAGCACTCTCTTTCCTCACCCCTTTGTCACATTACTTTAGAGGTCCATTCCTCCCCCAGAGCCAGCCTTTATGGGTACATTCAGATAGACACTTCAGAGCCTGCCCTGCGTAGTTGTCAGGTGAGGTCAGTCTCAGGGCTGCGGGATGTGTGTGGAAGAGGAGAGTGAACCCAGAGGAGTTAGTAGGTAAATGCTCTGTACCAGTAGCAGTGGGTGGCAGCTGACCGCCAGCCTGTCACTGTTGCCATCCCGGCTTGCTCTGAGCCCTGCGGCAGCTGAGAAGTCACTACAATGAACTCTGCAATTACACAACACCTTCTGGCAAAAGATTTCACTGCTCCTTACAAACATGGTTTTAATTTAGCCTTGTCACTCCCTTGCAGTGTACTGGGTGGAGAGCTCTGAGGCTTATTTGAGCTTCCCAGCCACTCACAGCATTGCAGTGCTGGACCTGGCAGTGAGAGTGAAGTCCTGTTTCCCCTTCCGTGATCAAATACAGTTTTTCTCTGATATTTTTACAATAATTTCCCTTTGTCTTGGCACTATGGCAAATTAAAAGGGAGAGCAAATATATCTTCCCTAGTGCACCTGAGAGAGGACATACAGATTCACAGGTTGCTCAAAAGGAACGTTATGTAAATATGTGTGAAAATGTATTTTTTAAAATGCTATACATAATTTATGTTTTGCTTAATAAGTAAGTTCCTTCATGCTTTGATAATTCATTGCAATACAAGCATATGTCTCTGTGGTCTGGTGTTGCCAGTTCAGTTGAGATTTGAAAAACATGCATGTGAGAGCTCTCATCTTGCCTGAGTGTGTGGTGGCCTTTCCCAGACTCAGCTGAGAGAAGTAAACACTGTTCTGCATTCCTCTCTCTCCCAAAGACAAACATACCGTGCTTTTAAATGATAGGGCCTTAAAAAGGCATGGCAATACTTCCACATCCAGCTATGGATGAGCCTGCTTTGAACAGTCCTCTTATGTTACCAAAGATGCATCAAGAGCTTAGATACTTGTTTTAAAGAATATCTTTTGAAGGAGTGAGCTGTCCAATGGTATCTACCAATTGCAGTCTGAAAAAAACTACAGACAAGCAAGTAAGGTTTCCCTGAAGATCCTTTTCTGATTTTAACACTATTTTCTCCAAAGAAATATGCAAAAAATTGTGTACTCAACAGAAGCTAGAACAAAAATACAAAGTATTGCAGGCAGATTAACCCTGAGGTCAGAAAACAAATTTTGGACATGAAATATAATGGATCTCCACTGCTGCAGCCCGTCAGCATTGGAAGATTAAGCATGGCTACTGCATGGAAATATGTATAATGAATGAACTGCGTATACTCTGGGTGGATGATCAATTTTCAAATCCCTAGTTGTAAGTAAGCTGTTGAAACAGAAATGTTAGCTTCACGAGCTTTAATGCGGAGCCTAAGTGATAGCCTAGTGACAGATGCAGGATGAGGGAGATAGTATAATGAATATCCAGTTGCAAACTGACATGTCAGTGGCTTCATTCCCTCTCCTGTCAGATATCTTTCAACTCTGCATATTGTAAATGTACCTACAGTCCTTGGCTAACGCAGATTGATGCAAACTGTGTTTACAAGGGATGACTCCTTTCCAGGCTAATGAGATCCAAGGAAGTAATTTGCAGCATTTTCAAGAGAGGTGGTCAAAAATGAAAAGAGGATAATTCAGTGAAAAGACCATGTTAAACAGGAGACTTTTCTCATAATGAGGCTTGAAATAGCATCAGACAGTAGGAAGAGGAATATCCTATGTTCTTGTCAGATGCAATGCAGTGAGACTGATTTCCATCAACTCCTTTCTTTGTCCTCATCTCGCACAAGTGTACACACGCATACACACCCCCTCTGTGAGAGAACATAATTAGCAGACAACTTAACCTCTGCTAGATTAGGGATAATGATTGCTCCAATGCTCCGTTGCAAGCATTTGACAGTGCCCTAATATATCTCCCCCTTTGAATTTCATAAACCCCTTTCTCTCTGCCTTTCTCCCCTATATAGTATTTTTTGGAATGACAACTTGTTTTTTCCTTTATGGGCAGAGGTAGCTTCAGGGGCCTAAAAGAGAAATTGGAGAGTTGCTCGTCTTTTATATATAGGGTGCTGTAGTCAATTTAATCTCATCAAAATCTTGCCAGTAGTAGAATTCATTTTGTTGAGATTTTGCTTGGAGACAAGATGGCAGCACTTTCTCTCTTCCTCAGCTTGGAGCTCAGTCAACTTGTTTTCTTTACCTTTCTGTATGTATTTATTTTTAATTGAGTCTTACCACTTTGGAATACACAGTGTACTTTTAACTGTGTTTTACAAAGCAGTCAGGAGGTTTCTGAAGGAAAATGTGAGGATTACAGCTAACCTGGATCGTAAATGCACAGAGTATTCAGGGGTTCAGCCACCTCTGTTCTAATTAAAAACAAAACAAAAAAGCTCATTTCTTCTAAATTCCTGGTCTGCCACAGAACTGAAGCCAACACTCAGCTGAAAAGTCCTTACTAGTGCTGTTAAAGATGCAATGTCTATGAAGAGACCCTTGCTCATTGTTTGGGTAATGATGCTGTGGCCTCCTCATTGGGAGAGGGCTGACAAGCTGCTTTGGGCACCCTCAGCCCTGCCTCCAGTTTCTGGTGTTGCTTGCAGTCTTTCAGCAAGGATTGAGCAGTGAAAGCCTCTCCAGTGGCATCAGCCAAGAGGCAGAACAGGTCTCCGACTCTTGCCACACAAAAGAAGCATGGACTGCCTTGTCTGTGCTTGCTTTTGCTGAACAAGGAATCACAAGCCAGGAGAAACAGTTGTCCCCTTTCTGTCTGGAATATTATTCCAATTCTTGAATAGGGAATGAGACAGGAATATTTCCATTAAAGGCCCTGGCCTATCCTCAAAGCCGAGACACTCTTTAATGGGTGCGTCCCTTTCCGCTGTGCTTCGTAGCGGTGCGTGCTCCTCCCGTGTTCTGTACTTCGCACTTGAGAATAGGTTACAGTGAGGTGTCGATGAGTAAGTCCTGGAGTGCCCTGCCCACAGGTCTGGTGCTGTTTGCTTCAGAAAGAAAGGTGTCTGCAGCCCCAGCAGTGTAATACTACAGACAGCTGACAGTTTTGGCCTCAAATATGGGATGTTTTCAATTCTCAGTCTTCCATTTCTCCCAAAGACAGACAAGTTGAGGAACAGGCTTTGGGTTCTGAAATCCTTAGTATTTTTCCTTCTCCAGAATATCCCCAGCAATCTTGGCTGTATCTGAAGTGGAATAACACCAGCAAAGTTCTGCCTGTGTTTGTGTATGTGTGTGCCAGAAGCTTATCAGCTGCAGTGGCTGCTTCTTTGTGTGTGTGTGTGTATGCGAGGGTATGTATGTGTGTGTTTGTGTGTCTAAGGTTGGGTGCTTAAATGCTTTGTTGCATTATGTTAATTCCTCGGCAGTGCAATCAAATTCATGTCGTAATTAAAGCTGTCAGTTGGAAGGCAAGCCAATCGCCAAGAAAACACAGCATAACAAATGAAGTGAAATGATTCTGCGTGTAGCTATACAATGCTTCGCCAGGCATGAAATTAAATAAGTAATTTGATGTTGACATCAGAAATTGAAATGATACCCACTGTTCCTTCATTCAGTCAGACCTGCATAAACAATAGCCAGAACAAATATGTACAACACAGTCTTTCTCTCCACCCAGCTCCTCAAGTAATGCACAATATATATGCAAAATGGGTATAACTTTGCCTTCCAAGACCTCAAGGATGTAATTTTCTTTGGTACACAATAAACTAATGCTTACACGATGGTTACTATGTTTTTGCTCCTTGGCCAAAAGTTCTTCTTTTCAAGAAAGGAAGGAGGAAAAAAAAAGAAAAAAACCCCAAACAAACAAGGAAAATTTAAAAAAAAACAACCAAGAAAAAAAAACCCACCCAAAACTCCCAAAAACCTTGTTAATTTAAGCAAGTGACTTGTGTTTTGCAGATGGGCACCTGATGCAGGCTTCTGCTGCTGGTTGTGTGAATATCAAACAGTATATCAAATGTCGAATTTTTGAAGGGTTTCGGAAAGTGAAACCATTACCTCTATTATAGGCACACTTTATGTAAGAGATGTAGAACCATCCAGTGCAGGATCACGACTCAGCATGGGCTTGTAAAGATGCTGCATACACAGTATCACATTCATCAGTTGGTACCAAGGCTGGGCACTGGGTAGTAGGATCCTTTCGCTATTGGGAGTTATCAAAAAAGGTGAGAAGCTGTCTTCTTGCATAGCCCTCGCTTCAGCCTATATGCTCTGTCCACACACAGTTCACAGCACAGCTAACTCAGTCATTCATGCATGTGCAATACAGTCTTTCTTACTTCAATTAAGAAGAGTTTGCAAAATGTACTGTCCATATGCAGCATGCAATTTGTGAAGGGCTATATTTCCATCAAGCAACCTCAAGTTCCCTGAAAATGCAGAGTTATTTCTTTTCAGCAAAAGTCATCTGACTGCTGTGTTTCAGCTGTCTCCCATAGCCATTGCAGCATTGCTTCTGAAGGAATGGAAATATTCAGTGGGAAATACTTTGTTGTCTTATTATTTTTTTCTTCCTTTTTATTGTTTTGCTACATGGTTCCTCCAAAAATTGGAATAAAAAAAATCAGATAGAAATTACACACAGATGCAGAATGCAAACTTTGGAGCTTTCAGCCTGTAAAGTAAGTTTTCTAAAATTGTGAGTGGAAGAGTTGGGAGTTGATTGGTGCCTGTACATAGCTTAAACAAAAGTGGCTATAATGACTGCACGTGTTGTACTTCGTGGGTAGATCTCTAGTTTAAATCAAAAGAATTTAAATGGCATGAAGCAGAAAATAAAATGTGAGAAGGGAAAAGCAGTATAAATTTTGTGCTTTTGTGGGAAGGTAAATACTGTGGATGTGAAACCAATGATTGCTGCAATGCACTCTTGTGTTGGAAAGTTGCAGTCTACGGGCCTCAATGGCCCATAAAACCTTTCAGTGTGGCCCATGAAAGGGGACTTTCTAGCTGGGAACAGTAGCCAGGCTGTGAGATGCCTGGGGCTGTGAGACAGCTGGGCCTGTGGCAGTTACTAGGTTATTTCCAGCAGGATGGTTCATAAGAAGTATGGGGATGTAGAGGAGACCAGAGCAGTCGGGCTGAGCCCAGGACTTTGTGCCCATGTATTCCCAGACCTGCACTGCCCCTTCCACCACAGCATGATGCTGCTGCAGAGGCACTGGGACAAGGGGGTCTGGCAGTGGATGATGGTGGCAGAAGGAGCTTGAGGCACCAGAAGGACTTAGGAATTTATTTACTTATTTTTGTGGAGCTCCCCTTGCATGCTATAACCAAATTGAGAGTTGCAGATCCTGAGTCCTTCAGTAGCCACAACATACAAGATGGAGTTAAGGGGCAGAAACCACCTGCCTTCCAACTTTCCATAGCAGTTTTGTTTGTTCATACAAGAACACAAGGTGTCCCAACAGAGGTTGTTGATTTTATAATACTGATACCCTTATGACTACCGAGGTGGTGATTTCCTCTTGCTAAGTCTCTCACTTCTGATGGCTTAAACCAGAAGGCCTTTCCCCATCAGTACATAACCTCCCTTAGCCTCTCTCTTTAGTAGAGCTTTGGTGAACACACAGTAACACACTGATTATTTGCAATGAATTTTGTTGTTAATTTTACATTTCTTGGCACAATCTATTTCTGTTGTACCAAGCTCAGCAAAAAGATACTATAGGCCCCTTGTTGGGGGTTATGCACTTGATGGCAGTGCTGTACTCTGCAATACAAAATCCAGAGAGTTTGCTATTAGGATTCCCTGCAATAGTGTCTCAGAACAGGGGGGACAGCAATGAAAGTTCTTCATGTTCCCAGCAGTTTGCCAAGGCTGGTCGGGGCCCCTGTGCAGTTCCTGAGCTTAGAGTGTGGTTGTGCTGAGGAACAGAGGCAGGAATTGAGCTATAGGAGTTAAGGACTGGACATACTTGGACTTACCAGTTCTCACTACCCTCTGCATTTTGCTTTTGTCCCTTGCCTAGCCTGGCTTGAAGTGTTTCAGGTGATAGGCCTGTAGTGTTGGGAACAGTTCACCCTTTAGTGTAACAGCCAGTGACCTGGATTAGGGCTGAGATGTTTAGGTCTCTCACCATGTGTCTCGGAGAACCTGCTGTGTAATCCCCATTGCTTAGATGAAAAACTAATGAAACAAACCCCTTTATCTCCTTAATTCCTGTGAATGTAGATGTTATGATCATGTCCCACTTAAACTGAATTTCATTTTTTTTAAGCATTAAACCCTTTGATTATTTTCTATGGTAATAATATTAGTTTTAATTATTTTTATGAGTTTGAGGTTTGAAAGCTATTTCACACTGCAGATATTTGTGGCTTGTTTTGTTTGGGGTTTTTTTTTCTTTTCTTTTTAAATCCTTAGTTTGTCAAACACTGTGGACATCCAAATGGGAAATGGTAGCGACTGCTTTCTCCAGGAAATGGTACATTGACTGAAGCGGCTTCTCTGTGCCCACGCGTTCTTTACATTTCAGACTACTAATTATGTTTACAAAATGTCTCATTTTAGAAAAGCACTATGTGTGTACTAACCAGGGCCTTTCGGGAATAAATTGGCAAACAGGTCATACACTGAAAAAGTCATCCAAACCCACCGGGCTTTTTGTTTTGAAGTCAGTCTACGTTTTTTTTTTCTTTTCCCCTTCCCGCCTGCCCCTTTGTGGCCACAAAGCTGAGTAGCTGGAGTCCAGGGCATTGAATGTCAGCATGTCAGGGAGGCTGGTTGATGAGTGTCTGTTTAGTCTCAGTGCAGGGCGAAATGCCATCATTAATTCATTACCCAGCTGCCTGTCAAATAAATTGGCAATTACGTCCACCGCAGAAGCTTGGAATTCAGTAAATAGCACGTTACCATCTCAGAGTCGTTGAGAGATGTAAAGGGAAAAATTAAGCAACACCGTGTTTGTTTCAGTAGCAGATGACAAGGGGCAGCACATTGGTGCTGTGATGTAGTGATGAAAAGCTTGGAAAGGGCTGGTAATGAGCTATGTGGATTGGAACGTGTTAAAAACCGTCACTGACTTTCCACTTTGTCTTTGTGTTTTATTGCAGAGCTCAGCTCCTTCCAGCTTGGGAACAGGCTACTTTGTAAGTGTGTCTCAACTTTAACACATGTGCCTCTGAACAGCATAGCATTACTTCTGAAACCAAAGTGCCTTATTCTATGGAAACAAGCATAAATAACCAATCCCAGTCTGCCCAATAGGTTAACATTTTCTATTTCTTCCTCCACTAATGTAATATCTCAGACATGGTGGTCAATGTTTTGCTGAACTAATCAGGTGCTATATTAATTACTACATAAATTCCAACAGTATTTAATTTAAGCAATTATAGCAAATAAAATGAACCATGATCTTACCAGCTCTCTCATCTGAGCTGGAAAGATCTTGATTTCCCCTTGTACCAATTCTCACTGATTCATAGACTTTAAAGAACCCGTTATGGCAGCCTTGTCTCATCTCCTGTGGACCACAGTGCAGACAATACGACACAGTGGTTTCTACCTGTTGGGTGAAAGGTCTGTGTCTCATGGATGATCTTAGGAAATGCAACTGGAATTGTATTTATGCAAAATTTACCTTTTATGTCACGAGAAGAGGATCAGGCCCCAGCTGCTTTGATAATTGATTGTCCTTTTTTGTTACTTATTTACATGCACCTTTATCGATTTGACAGTTTATATTCATACTATTCTGTTTATTCCCACATTCATCAATATACCTTTTACTTGAACAGGTAAGTTTGGGAGTAGAAACTGTTTTCCAGTCAATCCAATGCACTGTTTATTTTCCTCCTAAGATTTGGATTTAAATTGCTCATACTCTCTTTCACTTTTAACTTAGGCTATGTTCTCTAAGTATGTCTTTTCTGCCTTTACAACATCTGTAGGAGAAATAAAGCATTATATAGGTCCAAAAACAGGTGGGTAAAATGAAGTGAGACATTTTCTAACAGCATTTATCTGTATAGTTAATAGTATAATCAAAGTAATTTTCTGTTTTTTCATCAAACTCTGGGGAAAAGGAAACTATATAGTATTCAATTTCATGATGGAAAAATTTTGTTGCTCTCTTGTCAGATTCACTGAAAATAATTTTCTTTCATTAGTACATTATGAGATTTATTCCTTTTTCATAGAGGTCTGTGATCCTGTAAATTACAGGATTAAACTGCATATGTGTGACCTCACATGTAAAGTGTAAAATGCAAGCAATGCTTAATACCTGGAGAAAGGCTGTGTCCTGCTGGATTTACATTGGACTTCTGCACAAACTGAATGTTCATACTTCTGTCAGTGGTAATGTCTGAAAAGAGCACTATCAATTGTAGAAATGTTGTGGTCATTTTTCTAATTATGACAAAGCCCAAATCAGTGTAAGGTAAGTTGTGAAACAGGAAAAAAAAAAACCCACCTGGTTTCCTTTTTTCAGCACTTCTCCTGTTTTGTGTCATATGCATTTTTAAAAGGGAGGGGGTGAAGGGAAAAACTATGTCAAATAGCTCAACATTGACTTTGCATTAAGACTAAAGCTTGAATGTCTTTGCAAAGTTCAGAGGAACTTGCTTGTCTTTGGGCACTTAAAATTCAAGCCGTATGAACATATACAGACATGCTCAGAGTGGGACAAATATAAAATGGGATGGAACGCTTCAACACATATAAATAAGCCTCGTTCTCCTTATAATGGGAGCTGAATATGCATGGTTTAAGAACAATGTTCAGCTTCATCTTTAGGAAGCAGAGGTAACAGAAGAAAAGCCATCTGCTGTTCTCTTGCACCATACTGTCTGTGGGTTGGTCCAGTAAAGTGAAATCTGGAAGGTGTCAACATCCCCTATGCTCCAGCAAAAAGCTTGAAAGTTTCCAGTTCTCCCGAGTTAGGGATTTAGTAACAGGAAGAAGCTTGACATCTTCTTGTGCCAATGTATTGGCACTTCAAATCATACTAATTTGGATCTGTGTAGGTGGGGGAGACGTCCCATATTAAGTTCCATTAAGATGGTATATTTATCTGCACTGTTTTTGATGTATAGTCATAGCAATAAGATGCCTTTAGCTTTCTTTTTCTTCCTTCACTAATAGCTGTGTAGCTAGAAAGCGACCTTTGGTTTCTCTCTTAAAGACTTTTTTACACTTGCACAGTCCTGGATGAAATGTGGAAATGTCTGCTGTTGCCTTTTCACTTTGGAAAATTGTTTTTAGGATTATCTTGCTTATTGTTTTAAAAAAGTCCGTACCCTTATTAACTTACATGGGGCAAATAAAACCCAGATGTGTTTTGCGGTACCAGACAATGAGAAAAATGCTCCAGAAAGATCCAATTAGCATGTGTTTCTGATAAATGTAATTATTGTATTATCAAAGTGCAAAGGAATATGCACTTGAATTGACATCTTTTTTTCTAAAACTTTTAACTAGAAAAGACTGTTAGTTTTTGTGTATGGTGTTAACCCTGAACATCAAAACAAGGGTCATTGGTCTCAAATACAAAAAGACTAATTTTTAGTTTAATAATAATAAGATTTTTACCTGTGGAAATTATTAATCAGTACATTATACTTTGGACTCCAAAATACCACATATTGTAGTGCACCAAAGGAAACACAGGCAACCAGGTGAAGTTAGAATGGGTTGATGGTGGTTTCACTGTCCAACGAAACAGAAACACAGATGAAAGTAGATTTTATTCAGAAATTCACAAACACTGAAGTATGGGTTACATATCTTGCATTTGCTTTTTAAATCCAAGTAGTAGTGGAATCTGTGTGTGTTTAGGCCATGTTACCTAGTGTGTACATAAAGGAGATAAAGGAGGTTCCAAGTCCAGCAAGTATTAAGAGCCATGCTTATGACTGGCACTTGGGTTTGGTATGAGGGTCATGAGGATGAAGGAGCCGGGTTGGGAAGCTCCATCGAGTGATTCAGCCTTACTCATACCTGACCACGATGATCAGAACTGCCATTGATTCAACAGACTTCCTAATTAGATGCCTTTAGCAAAGTGGGACATGTACCAGTAACCACTGAATGAATATTGATGATGCAAAGGTGTTAGGGAGTTCTAAGCAAGCTACCAGGTTGGGTTTTTCTTAGTGAGGAACAAGTTAACTTCTACTTCTTTCCCAAGTCCTAGTATATTCAGTACATTTTGTGGAAAAGCCATTTTCATTGTTACTGGAATCTGTTTCACCTGTCTTGGTGCTCCTTGTCAGAGCGGACACTTTCCTATCCTATCTATTTATATTATTAAATCAGTAATTAGAAGAAACAGATGTAAAGATCATTCTAGTTCTCCTGTAAGCCTTTTGTACTGCCCCAACTTTATTGTTTTCTATGGGGGTCAATCCTGTTTATGATTGGTGCCTGTGAAAAAAGGTTTGGACATGCTGATAATATTGGTGTACTCTAAGAAATCATCACAAAATACTTCCTGAAAAATCTTACAGTTGTCTTTGCTATTTTTGCATTGCAGATTGTCATTGTCTCTCATCAAAGATAGATTATAACACATATTGCATCTCCTCAAGAAGTCAGATCAGATATTTGGAAAGTACTTAGAATTTTAGGAAAAAACCCTCCACTTTTTTAGCGTTGAAAGAAAAGATATTTGAGTTATGTGAATTTTATCATTTCAGGACGTTGAGAGAGATGTCTTAGAATAAGGTTGGAGTTTCAATAACAGTAAAAGCCTTTTCTCTTATCTGTCTACAAGCGAAGGATTTTTGCTAGCTTGCTTTGTGTACCTCGCACCCAGCCGAATTCATGTTAAAGGATACAGGTGGTTTGCAATGCAAAACATTATAGAAATCAAACCCTAAATAACTGAGTATTTTATTTTTTAACAACAAACCTGATTCCCAAGATTGCACAGTTTCTCTGTTTATGGCAACTTTTATCCATTTCTTCCATTAGTTGGCTTCTTGATTCTTTTATGGCAATTTCTGAGGGTTTTCTGTTCCCTTTTAGTAATGCTTATTTTTGGTTCACAGGTTTTTTCCCCCAAAAGTGGAGAGTTTCTGTTTTTTTCAGAGCTGCATAGAATTTGGTGATAAGATAGAAGCAGAAAAAAAAAACGCCTGTGACACTTCTTTTTCAAACAATGCATTTGCTCCACCTTAAAACAAGGGAGAAAAACGAAAAATGTGATTTGCACATGGGCTGGTGACTCAGACAAACATAAATCGTGAGCATATTCCCAAGGGCTCTAGCTAATAAGTTGTGCTATCCAATTTGGCCCTGAGTGGGTTCAGTTCAGCAGATGTTTGCGTAGTTACAGCATGCCACTGGGACACTGTGTTGTGCAATGTTGCATTACATTACTCAGAGCTCTAAAAACTCATCCCAAGGAGAATAAGTGGAGCACCAGTGGTATTAGTATAGAGATGATGGAAAACCAGTATTTGGCCTAGATAAGGCTGGCTATTTAACTATGCAACAGGACTGATTTTCACGTGAGACGTTACCTTAGAGTAGAAAAGTGGAGTTAGTTACATCACTGTGTTGTCTGGGCTGATATTCTCACTCAGAACCCTTAAACCCAGTAGATTTTCCTTCGTTGCCTGGTCCATATGCAGTGGCAGCAATCCAAAATAGCCTGTGTTCTGTTCTTTGAGGTAGTCAAATTGTGGTAATGTCTACACTCTTCAGGTATGAGTCTCCACTCTAGGAGAATACAGTAATACCTCAAAGTTTCCACAGGAGAGAAACTGAAAGTATCTTTTGAAAGAGGTTTAAGAAATTGAACCAATTAGTATTACAGAGGGATAGAATACTCCACATCACATGTACAGTGATATGGGTAAATAAAGAGGAGGAGTTCTTGCAAATAGGTTAAGTTGTTCAGTTATTTTTGGTGCCTGACTTTAGAAGATAAACATTTAAATATATTTAGCTTATGGTCGAGTGTGTATCCATCTGAAATGCAGAAGTGCTTCAGCAGTGGCTGTTTGGATGGCACCACACTTTAAACTGTCATGTTCCCTGTGAATGCAGTTGAAAAGACAGTCCTTGTTATCCTCTGTTTGGCACTATAAATCATTAACAAATCCTCGACTGCTTAGTAGGGTGATGAATCTCCAATTTTCTCACTGTAATTAGTTTTACCAACTATTATTGTGAAGGGTATACTGAAATCCACTTTAAAATCTCTCTGTGCCCATTCTTAGCAGAAGTAAAGCTGACAACAGAGGTTATGAATCTTCTTTTGGTAAATTCAGGTTTAAGAAAAGTGGACAAGATCCCCAGAAGAAATCTCTCTGAGGATCATAATTACCTATTAGTATTTGCAGACCTCAGCAGAGCAGGTCTAGCGTGGAGCAGTGAGACCTGGAAACCCTGGTGTTTCTTTATCTGAAATCTTTTAGGTCTTATCTTTTGTTTTGCAGGAGCCATTGAAAATGCAGTTTATTCTAACAGCTGCTGTAAGGGAGGCATCATCATTGCCAACTAAATACATCACGTGTAATAAAATCTACCCCAGGTCTATTAATTTTAGCATTTATAAACTGTAGAGCTGTTCCTAGGGAGAACTGAGACTCATTAAAGAGTTTGCTAACAATATGACCATCAAAGCAAGAAAAACAGCAAAAGCAGGTGTATGTATATTTCCAGCATCCTACTAATGATGATGAGAATAGCTGGAGCAAAAGAACTGTTTTTTAGAGAACAAAACTGTGTGGTTTTCTAGAGGTTAAAAAAAACACATTAACTCAATATTTGAGGATTGTTTAGGCAAGCAGGATCAGTGACATGGGCTGGCACTTGGTCAAGGCAGGTATCTACTCGGATTGTTTAGAACAGAGTTGATGATCTGAGTTATTTTTCCAGCTCTTCTGGATGGTGTTTCCTCGTACCCTGCCCTGATGCATATTCTTTCTTTTTGAATAAGAGGCTTTTAATATAAACTATTAATCCTTAATAGTTCTTTGAATTGCGTGAAAAGATATTGTCCCAGTGTTAAACACAGAAGTGGGGCACAGCAGCAGTTTCTTACCCACCTAAGCAGAACTGAGATCAGACTTCAGAATTTCAGGTCTTTCAGGTTTGCCCCCTCATTGCTGAAACACAGATTTTCATCCTCTGTCTGAGCAGTGCAATGATTACTTTCTTTAGGACAGACCCCAGGTGCATTTGGTGATTCAGGAGAGGATATCCCCAAGGATTTATTATCGCTTATGACTGAGTAGTGCTGAGCTAAAGCGTGCCTCGTGGCTGTCTTGCAAGGCCTTTGCTCTCCTTGCCCAAGCCCACTCCTGCTTTAGTTATTAGAATCAAGCAATTTTGTGCTCTCTGTAATATCCTTGGCTTGGTTTTGCCCTTTTGTGTGGCACCTGTAGGCATTTCTTCACTAAATATTTTGAGTCCCTTTTCCTCCTGCTCTATGTATGTTTTTCCACTTGCTTCACTGGAGCCATCTTTTCCACAAGGACAACAAATATGATGAACACAAGGAGCATGAAGAAAGAAAGGAAGCGAGAAAAGATAGGGTGAGAAAAGAAGGAAAGAAGAAATTTTTTGTATTTGTAGGGGTGATACAAAAATATTATTTGCCAGAAGGTTCTCTAACTGATTACAGTCAGAAGAAAGGAGTGTTGCAAGCTTTTGATAGCTAGCTTCATTTGGTGAGGCTTACCCCCGAGGATCATTTATAAACAATTTTTAAATTTTATGATTTCTTCTTCTGGACACTTTAAGATTTCTGTAAGTAGCAGAAAGACTTTAGATTTGCTTTCAGCCTAATTTTGCTCTCTAATGCCTCCTGTTACATGTTGCTCGTGCTTTGCTCATCAGCTCTTGCAAAGCAAAAGAAATTTTATTTTTGCCTTCCCCTTCTTTTTCTCCTTCCCTTTCCCATAACATGTGACACAAATTGCAAATGTGAACCTGAATAATAAAGAATTGCTTCGCTGATTGCTAAACATGCATTATGGTGCTTTTAAACTCATTTCAGGTCATCGTAGTGCAAATTAGTTTGATTGCAAGCAGTTAAGCTGTCATATACAAAGCCTTCATCTTCCAAGGGTCTCCGTTTCGTATCATTACAAGAGAATGCTCAATAGCATTGAATGTAGTTACTGTGTGTTTAATATTTTGGAGGAAAGATAGTTTTGGGTTTCTAGAGGAGGTGAAAAGGGTTATACAATCCCCAAGTGCTTCATTGATAGTCCAGTTTTATATCCTGTTTAAAGGTGGTTGACCATGTTCTGTATGAAACAAGAGACGGTTTGCTCTTGTTACTGAAGTTTTGAACTTGGTGACATGTTTTGTAACCCAGCTGGAAAAAGAAATACTGAACTGTTACTGATAGAAATTATCTGCTGGTATTATTGTTTGTGGTGAGATTTTACTTAGAAGAACATAAGCTGAACATTTTCCTCCTCTGCACATTTAAAATAAATGGAAAACCTTGCAAGATTTTGGCAAACTTGAGAATTTGTGGCATGGCACATGCTTGTGCAAAAAGGTAGAAAGGTCTTAAAAGTATAAAATCCAGTGAGTTCCCTGAAAAGTGTTTGTTGTGGCAGTTGTTTGGGTCAGTGTCAACCAAAAAGTTGACTGCTATGCTGAGATGGTGTGAAAACTCCTGCTGCTGCCAGGTGTGGGAGCTGTGTGTCATCCAGGTCTGCTGGGCAGAGATGAAACGCAGTGCTCCTGAGCAAACTTGGTGACCTTGGAAATCACCAGTACTGTCATTCCACTAACTGATAGGATTACTCTGGAAAAAGATAATGCAGAAACCTCTAAGGAAACAGGAGCGTGTGACATGAATGGATTGAGGATGAGGGGAAGCCATGGGATGGTGGTATTTTGACATGATCTTCAATACACTTTTCGTTTTGCCATTTTGCTAAGAAATGCTCTCCCTTACTTTCTCACATTTTGGAACAATACATTAAATAATTTAGGCTGCATTATATTATTTAATCTTTAAACACTAGACACTTTTCTTCCTGCTGAACTTACAAATAAGAAATACTGGTTTGGTTAAATAGGGAAAATGATCCCTTAATACTGCAGGTGCTCAGCACCCAAACTTACCCGAAGTCTGACTTGTTCCTATGTGGCTGATTAGTGTTATGGTGAGTATTAGTATATTCTTCTTCTGAGTCACTTGGAGGAATAGTGGGATTGTACCTGAAGCAGAGAGCACATCTCCTGATTGCAAGAATTAAGGCTGAATTTCACAGAAAAGAGTCCAATCCTCTTTCTCAGCCTTTTATGTCAGAACTCAAAATTGCTGTCTGATAAAATGTAGGACACCAGATTGAATTACTTCATTGAACCACTGCTGTCCCCTGTTAATGGTAATTGCACGGATATAGCGGTCTTTCTTGGCAGCATCTCAGATATTTACCTCCCACTGTTTTTCAATTCAAACCTTTGATGAAAATATTCCCAGTACTTCTTTAAAGCAGACACCCAACTGTCTTTCTTGACAAAGGCAAGGTCTTTAAATCAGATCCTGACAATTTGTGACACAGCAGTCTATCTAAATCACCTTTTACCTATGTCACTGTGTCATTTCCTGAAAAAAAAAGTGTCCATCAGAGGAAGGTTGCTGAAGGCTTGGTGCTCGGAGAGTCTGTGTGTGTGTCAGTGCAGAGCAGGAAGATTTGTGTGTTTGTTTCAGTGGAAGTAATTAGATGAAGGCTTGTAAAGGTGCAGTGCATGCTGTAATGGTTCATTACTAATATTTGGGGGTACTTTGTCCATAAGAAAAACATTATTAGGTTATTGCTGTTCTCAGACCATTAGGAAGTGAAGGCTTTTTCTTGGCTTTCCCTTTAGCAGTGGTAAATCTGTTTAAAAAAAAAAAAAAATAATCAGGGCAAATGTTTTCTTTGCTACACCTGAGGGTTAATGTGCATTCAGCTGAAGTAGCTTATTCACCTCCTGAAATCTCATCTCGCTTGATGTTCTGAACTCTCCCTCCCACAGAGAGATGTGGATGCCACATCCACCATTCGCTCTAGCAAAAGCTATTGTTTCAAGCCGTCTTGCATCATGATGAGGAGTCCTTTGACTCATGCAATCAGATCAGTGCAGTTTTCATTACTGAGGAGCTTGCTGTCTAGCTTTGCTGCAAGATGGCGTCTGTTCACTCATGCTAGAGGGTTTTCCAACACATCTCTTTGCATTACTGAGGATGCTTTTGGTACTAACTCAAGGTTGGCATATAATATCAGTGGAGTTGGCCATATTGTGTAGCATCACTGTGAAAGAATTAATAGAAAAAAAATCTGTGAAAATCACTTGCTTTTGAATGAAGACAAAGTAATTTATGTGGGTATTTATTATGAATGCTTTAGCTGTTCATTTTTATTCAGTGACATACGTAACAGTGCTCTTCAGCATAGAGACAGTGCCTACCTGAGCATTCCTGTAGTACACTAGGTAAATGGACTTCTAGCTATTACTGCAATAATTCTTCTAATATTAATAGCATTGACTAACTGCTCTACCACAGCAGCTGAAAAGAGGTTGTTGTTAAGTGGCAGAATAGACACCAGCTATAATAAATGATCAAGAGATAACTTCATTAGCAACGTGTTAATCTTTGCCAAGGACGATGTGTCTGTCAGGGATGGTGATGAAAGATGAGTTTGGAGGGGGAAAAAATGACTGTGTAAGTGCATGTGCCAGGCTGGTTCAGTGTGTGAAGTTCATGTTTGGAGTGGCATCGCTGTAGCACATGATGACACTTGTGCCATTTGGAAATGAAAGAAACCTTTCAAATGAAGGGCCAGACTGTTGGGTGGATCAGTGAAAGCTAGAGTAATATGTTGCAGTTTCAAGGAATCATTTCTGATGCCAGATGGAAGGGCTTTCATGGTGCACAGTTGAAAGAAAAGGTAGAAAGGAAAAGAGGGATTTAAGATTTTTAAAACACTTGAAAAATTTCCCTAGAAGAGAGGCTCTTGCAATTTCAAGTTCCCTCTGCTGTGATGAGAAATGGAGAAGGGAAGAGAACTGCTACTTCTTTTCCTGCTCCCATGCTTGCCTTTTGATTTCTCTGATGGCTTCTGAAGATGGAAAAGACCTAAGTTCAGACAAACAGTTTAATGGCATTACCACACTTATGGTATCCAGATTCCACTTTCTTTTCTTTGATGAAATATGGTGTTAAAGGTAATAATTGAAGGTTTTGTACTACTGTGCTTTTGCTGTAGCAGTAGCCCTAGAAATTTTCCAACTGCAGCCCCTGTTTCTGTAGACACGCGGGCAGACACAGAGGTTGGAGAACTGGCAGTGCAGGTGTTGGGAAAAGGAATGTGTTTTGGGGCTCTCTGAAAGGCTCTGATGCTACCTAGTCCATCTGCAGAGAGGTTGCCTACACCTGGTGATAAGCCGTGCTGCTCTTCTCTCTTCCTGCCTCCCCCGCAATATTAACATCTGCCTTGCAGGATTGTTTCCACCTTGAAGTGGCAGCTGTGTAAGAGGCGATGTGCTTTCACAGCAGAGGACGGAAGCACAAGCAAACCTGAACCCCATGCTGGCAAATCCATGCAGGCATCTTCTGAAAGCACTATGTCTTCTGTTGCGTGCTTAGAGTTGCAAGCTTGGAAGAGGCAGCCGTGAAGCCTGAGATGCTGTTAAACACCACCAAGGACTTGTTTGCTCCCTCCCCGTTCCCCCCTCCCCACTGAACACAAACTGTGAGAAGTCCAAGAACCGCTGTGGTGCCAACAAGAGCAAAATTACTTGCAGCTGGTGAATGCCACCTGTTCCTGCCGAACTTCAGCCAAAGCAGATTCCTCCCCAGGGTGCCCTGGAGTGGGGAATCCAAAAGCTGTTCATAGCAGGGCGATATTTAGTGTGGATGGGGAAGAGGCATTGCAATTCTTGCTTGAGAGCAGAGTGTGTGACGCAGGAGGTCTCGAGCACTAATGGCTGTTTCTCCTTTCTCTTTCCAAGCTCCCTCAAATCACCACTTCTGCATTCTTCCAATATGTTCCTTATGAATATTAATTCAGCCCTCTCTCCCTTTATACACCATCCTTTTTCCCCATGCAATCTAATGCAAATTTAATGTTGTTTAAAAAAAGAAAAGTCCAGCAAATGATAGGAAGGGCAGAGTGTCTTCCTTGAAGGCTCTCTGATGTATTAATGCAATGACACCTGATGACACTGTATTTTCTTCTGTGGTAGAAGCACTCCTTGACCCTAAGGAAGGAGAAGAAATAGCCTTGTGATTCCCAATCTGTTTTTTAATAGCCTTCCTCATTCATCCCAAATAAATCATGTGTTTGCCCAGTGTTTCCCAGTTTTTTGCAGATTATTTTATTGTTTTGGTTTACTAAGTACCTATTGCTTGCTTAAATTACCTGTGGTACAGAAACAGCAAATAGAAGGACAACTTCGTTATGAATTCATATCAAGAGGCCACTTAGCCCTCTGATCACCATGTTCTTTCTTATAGAGTACTCCGTCGGTTCAAAGGACTTTAATTGAATCAGTAGAAGTTTTGTTGTATTTAGCTAGAAAAACCATCAGTGTCCAAATCTCCACTGATTTATTTAAAGGAAGGATTTGAAGAATGCTGTTGTTGAGTTGCCCTGCTAACAGTTTATCAAGTTTGTGCTTGGCTTTAGGCATCGGGAGCTCAGTGAGATGTCTTACGCAACAGGCACTCATTTAGGTAGCTAGATTAATTAATTTTGTTGGTTGTATCATCATTGCTTCTTACTTTCATTTTTGCAGTTCAGTTCCTAGTGGCTGCTTCTTCTTCCCTCTGCTTTCCTGTCATCATCTGATTGTCATAAACCCACTATGAATCTCCTTTCCATTCATTGCTCAGCTTGGTCATGCAGTCCGTTTTCTTGCCTGTCTCCAGTACAAATACCTAGACTGATAACAACTAAGTCCCCTTTATTATTTCTTGAAAATGTTGTCCAGGATGTTTATCTGAAGGTTAACTTTGCTGCAACGTGTTTAGAAGGCTAAAGCTTCAGACAGCATATGAGATGGCTATGATACTCATGCTATCGTAGGCTCACTTGCATATATAATTTCAGATATTAAATTAATCATATTATTCTTTTACCATTGATAGCCTTGTTTCCTAGAACTTCTCCAGGTTCTCTCTAGGGACAAATGGAGCCCTGTACCTGATCTTAATGATGAATATGCATGTGAACAATTGAAACATGGGAGTTTTTGAGAAGTGGTAATCCCTAGAATTTCCATGGACACTCTGTTCTGTTTCCTCCATCGTTCTCTTCCCCATTCCACATCACCAGGAAATTAGCTTCTGATATAGGATACCTCTTTGGAGGAACTAATCATTTCCTTTCTATGCATACCCCAGAGGGATGTGAAATGCTTGTTGCCTATAAAAGGATGATTGTGCTGCCTAAAAGTGCATAGAAAGGCAGCACGGTAAAAATAGGTCGCAACCATTATGTAGGGGTCATTGCATCAAAACTCCCTTTTGCAGTTTTCCCTTGAAAAACAGCTTCCCTGACCCAGGAGGTCTGTTTCTCTGCTCATGCTTTCCACAGTGCTTAGGGTCTGAAGAGGGATGTGTTTTTTCCCTTCTTTCTTTTTTCAATTTTTGTGTCGGTTGACTTTGCTCATGCAGCTAGAGAGCAGTAAAGCATTTCAGCGACTGCTGCATCTAAAATAGATTAAATTAGTGTTTATTTAACTTTTTACTGCTGACTTACAAAATTACTTTTAGGCTGGTTTGGATATATAACTTTTTCTATTAATTTATTGCCATGCTCTGCTTTGATTGCTTTTTTTTGCGCTGGTATCAAATTGTGTGCTACTTTAATATTTTCTCCAAGATTCTCTCTTGATTAATTCTATGTCAGATATTTATACTACCAGGAGGGATACTACTCAGAAATTCTGTTTCTTAGTAAATACCTATTTTTAAAGCTCATACTTCTCTGAATTAACGTAACTTGATTTAACTCCAGTTAATTACACTTTGTTTCATGAAGCTTTTGCATGTACATTGAAAGAAAGCCTTTTCCTGTATCATGATTCACACAGGTGGCATAGTTGATGCCAGATCAAAGGGGAGATGATTTGGGGATGATGTGCAAAGCATATTGTCTTATATTTTTGTATAGTACCAGCATGATTTCTCTTTTGGTGCTATGGTAGGATCTCAGTAAGAGGCTGAGATAGCCTTTCATTAGTTTCTATTTATGTACATTAACAGTCCTTCACTCAAAAAGCTCATAACTGAAGTTAAGTTTGAAGTCTGAGATGAAAGTAAAACACTGGAGAGGAAAAGATGTCACACACAAATATTATGTGTAAATATCTAAGTGATCTTAAAAATCAGAAGTCATTTCATGGTTGCTGTCAGTAGCCATTAGTCAGTGTGTTGATGGATGTCAAAGGGCACAGAATTTAAAAGAAAAACTGCACAAGTCTAGTACCAGAGTTTTAAGTTTTGTGTTGACTGGTCTAGTTCCATTCACTCCACCAGCCCATGCCAGGTCACTCCAGCTGATGCCCTGTCTGTCTGTGTTAGCAAGTAATAATGCAGTCACTAGATGTGCAGGGAGTGACATCCTTCACAAATCATATTTTTCCGTGTAACTTCCTAGGAAAGTACTTCTTTCTTGGTGGTGGTGGTGGTAGTTTATTTTTTGCTTGTTTTGCTCTAGGAGTTCATACACAACAAAACTGATGGGTTTGTTCTCTCTTAAATTTGTTTGTTAGCCTGGCCCATTACAGTTGACCTTTCTTTACACCAAAAAGTGATCCAAATAATTATAATTCTTCTTGAGACACACCATTTTTGAACTGGACCTCTTTGTCAGGTGCTAATTTTTGAAAGAAATCACAATATTTTACTATAAAGTATGAAGCATGCATGTGAATCTTGCAGATACGTGATTTAGGCATACCAGCTGTAGTTGCTCTTGCCATCTGAAATCTCCTGCTTACACCATGAGGGCTCCTGCACTTACGTCACCAGCCAGCATTGAATATATTTAACCACAATGCAAGTATGTTGCTTTTTTAAGCTGAAGTAGCTGATTTTGCCCCTGGTGGCTGAAGGTGTACTCTCATGTTCCCTTCTGCCAGCCGCACTGTACATGTGGTAACTTCCAACGGGGGAGCAATAACAACCAGTGGGGAGTTTGCAATGTCTTTAACTGCAACAGCTGTTGATAAAGTTAACATCTGTCCTGGCCTCAGTCTCAAGATTGTCAGTGTTTTCATATTGATCAGTTCAGCATTTGTATGGTTTATATAAAAACATTCCATTTTGATGGCTTTTCTTTTTTCACTGACATCCTTTTGGAGGCAAAGAAAAGCACTTGTATGTAGATTTTTTTTTTTCTCCCAAAACACCTAGGTATGTTCTCAGCTGAAGGAAAGGCCTTGTTGCTTAGTGATAATAGCAGTGTTTCTCACATCAGTTTAAATTTCACTCTCCTCTCTTCACAGTCTCATCTCAACAAAGCATAGGTTCAAGTTTAAACACATGCTTACATCCATTTTATTCAGGAGAGCATGTAAGCACACATGCATAACTGAAGTCAATGGGATTTAAGTGTGTGCTTCACTTCAAAGCATGTGCTTCACTGCTTTCCTGAATACAGGGGGTTTAATCTAAGTGGTTTGGAAATTACAGTGGCCTTGGACATATTGGTTCTTTTATCCATCTGGAAAAAGGGCCACTGTGAAATGTAGTAAGTACTCTTCACACTTTGAAACTTTTGTGTAAAACACAGTTGTTTCTTTCATACCCATCTTCCTTGCAGTATCCTTAGGTTACACAAAAAAGACACGACATGAAGATGGTTAGAATTTGTTCCCGTGCGTTAGAGTGGGATGGTGTTGAGGCTGGTGGGTGTAGGTGGGCGTTCAGAGCATGGCTATGCACAGCTCTTCTGTCTAAAGATTAGTGGCACCCAGGACTACGATAATTCATCGCTGCGACTGGCAGCACAGTCTTTCCAGTCCCCGCTTCTAAGTACTTCACCCAGGGTACTGACATCTTTCCATGTACTGTGTTAGAATTAACAACTCAAAGGCTGCTCCAGGAGTAGCTGCTCCTGCCTGTCTGTCAGTGTTATTTGTACGTCTGTTTACGCATGTAATTTTCTTTCAGATGTCAAACTGCGGCTCAGCAGCTGGGCCCCAATGTTTTGCAAATCTTTGAGAACTAATTAGGCTCTCCTCAGAGTATGGCTCATCCAGCCAGTCTGAATAAACAAATGTCACCGTTTGTATTAGGAAATCTCTACAAATGACTGATCCCTGTCATGGGGTAACATTAATCTTTTCAGTATAGATTTCCAATAGTTAACCATCTGGCTCCATGCAGTTTTCCAGAAAACATTCACTACTGGGGCCAGTGGAAAGAAGAAGGTGGGATTAATAACCTGAATACATCATATGAAGCATTAATCTTTAGGATTGGCCGTTTGTTTTTATCAAAGCAACTCCCTTAAGATAATACTTCACAGCATATGGTACTTGCATGGACTTCTTTCAAAATGAGAAAATGTTTCACTGTGCCATGGTCTGCAGTTTTCAAATTTAGTGTGGATGACAAAGGCTGGGAAAATTCTACATTTTCTCCTGATATATCTTGCATTTATGACCCCAGCCTGTTCAGAGTAATGTCTGATATTTGCAATATTTTTCCAATCTTTTAATTAAAACAAATACTTTTATATGAGAATCTAGAATTACTGAAGTAAACATTAATGATTGACGCACAGGCTGGTACAGGCAGCACTGTATGAATCCAATGGAAGAATTTCATCAACTGTGCTGTAAAGAGAAGTACAGTATCTTGGTCTAGGTTAAATGATCTCAATCTGGCTAAGCGTTTAGACACCTGCTTGACTTTAATCACCGGTTGTTCCACAGATTTCATTGGTCCTAAGTGCTTTGTTGAAATCCAGCCATAAGACTTAGGTCCTGCCTGAGGACCCTGACTTGCAAGCTGTGGCAAATTAAAGGCAAAAAACAGTTGAAGAGGTTATGGCCCTCAAGCTGTCCGTCCTGCCCTTGTGATGGAGATTACCTCCGCTGCAAGGCAGATGAATAAATGGCTTCTAAAGCATATTAAGTTAAATTCAAATTGGAGACATAATATTGCAAGCTGAAAACTTGAGCGCTCCAGAAGCTGCTTCATGAGCCATTCAGTTGTCTCTGCTGTGGCGGCATGACAATTGCCGTCAGGGGAGTGCAGTAGATAGTGTAGGGGATGGTAACTACTTTGGCTGTCTGATTTTAATCTACCACTGCATGCAAATCAGAGCTCTTAGTCCCTTTCTTGACTGCCTGACTTGTGAAGCTTACTGCTGTTTGCAAAGCTGGCTAGCTCATACACTGCTGCCTGACCTCCCTTTAGTGCTGTCCAGTGCTCGCCTGGCTTTATCACTTGTCCGGTACAAGAGAATCAATTTAGACTGTAATCTCCTTGAGAGGAGGGACTACATCTTCCATGTGTTTGGGTGCAGCATATTGTGAACACTATTAGAACAGAACTAATAATTTTCCTAATCTGCATGTGACACCAGTACACTTGAGTAATGTACAGCTCTCTCTACATAATGTTGGTACCTTCTCACCCAATCATGTCTGTTGCAATATTTCCAAATAAATGGTGGGTTTCTTACTGATTCTTCCTGATAGTGATTTGTAATAATGTTGTCATGCCAAACTCATAATAATACTAAATGAAGACATTTGTTGAAGGAAGTGATTGTAAATTACATGCAAATTCAGGCCTTGCTGGCATTAATCAATACTGAAACACGACGTCTGCATTCCTGATATAATACTGCTGAATCTGAGGCCATGGATTTTACATTTCCATGAGAATTAAGCATTTGTTTTGATTGAAAACTCTTTTTTAATATACCAGAGAAAGAGAATGCTCTTTTTTTTTTTTTTAAAGTAGTTAATCTTGGAAGACCTGTACTTTCATATGCCAGCCTGGTAACTGTGCATATACTGAGTTGATCTGTATTACTTACACTGGTTTACATTTCTGCTGGGTTGTGAATTTAAACTGGGCAATCCATCTGACAGAAAGACATTTCATTTCGTGTTGACCAGGCTGAGGTGACTTGGCCATTACTTAACCACAATCCCCTGAACGGTTTTGTCCCAATGAGTTTCATATTGCTGTTGTATGTGGCCATGCCTGCTTGTTTTCCTACCCAGTTACAGATTGTGGCTTTGTGGTATTGGTCAGGCACTGAATTCTATTCTCAGCAGCTCTTCTGCGTTGTATTCCTCTGCAGGGTCACAGGCATCAGAGGCATTGCTTAAAATATAGCCACAACAACAGAAAGCAAGTGGGTAAGAAATCAGTCCTGCATAACATTGCCAGCCAGCAGGTTTGTTTCCTTCAGTGGGACTATGCAGGATATATTACATTAGGGACATAAGTAAAGCTTTGCATAGTCAGGCTCTCTAAAAGACTTTGTTTGAGCTCAGAAACAATGCGCTGTTATTGTTGTGTGGCAGTGTTTGATTTTGAATCATCTCATGTTGTGATTACTATATGCATGTATTTTCTTTATAGGAGCCTTGTACTCTATAATGAATACTGAAGGGCCAGTGCTTTACTCTGATTATATGGAATATCAGGTCCTAGCAGGAATGGATGGATTCAGTGTTGTATTAGATGAACCTTTTCCAAGGTGTGGTAGAACTAGAGCTCAAAGCAAGCCGTCAAACACATTTTGGGGTTTTTCATGTGTTTTGTCAGGCAGTTTGATACCAATGATTTTTGGGTCAGCGACATCAGTACTTCATACTTAGTGACCAAGTTGTAATAATATTTTCCTATTTATCTCCATTAAAAATAGAGAGAGATGCTTCCATATCCTGTGGTCAGTTTTCTGTTCATCATTCCACTAGTATCATCCACCCATTTTTGTTGAATGTTGAAATTGCAGTTGATTGTGTTTGATAACCACTAGCACATTCTGCCAGTGATTTCTTTCCACTGGTTATAATTATACAAAAGATTAATTATACTTGGGTTTGTTTTGAAATATCAGGCATCAATAATACAAAAGCTGACACTTTGGGGAATTTACCCTGCTGGGTTATTTATGTCACAGACAAATCTTTTATGTAAGCTGTTCCTTTAGAGTGAATACAGCGAATGTCAACTGTTTATTCACAGCCACGTGCATATAGGCTGGTGTGTGTTTTCTAGGAATAGCACGTTTTCATTCTGTTAAACTCTGGTGTTTGAAATACTGAAGAGGCTACTGTACTTCAGTCCTACCAATCTCTTTATTTTAGGCCTGATTTAAAGCCTGTTGAAGTCAATGACTGTTCTTCATTTGATCCCAGTACATATAATTCTCAGTGACTTGAAGTTAATAGACCAGATCATCTTCTGTGATACATGTAGTTGATATTTATGTGTCTGCACAAATGTGTGCCTGTGCACACACATAAAATTTTGCATAGTGCCATAGATTGTTGTACTATGGAGTTCCTCATCTTTTCATCCAGTTTATGTGGGAACTACTAGCTTGGTGTAAAATGGACAACAGTGGAAACTGCTGACGTGCGTTTCTCAGTTCAGTTATTTTCAGCATCTAGAGTTCAGCGGTCAATCCATTTAGCGCTGCAGGGCAGCGCTGCAGTTGGCGACTCGCAGCATCTGTGCTGCTGGGTGTATTAACTTTGGCTAAAGAGGGAGTAAAGGGTCTGATGTAAAAGTCATGAACTTCAGTAGGGTTTGGGTCAGAACCCGAACACAGTTCTTACCAGCAGATTGTTCAGCTATTACATTTTACAAGTATATTTGTGTGCTTCTTACTATATCAAGTTTGCATTAATTGTCTGAGGGAAGTAATATTTTCTAGAAAAAAAAAAATAAAGAAATAAGGTCTGATTTCTGTTTGTTTCTGCTGACATCAGGGTGGTGTAACTCCTATGAAATCAATGCAGTTACACCAGAATAAAGCTGGTGTTAATGGAGTGCAGAAATTGATGTTAATGGAGTGGATAAATCGGAGAACAACTTTATATCAGAGTCAATTGACTCAAATTTTGATCACCTCCCTTGAACTGGAATTAGTAAATGCTGAAATAAATAGAACTGCACTGGAGTAAAAGTACTGTAATGGCGTGGAGAATACATCCCTTATCACTCAACGTGACTGCTACAGAACCATTCTAACTTGAATTTCCTTAGTGGAAATTGTTCTTTAATCAATCCATTTAGCTTGAATGGTTCCAGAAATCCAGCCAGCATTTCAGTCGCAGCTCAGATTCTGGTTTTTATGGAACAGGTTTATGCCTTGAGAGGATCTTCTCCAAATGTATCACTGCTGTAACTCAGCTTTGTTCAGATGAAGTAGGTGGGGATAAATTTGGCACTCTGTTGAAAGCCAGAAAACCAGAGTCTGTAAGTTTTAATAGATCTTCCAGACTGGTATATACAATAACAGTTTTTCTTTTAAAATAAAGCTGAGTAGTTGCATTAGAGATCAGATAGTGAGATTCAAAACACATTTGTGCATAAGCAAATGAAGGGAGTTTGCTTTCCAAGGTCTTCAGTGCTTTGTAGTTAGAAGTTTGTGATTACACATTTGTCTGTGGTAACTATAAAACATTAGACTCTGTGAGGAAGTTCTTATTTTTCACTGCCTCCCCGTTGCTGGTGTAGTGCCATGCACAAGGTCAAAGTCATGCAGTATAGATAAACAACAGGGAAATCTACTATCTTTAGGAGAGGCTATAAGTCATGAGTAGTACGTTTTTGTCCTCTCCATCTCTTCTATTGCTATGTGCAGAAAATATGACTCTAAAGTAGAGCAACATCTAGAACATGGTTTCATACACTGAATTATTAGTGTATCTAGCATGCTGTGCCTCCAGCTGTCACAAGAAGAGACGTGGCTTCTGTCAAAACTTCTGTGCACATTGCTGATCTACACATGCCTTGTTGGCTCTTTTGCATTGCTGGTACATACTCAAACTAGACTGCCCCATCAACTGATCCAGGGGAAGTTTGGCTGATATGGAGGTGCCTTGAATCCTTCCTGGTTACACAGCAGACCTGGGCTCGCAATTTACAGAATAGTTATCTGGAATTTTGGGAACTCACACTTCCTCTTTGGACTCTGAATTTCATTGTCAGTTCGTACTCGTGTTTCTGCAAAGTACAGCAGAAAGATGCTGGGATTGCAATCAAAGTGCTGAATCTCTTTCCTGTTGACGTGTGTTGTAATTTTCAACATCTGAGCTTTCTGTATATGAGAACAGACTTTAAAACTGTCTGAGATTAAATTTAAATTCTTTGTACTCACAGAGTAATGTGAACTATTGTTTGAGATTCTGAAATGTGGTGGAGAGACAGGGATGGTAAGAAACTCTTGTTGAGAGGAGTTGATGTTAATGATCCAAATTTCATTGCCATCCAGGCTTAACACGTTTTGAGCAATGACTGTAGAATACATAACATGTAAATATCTCTCAAGATTATACTGAACCGAGTTTAACAGATGAAAGCTGTTGTCCATGATTGGATTCTTGGTTTGGAGTAAGAATAAGTAACTACACCTGAAGCTTTGCTTTTGGAGAGGAGTGGGCTGATGGATGGCTGTTTTGTTCAAATTCTCCTGGTATCTGAGTACCAACCCCTGAAATAGAAGCCAAAAGAAACGTTAAGGACCCTGCAAGTTTGACTCTCAATCCTAGCACTGCAGTGAAGCTTGAAGTTAATGAAAGAAAAGTACTGGGCCACTGGCTTAAAAAAAGAGAGGAAGAGATATTTATCCTATCCACTAGGACTGGATTTATTTTTCTCTGGCATAAATAAATTCTCATTAGCACATCAGTTGTGGGGCTTCAATTTCAGTGATCTGTGGAGAAGGAAAGAGAAGAAAATGTCTCCCAAGGTCTGCACTAAAGCAATTGCTGTACGCAAAGCAGAGCTGGATGTGGGACCAAATGCAAGGTAGGTGGCATCAGCACCTCGCAGGGAAAAGCTGCGTCTTATAGGAGTTTTCCATGAGTGATGCCTCCTCTCTTAAAAAGGATAGCAAAAAGACGGACCATGAGTATCCACACTAGGCTTGTGTATGACATAGTGATTTTTAAGCAAGATTTTTATACCTCAAAACAAAGCTGAATTTCATCCATGGCTATAAACTCTGGCAATTGCGCCCTGAGACGGGAGCACTTCAGCACCTATTGTAACTATGCATGGGACATGATAGTTTATTTGGTTTAGTATAGGTTGTGGAGGATAGTTGTATATCTATTGTAGGTTGCCAGGTTGTACACAATCTTGTTACTAAACACATACAACAAATAAAATCACATTTGTGCTGCATAATGGATTGTCTTCCTCTTGCTTCATTTTGTAGCTTATTTCAGCCTCTGAGAAACGCGAACAGTTATGCAGGTGTAGTCTCCTCCAGAAGTAAGAAAGATTGAATTTGCTATTTGTAGCACTATAAAGCAAACACAGAATTCAATAATGTGTATTTTCATTACCCTAATGGAAGATTTCAGAATGTTAAATGTGTTCAGATGTCCTTGGCAAAATTGGGGTCAGTCATGTGAAATGGAGACAAAACGTGTTTCATCATCTTGTGGTTATTTTACTATGAGGATTTCATTGTAAAGTGCAACAAGTAATTGCAACCACATTTCTGATGCTGTTGACTGCTTTATCTAATGGAAATTATTTCTTTCTTGATTATTTAAAATGAACCTTTTACCATTGTCATGTAAAAAAGTTGGAGAGTTTTTTGGAAAACTACATTACAGCATCACTATTAACAACAACAAATTAATAGTGTGCATGTCTCAAATGGATTTTATCTGAGGATCTAAAGGTGCTTTAGGAAAAAAACCACAATTAAACTTCTTGTGTGTGGAAGGCACAAGGAGATTATTAGCATAAAACTAAGAAACTGTTATTTGTGCTAGGCCAGATTGAAAACTGCAGAAGTCAGTAGTAAAAGGTTCATTACTGCCACTAGCTTTGGCTCAGGTACACTATCCTCAAGGTCTGCCCGAGTCAGTGGGGTGGTTTGTGTTTCTTCCCTGGCTGTGGGATAAGTTTGTGAAGTGGATTCATCTGCTGGAGAGACCCAGTGCAGTGATCACCCTGTGTCTGAGTGCTCTGAGCGATGTACTAGACTTACGGTGTCCTGGTTTTGAAGGAGATTCACTGCTGCAAGGTTGGGTTTGCAGGGATTGGACTGATTTCTCTGTGAAGTGCTGCAGGAGTTTTGTGACCTTTAGTTCAGGACCTTGTTTGAATTCAGTGCTATCATGCAGGAGACCAGGGATGAGGATCCTCCTTCAAGAGTTGTGACAGCATCTTCCTTCATTGTTTTCTGTGGCCCAAGAAACACCCACTCTGTCCTGCCTTTTCCTTATTCACCCATGGACACTCACAAACACACACTGATTCTCATACAGACTATCAGCTTCCCATACTGATATTCTTGGGCTACTAACAGAAGTACAGCTCCTTAGTAGTGCTTTAGTTCATAACAAGATACCCCAGAAAAACAGGCAGTTGGTAGTGGAACCCGAATTCTGCCTCATCTAAGGTCAGTCACTGAGAGTTGATGAACAGGATTCTTGCAGGATGTACCATTGATAGATTCATTCTTTTCAGATGGTGTCAGAGTGACAAAATGAATTTTCACATGACACTGGAATATGATGTTTGCTGTCTGAGGTCTGGGCTGTCAGTTCCCTCTGTTTTTCACGATCCAAGATGTGCTTTATAGCTACCAATTTGCAGATTTAGGATGCACTGTAAAAATCTTACTTACAGGCTATTTGCCTGGCAGCAAACATGCATTGCTGTGTGCTTCAATTCACTGCAAATCTAATGTTGAAGTGTATCAGTTGAAAATATCTCAGGTTGTCTTTGCCAGGCTTGTCTTGTGCAACCAATAAACCATTCCTCACTTGTTTTGCATTTCTCAGTTGGATGTATAAAAATGTGTGCGTGTGTGTGTATATATATGTGTGTGTGTGTGTATTTTATTCTTCCCAGAAACATCAGAGACCAAATTCCTGTGCCCATACGCTGCATCTCTGTGGATGGGGAATAACTGTTGGTCTAGATGGGGTTACTCTGGATTTACACCTGTGGAGCTAAGTAGAGCTTCCCATGGAGGAAGGCCTGAAACATATGGCTGTACCCATTTTGTTCAGAGCAAGCTTTTAATGATTTCCACCATTTGATCTACTATATTGTAGATTTTATGGGTCAGTGTGGATAAAAAAAATAAAATAAACATCTGGTAATGTACAGCTTTGTTTGTGTAGATTTATAGAGCCGGGAAGGGATGCAGCCAGTGTGTGGCTGTGGATCCAATAAACAGATACCGTGGTTATTTCAGCTTTTGGGGGAAGAGTTGATCAACTGCAAACATCCCCACTGCTGAGTTTGCTCAGCAAGCTGCTCAAGAGGCCCCAGCCAATAATTATGTACAGTTCCAGGCATTTGGTGTTTTATGAACTTATTTCTGATTTCTCCCCATATGCAAATGTGGGGTTTCAGCCAGGCCAAGGCACCGGGAGCAAAGTGCTGATGTGACACTTTGTGCCAGGATTTAGTAAGGTCCCCTGAAGCCCACAGTCAAGGGAGCTTTAGGGCTGTTAAGCTGCTCAGCCACAGTGCCGTGATGTTTCTGCTTGCCTCTCTCACACCATTACTTTGCTACCAGTTGTGAATAGTTGTTTCCATGGGGCAGTGAAAATAAACCTATAGAACAGGGTGCCACAACATCTTTCTTGCCATTAGGCATGGATTATTTTTTTCTAATTTTATTTTATTTTTGTTGCTTTCAAAGGAGACTCCCTTTTTATTATTATTAGTATTATTATTATTATTTGCAACATGTTCGCCAGACAAAATGATTATGTTAAGGCAGAGACATCACATCACTTACATTTCATAGCTCAGTGCAATTTTCATAAAGTGTGAGGCAACATCCAAAAAAACATGACTCAGAATTAGAGTTTCAGAAGATTATTATATAGACATTATTTCCCCCAGGTCACGGGCTTTAGTCAAATTTGGAAGAGAATGAAATTGCCAACAGTGAAAAGCAGACAGAAAGGTATGAGTTCATGAGCAGAGAAATAACATTTTCATTTGTTCCTTCCCCATGGGAAAGATTCAACATTCCGGTAAATGGAGACGGTTATAAGAAATGAATTTTTGTCAGCAGGGATGTGATTTTAAGGCTCACTTATCCATTGGCAATCTAGATTTCTAACCCCAGGAATCTAGGAAATTGCTACAGAATGTAGTCTTTATTATAAACAAGTTTTTTTTTTTTCTTTCTTTTCCTTTTTTTTTTTTCCCACCCTGTCTCTTTTAGTAGTTGAGATTTTTAAGGTGCAGGTCTATGTTCTCTGAGCATTCAAGGGGTCATATTGCCACAGAATTATTCTGTGTGGCTTGCTGTCCCTTTGAACTGGGTCTTCTGTGGTGCAGTGATCCCTCTCACCCAGAAATTCCTCTGATCATTGGAACAAGGATGTTTTTGAGAACTAAAAGCACCCCCAGCAATGTGTCCTTTGCAGTAGTAGACTTTGCTCCCAAGGATCTAAGTACCAATCCTTGCTTTGTGCCTTTCTCCCTTACCAATTTTTTTTTTTAGCTTTTCTATTCGCACAGGCAAGGAGAACCAAGAGTTTTAGGGGATGGATCCTGTATTTTGTGTGTACAAATAGCCAGGATTTTCAGGCTTTCCATGGCATGATCCCAGACAGACTACTTTGTAATTAAAGAATTTTCTTCCAAGATAAATGTTCATTTCTTCCTTCATCTGACTCTCCTAATCTCACTGTGCATTTCGATTCTCTGAGGATGTTCAGATGCTGTTCCCGTGCCTTCTTGAGTGATTTTATATAACCCTAAACCCTTCATTTGTGATGATGCAGATTGGTTTTCTAACATTATTTTCTTTAAAAAACAAGTAACCTTATGTACATCTAAAATGTCCTTTCCCTAGCGTGTTTTGTCTATTTTAATATCTTTTCTTGTGAGCAAGACCTATTTGCCTTACTGCATTACTATCAAAAATGTTATTGCCATTGCCTGCCAACATCTTACCACAAATCACATTAGTCCTGTTAGCTTCATTATTATTGTGTCTAAACTGTAGTTTAATGATTATAGAACATCATGATAGAGGTTGATTAATAAATAAGAATTGATTACTCTGACTTTGTCAATCATATTAGGCCCAGGAGATTTATACTGTTGATGGCATTTTCTGAAAAACTGAAAATGCTTGAGAAAGATAGAAGGAGGGGATATAATTTTGTCCTACAAATGCACAAATTGCATTGCTTTGTCTCTCCTGGAGTATAAGGGCAATCACAGCAGTTGCATTAAGAGCCTCTGAGTGGATCACTCAGTATTGCAGTATGGAACTGTTCTCCATTTGCTTTCCTTTCCCTTAACATGTGGGTGTCTGAGGAGAGTTTTAGTGGTGCTGGCTGGCATCAAGGAAAGGGATAGAGCTTTTCCTCTGTGCAGACATACAACTTTTACTAGTGTTTATTTAGAGATAGTATTTGAACATACCTTAAGGAATTAAAGAAATTAAGCTAAAATGCAACAGTATTACATCTGTACTAGTGCATCTGTGTTTCCTTCGGCTCACTTGGTTCTGGGAGCCTAAAAAAGCTTCACTGATAGATTCAGCCTCCTTGGGCTAGTGTCCTGCTGCTCCTTTCCCTGCCAGTGCTGCCTCATACCTCTTAATACCCACCTCCCTTTCTAAAGGAAGGATATACTGCCTTGTTAAAGGCCAGGACTGAAGAAATTAGGAAATAATCAGAAGTTTGCAAGTTGCTCTTTGCTGGTTTACCAGATGGAGTGCAAGTGTTTAAGCATGTAGATTCTCCTGTGTGCTACGTGACTGTGAGCTATAACGTGGTCTAATGAGGGAGCATGGCATAGGGGTAGCAGAAGGTGGTCTTATCTGTTAGCAACTGACAAATTTATCTGCATATGAGAAATGCAAATGGTTTGGATCAAATCTTACGTTTTAAGAGATGGAGTTGGAGGTAGGTTTTCCTTACTTACTCTGAATGGTGTAATTTCATTGCCTGAATCAGGACAGTGGTTGTTGCTCTGAGGAGTTTTGAATGTGGAAAAAGATGGAGCAGGTAAAATAAGACCCTCACACCTTCTGGGGTATTGCTGATCTCAAAGTAAAATACACAGCAAAGAGTGTAGCTCAACAGACTGCCTTGAAGTCATTTGTCCTCTTCTGGTTTTGCAAGAAAAGCATGATTTTCTGCATGCAGTTGGTTTAATTCAGGCTTACATCTGTCCCATGAGTGGCTAACTCTTGCTGTAGCCAAGACATTTTACAGTAGCAAGATTAATCCTCCTTAGGCTGTGAATTAGCTTTTTTCACCATCACTGTGGCCTTTATCAGTGCCAAGGCGTCCGTCAGGGCATGAATAATACAGCTGAACCCTTTGAGAAATTTCAGGCAGCTTCCCATCACCGGCGTGAGGAGGGATTTGGCAGGTGTTTGAAATACATGATTTGTGGTGAGAGCGTTGGGCTGGGATGGGATGGACTGACAGGCAGGGGAAATTCAGGTCTCAGGGCTGACCCAGTCAGGGACCCCCATTGTTCCAGCCTTGCTGGCCTAAGGATGAGTTGCCGAAGGTGACAGGCCCTCAGAGACTGTGAGCTACCAGTGGCTGGCAGCGGGGAGCGTGCCCTCAGGTCAGGCCAGATGCTGCAGCAGAGACCCAGCGTTCCAGTGGAAGGTAGATGGGAAGAGTCTTTGTGAGATGAGTGTTCTTCTTAAAACTCTTTTCTGAGAAGCAGCTTTGCCAGGTTTGGGGTTTCATTGTGGGGCTTGTTTGGTTGGGGTATTTTTTCTGTAAGAAAGCACTCCATTTGCCAGTTGACTCCTTTGAAAGCACTGCTTGTGTTCCTGCAGTATTTATTGTAATTCCTAGAGCTGTCAATCAGGGCTCAGGCCTCGATGTGCAGACACAGGCTCACATTGCTTACAGTCTATGAGAAATATAATGATCTGCACCAAGTGAAGGGAAGCATTTAATGAAATCTCTTTCAGACATGGGAAACTAAGGGTTTTACTGCTTGTTGATAAAGTCATTCTCTTCTTGCTAAGTGTACTGTTGGGAATGGAACAGAAAGCTCTTGTGTCTGATTGTTTCTTTTGCTGGAGCTAATGTTTTGAATACATGTTTGGTTCTGGAATAAATGTTTTCTGTTACAGTCTGGTTGTGTCTGGGCAAAGAAGACTCTCACTACTAAAAGACTCATGCTACTAAACAATTTTGAGAGTCATCACTTCAGGGGAATCGGAAATTATGAGTGAGAAATAACTTAGGTTTGCTACAAACCCCACCTGACCCTGAGCAATTGCTGGACCACTGATGTTTTAATGCCGGGCATTGCCCTCATGTACTTTATTTTGCTGTGGTGCTCTGCTGCTTTGGCACATCCCATTGAAGTGGATTAAACCCACAGGGGAACCGGAGGGCCCGTTGCTTCTAGATCCAGCGTGACCGCTCGCATTTAGAGGTTAGAAGCAGCCAATACTTTTTTGCTGTTTTGAGCATGCATGACTGGCTGGCAGTGCTACATCCACCAGGATCCAACTGTGAAACTGCCCTTGGAGATCAGTCTGAATGGAGGAGGAAAGAAACAGGAAATTTGCAGTTTATTAGTAGTTTTCTTGCAGGAAACATGCAGATACTGGAAAGGAGAATGTTACCTTCATATCCAGGTGTGGCCTCACGCCACTAACCTTTGGTTGGTAGGAAGGGAATTGTGTCAGTCGTTTCAGTGGCTCAGTGTGAAGTCCTGTCAGCTTCTCTCCTGCCTGCTTCTCCAGGAAATTTTTTTGGAGGTGGGAAAAAGGAAGGGGAGGAGGAGGTTTGGCATAGTGTGGATTTTTGTAATTTACTCCCCTTACAGAGTTGCAAGGGGCAAAGAGGAGAACTGTGTCTCTTGACTGCTTTTCTCTTGGCTGTAGTTTCACCTGTTTCTTCTGTCCTGTTCTGAGCAAGGGACACCATGCCCACTGTACCCTCAGTCTGTCTGCAGAGACAATCAACAAGCAAATGTATTTTTTGAAACGGAGAACTTCTTGGGGGCTTTGAGAGTGCTTTCTGGTCTGAGTTTTTTTATTGTTATTGATTTGGGGGGTTGATTTTTTCAGGGTATCAATGTGAGGAATCTCTTTCTCTGTGAAGTAAGACCACGAGGGCACAGCATCATCTCCGAAACCCACTGGTAACCTTTCCTCTCTTACAGACACATAGACAACACAAAACCTGCTAGCTCCTCAGAGCTGGTTAGTGCTTTGGGATGTATCTTTTTCTGAGCACCCAGCCTGAATATATCTGAAGTTATTTATCTGATCATAGGTTTTATTTCTGATAGTCAGGATTTTTTCATAGTATCTCTGAAAAGAAAACAAAGAGCTGGACCACCTAGAGCTCCTGGCCAACTCCAACAACTTCTGTAACCCTGGAATGAAAGACAGGAAGGTTGGTTGTAGGTGACATGTAACAGGAGAACATGCTCTGTGTATGTTTCCTGCTCCAAAAGAAATAAGAGAAATTAGGCCAGTGGTTTGGTAAATTATATGAAAAATAGACCTTGCCTGCTAATGGAGTGTGAAGAAACTGATGTACTGAAGATGATCTATAATATTTCATATTTCTCTGAGGAGAAAAAATTATAAACTTGATGGTGTGTGATTTATTCATGTTTCTGAACGTAAAGAAGAATCCGAAAGTCAACTGTCTGTTTCACACTCTGAGGCCGATGGCAGGATTTACACTGGGATTTAGCAGTTGGGGTTTGTTATGAGTACTGTGGAGGAGAGAAGCATTGATTAATGATGGAGCTGGAAATGTCTACAGATGGGATAGTTATGCAGAAACTGCTGCCTTTTCCACGTACCAGTTTTACTGCTTCACAAAACATGATGACAAATATGCTAAATTTGTTGGAGTTTGTTTTTGTGGTTTGTTGGGTTTTTTCTGTGGTGTCTTTTTTTTTCCTCCTCTTGCTGTCACTCCTTCCCTTTGCTAACATTCTCTTTGCACATTTAGAGGTTGGCCCTTCATGGCAACAGAAGCACTCCACTCCTGTTACTCTATTAGTTCGATTCATGCTTTATCTCTCTGGTGAACTGCTTTTTGAGTAGGGTCATCAAAACCTTATGTAATTTAGAAATTCAATTGACAGTTTCTTAGGACCAGAAGGGTTGCTTTGCTTTGTTCTGCTCCTGAAAGAGTAGATCTTCATCTGATTCCTGAGAGAGATATCAGTGGTTCAGAAAAGAGCACAACTTCTTTTGCTTTTTGGCCTCAGGACCAACTGCTGTGATACATGGTCTTGAGGATGAAGTACATGAAAGAAAAGACCTTTGAAATCTGACATATCCTGCAGTAGAAGAAAAAAGGAGCGGAGGGAGGGGGAAACCAAAAAACCAAAACTCAGAGAGTAAAATAGAAGGTAGGCCATGCAGTAGGACACGTGCTTTTTCAGGGATGAAGTGGGGTATCACACAGAGCAGGAGACTGTGTGCACAGAGGCTTTTGGGTTCTTCAGGTACCTTGCGCTCTACTTGTAGCCACAAATTTTGACCTTCAAAATATAAATTAGATTGTAGTCACTATGTGAACAAGGACAGAGTTGTAGGAACCATGAGGTTGGTGGGTAAATCAGATATAGAGGAAACATGGTTATAGAAGAGAAAGATCAAACCCAGACTGCAGCTGTGATTTATGCATTGCAGTAAACCATCTCCTAAGACATGGGAGAAGGGTAAGAGATTTTTGGCTAGACTTTCCCCAGTTCCTGAAGAGGTAGCATGGTAGAAATTGCAAAGGTGACAAGCAGATCTTCCAACTTGTACTCTTGGGGTGTTGACATACTGGTGAAATTTAGTTAGATGAGTAGTTGGAGTGGGGCGTAATAGTACTGTACTTTGAAGGTTATGAGAGGTGGGAGAAAACAAAACCAAGTGGTAACGCTGCATGTGTGTTTTCCAGTGCCTGAAGTCCTGTGTTTGAAAAGGGCAAGTTCACAGATGTTAGGGCCAGAGGGCAAGCAGTGGGCCACAAAACCTTTCACCTTTTGGGTCGCTAGTTCAAAATTACCCTGCTTCATCTAAAAGTCATTGCCATCTGTTGGGTGGCTGCAGGCCAATATGGAATAAATGGATGGCATCAATCCAAGCACAGACAGCAGCAAAGGTATTATCACACATTAGGACCTCTTCTGATGGCCTTGAGGTTAAAGGGGGTAAATGACCTGTCATGCCCCAAAAGAAGGCTCAGTAGCTGAGCTGCGAGTCCACGGGAGGCTGCTGCATTGTACTTGTTTTGGACGTAAAAGAGCAATTCAGAGTCTGAGGCGCATCCTTGTAACGTGCTTTCCCAGCAGTATGTTACAATACTGTCTAATATGGACATGTCTATGTTTTCAAAAATAAATAGCACTTAAAATCAGGAAAATCAAGGAGGAAACAGTGCTTAGGGCACACAGAGTAAAGTGTGTGAGTACGCATGGTTCTTTCACTGCAGGATGCTCACAGGTATGTAGCAAGCAGATCTGATCCTTGTGCAGGTTTTCTGATCAGAGGTTTTTGCAGCGGGGCGCCCACTAAAGAGACCTTGTCTTAGAAGCGCTCCTAAATGACAGCTGGAAGACATGCAGCATGAGTTCATTTGTTTATTCTTATCTGGTAGCCTCCGAACAAACTGATGAACAGTTTGATTTGACAAGGTCGTACTGAGGATTTGTGAGGATTAACCTATATGTGGCATTTACTGAGAGATCAGACAGGTCATGAAGATTGGCATTAGGGAGTCTAAGAAGATCCCTTTTCCCTCCCCTCTCCCCTGAAAGCCTCAATCCAATTACTGTCTTATTTTTGACCGAATAAAAGCGAAATGAGCGTGTACCATCCTCCACGTAAGAAGTGGCTGGTACTGTGACTTAAAAAGAATATCAGGGTAGGGCTGTTTAATGATCTGCCTTTCTGGACTGCTTACCTGATGTTATTACATTATTCACACTGTTGCTGTAGTCATGGCTGTTAATGGCCTTTTCGATTTCTACCACGATGTCTCCTCTTGAGAAGGGAGAAAAAGTTACCTTTGTGTATTGAATGAAGCATTGACATAATGGATATTGTTATTTACCCTTGTGTGTTCAGAGATAACAGTGGGGTTTGAGGAAATGCCTTTGGACCTTATTATAAAAACACACTGGCTAATATTATTAAGCACATCTTTCCTTCCGGGCAAATCAGCATCTCTTTGTGTGCAGAGTGCATAGCTAAACCTCTCAGTGATGCTCACTTTATTCCTTACCTTTGCTAACACGTGTCTGAAGGAAGGAGCAGCCTTTCTTTATCTGCTTGTTCCCAAATATCCAATATCCAGACTATAAAGCAGTGCTGAATAGCCATCTATTTTGTCTTGTCAGTTCTTTTTCTGTCAGGACGTTTCCTATTTACTGTTTCTTTTTCCTGCTTGCAAGATCTGTGAAATGCCTTTTGCTGAATTATGTGTAGTACAGCCTATTTATATTTCCTTGGCACTACAAATACTGACTGCTTTATTGTGTAAGGTGCTGTATATCTCCTCAGCTAGAGCGAGATGTTCCTCTGAAGAACTTCACAATCTCTCAGACACAGCCAGGAAAAGGATGCGGTGCCTTTGTACCTGAACAGAAGCACCATGGGGGTAGAGAGACATGACATGACTAAACTTTGTGTGAATAAGGAGCACACCAAGGCATGGAAAACAGATGTTCAGTCCCTTAAAAAAACAAAACAAAGCAAACCAAACCACAGACAAAACCCCCAAACTTAACACTTTTAATTTAAAACTTACTAACTGTCTACGTGTGGCAGCAGCAGCTGTGGAAGGGGTCACCCAGAAGCACATACCTTCCTGGTCTGAGATGCTGTGTCACTGCTTGAATCGTGATTTACTCCCCAAAGGCTGTCTGGGGTGGTGGTCACTCATCGGTGGGGGGTGTATAGAGGTATGTTGTCTAAGGTTAGTAAGAAGAGGTGTAGCTGCAGGAGGATGTATGGATGGATTTATTGAGGTATACTTAAGTTCTGAGTACCAAACTGGGATTCTTGAGCACTGGAAATTATATTATCACTGATGGGGGGTTAATTATTTATTCTTTAATCAAAACTAATGAAAAGTAATTTTGAAGAGTAGGAAGCCATTCATTAGGACACTGAGAAGGAAATGACTACATGAACTGGGCCATGAGGCATCATCTAAATGCAGATGATTGCTTTATTGATAATGCTGACTGAAGAAGCCAGTTCCAAACTTGCCTTTGCCTTGCAGCACTTCTAGTTGTGGCTCTGGACTTCAGACCAGTGAACACTGCTGGGATGAACGACAGGGTCCCTTTGGTCAGTCCAGCTCTGCCTGGGTGTTCCTGATCATTTTTGGTAGCCTTAATTTACCATTTTCATCTCATTTTTGCCATGTATCAGTGGGTCAGAGCTAGAAAAACAGCAGCAGCCATCTCTGCCTAGAGAGTTTGGCTTGTGTGACGCAGAGTCCCATAAGAAGTTGCAAGGTTATGCCAGAAGAAACCAAACCTCAGTTACTTGGTTACTTTGCCTTTCTTGCTCTCTCAAAATGACATCTGTCAGGTTTTAGCTTGTTTCCAGTGAGCAGCCACACCGTTAGGCTTTCGTGTTTGCTGGCCCAGCTCACATTGTGATGTGTGCTGGAGCTCCATATTCCAATTAACTTTTTATGATCCTGCACAAGGGGGAGATAAGTTAATCTGAACCAAATGTGTGGTTAGCACCGTGATACCTGCTGCTTCTCTCAGGGAATCTAGATAACACTGCTTTTGCCTCCATAGAAAGGAAAGAGAGTAATTTCAACTCAAGGCTGTGTAGGAGAAATATTGAATTGGATAGTTTAAGACAGTTTCCAGTCTAAAAGAAATTCAGAGCAGATACATGACCCACCAAAAAATCCTGTAAGGTTTCTGAAATGTATTCAGAAAATTTATTAAAACCATGCAGCAGGCTGTTCAAACAAATCAGATTTTTCCCCAAGAGCTTTCTTCACCTCAGGTTTCATCCTTCAGACTTCTTAGTGCTTGCTCGGAGCCTGTCTGGGTGTACAGTGCTCCTTTGTGCAGGACTGCACCATACAGATGTAGTATGTAATACAATGTATGATGTAGATGTAGTTTCTCCAGAAAGGCTTGGGCAGTCTGACATGGGCCTGGGGTATGAATTGGAGCATCCCAAACATGACTGAGGGTTGAATTCTCGGTGACAGGTGATTAATGTACTGAAAATATGGACTGTACCCTTCGTGTTGTGTTGATTACTTCTGAACATAAATGAATGCCTAGTGAAAAGTTTATTTTCTACCCAATAAAAACCAGAAGGAGAAAAATGTCACTGTTGCCTACTTGGCACCTAGTTCCTGCCCTCACTCACCTGTCTACTCTTTCTTGTATCATCTCTTTTTTTTAATTGTCAAAGATACAGTAATAAATGGCAATCAGTTTTAAATCCAATTAGCAGAACTGCTAGGTAGTAATTTTCATTGAGTGAGGAAGCAGGTTTCAAAGAGTGGCATGAGATGAAATAGGAAGGAAATTACCTTCTGCTTTCTTAAGGCTGCTGTGAAAACCAATACTGAAATGCCTGTTTATTCTGGGTCCCTACCCCCCACCCTGTGACAGCTGTTCTTAACTCTTCTAAAAAGTCATAACCATCCTCTTTATGATCTATTCCTTTTTATAACATTTATGTTGCGGGGAAAGTTGTCTCGTTGTTTCAGTGATGCCTGGCTTCTCCTCTTGGCTCTGCTATTGTCTTTGGCCCTGATTCAGCAAAGCACTTAAGCACATGATTATCTTTACTTTTATGGGATGGTACATGTGTTTACAGCTAAGCATGTGCTTAAGTGCTTTGCTGAATCAGAGATTTTGTCTGTAACCTTGGATTTATGTCTCAACCTACTCACAAGTAAAATGAGCTTAGTAGTTACCTCCAGTGATACTCTGAAATGCAAGTAAGATACAGCATGGCTTGAGTTTCTTTCACAAATAGCAAAACCTTAACATACAATATATTAGATATTGCTTGGTTTCATTGTAAATGAGTTTGTAGTAGGTCTGTAGCTGAAACATCTACTTTCTGACATTATCACTAATCCATTACATTTATTGTTCCCTATAGGTTTGTTGTTCCTGTCTTCACCTTTTATTTGTCAAAACAACCCTCCCTGGTTGTGCCTTCAGACACGTGGTTATATGTCACACTGTTTTCAAAGTCTGGGCTTAGAATTACAGCTCCTTAGAAATAAATTAGGGTTGTGTCTCTAAATCCCATTGGCAGCTTTGAAAATAGCACTCCCTGGATTTATAATAATCTGCTGGGATTGGATTGTAGTGCTTTGACTGATATCAAAGGCAAAGTGACTTCCACATCCTCACCAAAAATAAATAATACCAGTTTTCTTCTTTGGTTGATTTCCAGCATCTTTAGGAGGGGCCCAAGCAGTGCTTGTACCACAGGAACAATCAAAGCTTTAAGTGTTCCTTTGTTACTAGCATTTTCTGTTGGTTTTGAGGACAATATATTCTTTGCTTTATTGTACCTTCTTTTTTCCCACTCATGCATATGAACACAGAAATGCCACATCGCATTTTACATAACGCCTGTTTCAACAGTGTGACCCACTGCTGCACTACTGATACAGAACTCTGCCTGGAATACAGAGATTTTACTTACACATCATATTAGCACTTCCCATATCTCACTCTGGGACTATGTCATTCTGAACATGTCACACAAAATACACTGCCCTTTGTTTATCCCATCCTTAAAGCTGTATGTACAGGAAGGTTGTATTTATTATTATTTTCTACGCTGTGTTTTCAGCGTTTGCTGCCAAGAGCACAGGCAACTTCTAGTATTCTGTAATACTTTTTAAACCCTGTTAAAATCATCTTCCCCTTTGAGCAAGGGTGTAAGCCTACTTCCATTTTCAAAGCCTTAGAATAAAATTTCCCATCTTGTTCCACACCTAGTGGGTAGAGTCAGGTTTTGTGTTATTGATTTTTGGAGAAGTACTCATTTTAGTATTGGCCTTCTTACACTGTCACTTGCATTTGGGCTTTGCAAATGTTTGGGGTTTTATAAATTCATTTCTGGATAAAAGTTATTAAATTCTCCCTCTTGACTAGATCATAGGTAAAGTGCAATGGCAGTTTGGAATGTTCTCTAGAAATAATAAACTTCCTTCCAATCGACAGTCTGATCGAGTAGGTTTTTCCAGAGAAAGAGGGTTGTTTGGGAAAATTTTTTTACAAAATAAATAACAGTGCTGAGAAATCATTCCAACAGTGGTGAATCCTTATGAGAAACAGGTATTCTGTGGAAAATTTTGTCTATTTTTCATGTTTCCAAAAGTACAGTTTTAACCACTGGAAATGGACAGATTGCAAAAGAGCTTCTGGGGTGCAAGTGGTTCAGGGAAGTTTGTCACTAATACAGGCATGAGGACTGTTGTTACACTGGAATACCCAGGCACAGCACTTCGATCTGCCTTGGGGACCTAAACCCTCACTTCAATAAAGTTAAATTATTGTACAATAAGTAGAGATAAGAAATGAGCATGCTTAATGCTGAGCTGCAGTACTAGTTCTCTGTTGTCTATCAAGAGAACTAAGATTAATTGAACACTACTCTAAAAATAAACTCCCTGGATCCATTGTTTGGAGTTCAATAAACAAAGAAACCAGGAGAAGGAACTGAGATATTCTGCATCAGTATCAAGGCAAATTTGAATCCTCAGTTCATCACAACATGGATTTCCCATGTTTTCTGAACATCAGGACACTTAGGACAGAATTCCAGTGGCCAACTTCAGCCCTCTGATCATGTGGATTCCTACACCATCAACTCATCGCTTTCCCAAAGACAGAGCTGCATGCCCTAGGTGAGGCAAGTGGCACTCTCAGGGTATTAAACTGATTTGCTGGTTACTTGGCATAGGCTTAAAAGCTGAATCTTAAAAGCATTAAGTTTGGAGAGGACCAAGTGTGTGCACTATGTTGGGGTATTAGGAAGCACTAAAGGGGCACAACAAAGAAACTTGGCATGTGTCATCTGCTTGTGAAACACGTGTGTATCTTGTGTAATTGGTATGATTTAAAAAAAGACCTTTATTTCCTGTTAAACTGAAATGTCTAAAAGTTAAGTTATTAGAGTCTTTGTAATTGGTTGCAGGGTTTCCGAAAAAAATTCAGGCTATCAGAATAGTGCTGAAGTTTCAGGAGTTTTTAATCTTCCCTCCAATAATTACCAAGAATTGCAGTTATGCAGAGGTAGAGGTCAGCACAAGGCATCTTTCAGATGTGACATCTGAAACAAGTGACAGCTTTCAGAAGATGGATTGAACTGGATTGTCTGATAGCTTTTGGTCATTAGAGGTTTAGTAACCAGTAGTTAGCTGCTTAGTCCTGGCTGAATTTCACTTTGATTTCCCAGTACTTCCAATTCAGTATGCAAGTCTTCAGCTGCTGCCCATAATGCTGGTGACCCTTTGTCAAGCACTTGGGAGTCCTGCTTGCCCTCATGCTGTGCATTTAGATGATTCCTGAGCAACGTGAAGGTGATTCCTAATCTGTGAAATGCCGATGGAGAAAGGGCAGAGCTGTACTCAGGTTAGGGCTCGGTTCTGAAAAGGCTTGTCAGAAGTTACTTTAGATTAATTAGAAGCATGATTTTAAAGCAGGATGGCAAAACCACTTAAAACTCTTTGGTAGACTCTTAATCAAACTTAAAATAGTGTTAATTCAGTTGTGTTTATGTCCTAAATCACTTTCAAATCAGTCAGAAATTCCTTTGTGATGGAGTTGGGATCATTTGAGAAATTACACATTCCCAACTGGCAGTTGCCAGCTATGGAGCCATTCAAAGTTGTTCCAGTTCCTAGAGCAAACTGGTTCCACCCTATATCTGTGTCTTTCTCTCCACATGCTGATACTTCCAGTGATGCTGCAGTCTAAGAACTTGCAGAAACAGAGGACAGTGATTTCCCAATTTCTCTACACCTCTCATTTTTTTAACAGGCCCCAGAAGAACTGTCTTGCCTACCCCTCTCTCTCTCAGCCCTGTTCAGTCTCCTGCTGAATTGCAGGATTTGACAGCACAAGGGCTTCTAGTCCCTTTTGTGTGGAGTGAAACAAGTTACCTGAAACTGCTGCTGAGGGGTGATTAATGCTGATCTGGTTTATTTCCCTCTGGAACAGGCCAGTTGAAGCAGTTGCATCAAATTGGTTCCTGCACTTTAGCTACAAGAGTGAATAGCTTCTACACCACTTGAATTACACCCCAAAACCATATCTAATCAAATGAAGGTTTCTCTTCCTAATAATTGTGTCTGTGCAGAGGTTTAGTAGCACTGCTCAATTAGCACACTTTACAAGTTTATTCAGATTAGCTTCTACATTTGTAAGTGTGAACAGCAAGTCCATAATGGCATTTGGCTGGGCAATTCTGCAGCTATTTTCTTAAAACCATTTCTTAGGTAATTGATATGGTTGGACTTTCACTCATCAGTAAGCATTCAGCTATGAGGATCAAGTAAGTATACATTTCTTTGTGCTTTCTAAAGTAGAAGGGAATTTTACACCTTTCTGAGCGTCAGTCAGCTGTGTGTTAGAGCTTTCTGATGATGCCAGCTAGAACTAATTTTAATCTGACCAAGCATGCCAGAAGGTGAGTATTGTCACATAGGAGTTCCAAGGAGCCAAAAGGAATTAGGAAACCTGGTTTCTTCTTGTGTGCTTTGAGAATATTTTTAAATGCCTCAATTTGTTTAGCAAATGCATGGCGTTGTCCACTTAAGCACAGCTCAACACAGTCTGTGTGAGAGTGCCTCAATTTATAATAAATTTTATCATTTTAATTGAGAGAGATGCTAAAGAGGAACCAAAGTGAGGAAGCTGGAGTATTAAGGTCTGTCACAGCCAGGTAGCTGGGACATAAATGTTGGCGAGTCCTGATCAGTCATGGAGTGAAGAGTGGCAGTTAGTGCAGGAGCTTGAGAGATGCATAAAACAAAACTGCCATTAAACTTCCTTCAGTAGTCTTTCACTATTTACCTTCATGTTTATTATTTCATATGACTTTCCCCTGCTGTTCCTTAGAGAATATTATTAAATATAATGAATTCAGTTAGTTACAGGCCCCATATCCAGGCTTAGCCTTAGAAGCTCCAGCTTCCCTTTGATCTTCGACATACCAAAATGTGTGATTATGCTATAAAAAGATAATAGAGAGAACATCAAAGGAAAGTTGAAAAATGCCAATGTGGCTTAGTAACATAACAGCTTAAGAATAGCAGCATAACATGAAGACAACCCTAGTTATGTCTTAATGCATTTTAATATGTACTCTGCAAAAACACTGTAGCACCAGTGTCTGCAAAAGAGGGAAGCTCTCCCTTCTACAGGAAATCTTTTCAAATAGAGGATATATTTGCAAGTTACATATTACAGTCATGGTAAGTTGGGTGGAAGAAATTAGGTGATCTGGGTGATCACTCTACAGACTTCCCTGCTTCATCCCTGAGCTCCTGTCATTTTACCCACCAGAGTTAGTCAGGATTTTAACCTTTGAAGACAACAATAACTGTCTCCTTTGGGAACATCAAAGCCAGTTTTGGCCAAAGAGGTGATTTAGGTGTACTTACTGTACCTCAAGCTAAATGTCAAATGTGATTAAATGTTACTGCCTTGTCTTGCTTTAAGTAACAAAGCTCAGGAACTTTGGAGTGACTGCGAGTTCTTAGATGTCTCCCCTTTGGTTGTCTCTCAGTGGTATGTAGTGCTGTCACTCTTGGACAACACAGCTGACCTTCTCCAGGCAAATGGACCGTGTTTGGGGTAGCTGGGATGCAGAGGCAGAAGGGAATGTTTTGTTAGGTCCTCTACAGTAGACTCTTTAAAAAAAAAAAAAAAAAAGAAAAAGTGAGTTGTCTTCAACACATCTACACACTGCTTACTTACAATAGTATCCGTATTTTGCCCTTCATCCAAGGGGGATTTTACCTGCACCTTACTGGCTATTTAGAAAATCCCAGTGATGGGTGTCCTCAAGTGTTAGCCCCATGTTGAAATGCCAAATGTGAAAGTCAAAAGGATGAAAGTGATGTTATGCAGACCTTGCAGGAGGAGCAAAGCACTAACCCCTTGTCTGGGGCCACTGAGTGCCCCACGCACTTGCTTCTTCCAAAACCCTTGTCATCACATGGTTGTTTACCCATGTGGACCCTTGGGCATTCAAAGAGTAACCTATGTGTCTTGCAGAGACTTTCTGATGAGATTAGTTGTCCAGTTTTAAGAAAAAGGCTCAAAATCTCAAATTTAAGACTGAAGGTTTCTGGTTTGTAACAAATGCTTGGCCTTTAAAACTTGTGTTTCTTGGTAGCTTTTGAAAATCCCAGCATTTCCTTATGTGGCCACACCTAGAAATGATACAGACCTGGTGGTTTCACCAGGCTGAGGTAACATCAAGAATGAGCTTTGAATAAAGCGTTTCCTGTCATCAGGGCTGGTGTTCAGCAATGTGGTGGATGGGGGAACAAGCCAACAAGCTTCACGTCTGTGACGGCATTAAGCAAATATTTTTTCAAGATGGGCATGATTATGTGGGGTTTATGTATGCAGGAGGCAAAACCTTATTAACCAAGGTCTTTCACCCTGGGGACAGGGAATTTCTCCAGAATAGCCCTGTATCCATATTCCCTGCTTGCTTCTCTGGATGTGCATTGGATTTTTTTGTATATTTTTGTTGCAAGGGTGGTAACCCTTTTCCTCTTTTCTAAGTCTTTTGAAAGCCTTTTGAAGGACAGTGGAAAGCTGTCCCACACAGACACGATAAAATTAGAACAAACAAACAAAAAAAGATGAGATTTCTAAAGTGTTTTTTGTTTAGTTTGGTTTTGAATGGTTTTTTTTTAGCCACAAAACCTTTCCAAACAACTGGTACAGACGGAAAAGAGCCAGAAAATCATCTACTGAGGTACTTTGCTTTAATCAGCAAAAGGAGGAGAGGACACATCCAACCTCGTTGTCCTTTAGCCCCTTCTCCCCTTTTATGCTGCCTCCTCTAGTGAGGAGATGGGCCCAGTTTCCTACCCGATTTTTCTTCACTAATTCTTGAAGATCTGATGAAAAGGAAGGCCCTGCTGCATCTAGTGCTCTTCAGGAAGGAGAATTACCATATCCAGACAGCTTACAAGCTAAATAAATGTGATATTCCATTTCTTATTACAGGGTAACACTCAGTAGCTGATGTGCCTGGGGTACTGAGTACTGTGATATTGCCTGTTACCTGCAGATCAGCACAGCTTCTCTCACCTGAACTTTTCACTGAGGAGTAAAACAGAGGACATAGATCATCTAGGTTGAATTAATGGTTTCGTTTTCTTTGTTTCAATTAGAATTCTTACATTTCCAGAACCATGTTTATTCACTCAAATCTTGTATTACAGTAGACAGCTCTCATGAGATACAGTCAGGATAATTTTGAGTATTTTGCCTGGATTTTAGATAGGAAATGGGGACATTTGTTTCACTTCCTCTTCATAACAGATAACCAAGCTAGAAATTTTAGGAGATAATCAGATGGGCTGTGACCAAGGATGGGTTTTTACTTGTCACTAGACAGTTGAATTTTGACTTCTGTATGCTTATTTATAATTTTCTAGAATCAGTGTATAATTTAATGGACAAAATATACCTTAAACCATTACCATCGTTCAAGGATGACCATGGAAATATTTCTTTTAAATTGTTGGATCATGTCCTCCATGCAGCAGCAAGCAGTGAGGGAGATCCTCAAAGTCAGTGGAGCTTCAGTCCTTGCTTTCAGTGGGAGCAGGGGCTACCTCGCCAAGTCCTGCTAGCACAGTGACCCTGAAAGCAGCTGGGCAGAGGAGGATCAGGATTTTGCCTTTCATTTTCCCTCAGACATCCAGTTTTCAGAGAGGTTCATACTTGGCAGCTGATTTTGCAAAATCAAAACCTTTCATAACAGTGCTGTCTGTGCCTTTTTAGCCCTGTGTGCCCAGTCATCCCTGCCACCTCCTCTGAGGCAGCCTTCAAATGCAGTTTGTTGTTGTTTTAAAAAGATCAGTTGTAGTCTGCTGCTTTAATGGAATGTAAAATCACAAAATAATTCAGGTAGAAGGGACCTCAGGTGGTCTCTATTCCCATCTCCTGCTCAGGCAGGGCTGGCTGTGAGATCAGACTACGTTTCTCAGGGCTTCATAACCATGATTCCCTCCGTCTCCTGCCTGCACCACTGTTTGTACAAACCAGGATTCTGTTATCTTCGTTGGCCTGTGTCTGGTCGGCTCATGTACCCCAGGGGCTCTGCCACAGAGCTGTCCCCAACCTTCAGCCTTGCAAAGGGTTATCCCTTCCCTCTGAAGGCGTATAGATACACTTTTCCTCGCCTCACCATTTTACATTCCAGATAACTAGAGTAGTTTCTTTAAGAGGGGAAAACAAAAGATAAGATTATGTTTTGCTTTCTGGGAATGACTGTGTAAAAGACCTTCCACTGCATCCTGCCTCAGAACAAGGTAATACCTGCCTCCCAGTGACAAGTGAAAAAGGCAGCTCCAGTTCAGTGTTGCCTGGGCTCCTTAGTGAGCAGTACCCTGTCCCTAAGAGCTGTGCAAGACCTTTTAGGTATGATGGTGGTATTCCCTTCTACCTTCCCCTCAAATCTTCATACATTCTGAACCTCCAAGCTTGCAAACACTGGCAATTTTAGTATTTTGATTCATGTATTTCTTCCAAGATGATGTGTCAAGGCAGTATATAACAGGACTTTGACTGGCTGAGATGGTTACTGAAAGTGAGATGGTAAAGAAAAAACGAAAGCAATGGGTTTCAGAAGAAAAGGAAGGTAGAAGATGATGTTTTGATGAACAACTCACATCATTCTCTTTTCTGAAGTTGCAGTTTTCTTTCTGTTGCTGGAGACCTGGGCTGTTGCACGTGAATGCAAACAATAGGTTGAGATCGAAACACAAGCAAAATATAAACCAGATTATATTAAAATCACCAACATTTTAAGAGGGACCATTTTTTATTAAGCTTTATACCTGAAGGGCTCTCATAGCTTTAATGGCAGTAGATGCTAGCTACAAGGCTGTGTTTGTTCTTTCTCGCTGTCTTGTTTTTAAGAAATGAGAAAGGCAAAGCTGGGAGGAGACCTCCGAGGTGCTGCAGATGAGGTTGTTGTGGCTTTAAGACCTGTAGTCAGTAGGTGGTAGTGAAGATACGGCAATGGGAGATGGGCAGGCAGTCTCCTAATGCCTCCTTAGCCACTTTGATTTTATGTGGAGGATGGGCAAAAGGGGAGTGGGAAGAACTGTGGTCTATTTGGGGAAAAAAATATCACAGCCTATTAGTTAGAAGCAATGAAATGGAGACAACATCAGGGACTCCATTAAGTGCAGTGTGTTTAGGCAGACAGAGTCCCCAGGTGAGGAGTGCTATTCTAGAGGATTGTGTACTGCAAAATAATTGGACTTGGGAAATCAACTGGGCTTCAGTGGCCTCATGTAGCCTGATACCAGGGAAGGAGTAAAGGGGAAAACGTTTCCTTTTTCTTCCTGGTTTTTGTTTTTTTCCCTTCCAGTCTAAAGGCTGCAGTGAATACAAAGAGGAAGCATCATGCTAGATAGATTTACTATCAATAGTCGTTTGAATAATACAAACAATGGCTATAATTAAATTTCATTTTGGCAGGGGAGTATTCGGAGCATGTCATCATAACACCAGCTTGTACTATATTATTCTCTTGGCATCCTGGACTTTTCCTGTTGCATTCACTGAATAGAAATGATCCAGAATTCAATCAGGAAAGGCTGAATCTGCAGGGATGCGTGTTAATGCATTGATATGTCTAGAATCAGATTCTTAAATAAAACATCGTTGCTTATCTATTTATTTATTAGAAAAGATAGGTTAGAAATGGCAGAAGAAGTTGAACTAGAGCAACTTCCTGCACCCAGAGCAATTGCTAGATAAAATTATACTGGCGATGTTACTGAAAGGCTCCAGTGCATGCAGAAGTAATGGCTGCATTGTTTCCTTCAGGTGAGCAAAGTCACTGCTTCCTGTGGTAAAAGTTGTACCAAACAGAGCCCCAGCACTGCCTGCAGTGTGTGTGAGAAGGATGCCAGGTATTCCCATTGTCTCCAAATAACACCTTTTCGAAACAGTGGTATTTATAAAATGCAACATTGCCAAAGTGCAAGTTCTGTCTTGTGTGATGTGTGTTAAGAAATGTTGGAGGCAGCAGCGTTATTTGGTAAGCATAAGCCATAAGAAATGACATGTTGGGTCTGGTTCTCATTGATGCTGAGTGTGAATGAGAATCAACCTCCAGCGCTTGCAGATCTGCAGGCGTGTGGGAGCCCATCACTCACAGTGTTAACAATTGCAAAGGTGAAAGGAAAAATAGATTTGTTGTAGCGATACCAAAGCCCCTCAGTACTCGTACTAAACACTTTCTCTGCTCTGCTCTTGATAGCTGCAGAACGTCAGGTATTAATTTGGTCAGTGTAGCCAAGACTTCAGAAAATAATGCATTATTGAGTTAAAAGGCACAACGTAAGATGCTATTGGATTAAGAATGTGTATGCTGTAGTGTAAGTTAATGGAACAGTAATAGTGAGAAGTGACCTTCTTCCCCTCCAGAAATGGAAAAAAAGCAACACTTAGCAGTAGAAAATAAGATGTGAACCTCTGAGAGTAAGGTCACTGCAACTCCCAGCATATGTGGCCTTGCAGTAATAAAATGCTGTCTGTGGCAAAGTAGTGCATCACTCGTTACTATTAGCGCATAAACAGGATCAGATTATATTGCCCAGTTCCTCTAATAATAGCTAAAGAGGTGTCTCCTCCTTAAAATATCAGTTTCAAATTAAGAAAATGCTTGTACAGAATAAAAAAAAGGAAGATAGGATCTTATTCAGCAGTAATCTCCCTTTTTTTACCTCTATGAAGCCATTTATATGGCATCACAGTGTACTCCTGTCTGTACCACCAAGAAGGACAACAAAACCCCCAACCCAAAGGAAATGAAAAAAGGGTAAAACTCCAGAAAAACACCATTCAGGATTGCATTTTCTGGATGCAGGATTTTTTTAGGGCAGCTAGAAGACAGCAGTAATTAGCGTATGCATTTCCTCATTAAAATATCATTAGTGAAGGCTTTGTTCCATCAAGATGTTGCAAACAAGGTTTATTGCATTGTGTTATGTCATTGTAGTGTACCAGTAGCCAGATGTTGTATATGAATTTATAGAAGCATAAGCAGACTTGTCTGAACACGGCCTGGCCTTTATTGCAGCATCAAACAAGGTGTCATTCAGGTTATCAGATGTGTTTAGATAGTGTTGATCATTGACAAGTGGACACTTGGCTAAAGCTGCTCTTGGAAGACACTATCATTGCTCTAAATAAGTTAGTACTTCCATAATCAACAAGCAAACACATCTGGCTAGCTGCTCACTGTGCCGTGGAGTTAACTTCAGAATGTGCATCTGAACACCAATGTTTGCAGTTTCCAAAACTCCATGTTTTCCTGATTGTTAAAGAAAAGAAATCAAACTTTGAGGAACCATTCCATTACTTACCTGTGATAACCAAACTATTTTAGATTTTCTGTCTGGATAATATTCTCAGTGCAAATTACCATTGCTTTACTCCCAGGCTGTCTTGCCAGAGTACCTACCCCGTGTTGCTCAGTGTGCGTGTCATGCTGTGCTTTCCGGTAATAGCCATCAATCGGAGTCACATTTTACACTGTGGTATCACTGCCTAAAAAGGTATTTTAAAATGAGTAAAAAACAGCATCTTGGGCTTGGAGGGCTGGAAATGCATCGGGAACAATTTCATTTGAAAAATTCCTCAGCTCTGTAAAACACCAACGCAGTGGAGGGCATCGTTTACAAAATAGTCTGTGTCAGAGCTGTGGTGTGTCTGCTGGGCAGCAGGGGAAAGCAGGCACACAAACACAGTGACACTGTGTTTTGCTGTACATAAAACCATGAGCAGTTATTCCATCTGAATCCCAAAGTTTTCCATGATTTGAACTTGAGCTTAGTCCAAGGTTTTGACGTGAGCCAGCCTGTGTCAGAATCTCGAGAAGCGTATAGAGCCCAGGTTCTTCATCACACATGGAGAGCTACTGACCCAGGCGATTGCTCTTTTCCCATTCCAGCTCCCTGAAATCTCAGCTAGGACATGCTGGCCATGAAAAACATTGAATCAGGTCTTCCCTCTGTTTTCCTCTCTCCAGTAGTTCTCCTCGCTGATACAGCAATCTTTCAAGCAAACTTTCTGAGCTACCTTGTTACTCAAATGAAAGTACTTTCCTACCATGATTAGCATCTGTTTATGGGATGGTTCCTGTTTTTCATAATTAGATCCTGAGCAGAAATGCAAAGTCTGCTGTGTAAAAGGATAATGAATCTTTATTGCACCAGTGCAAATCAGATTTGTGCAAAAGGCCCTTTGAAAATGGTAATAAGCAGAGACATGTATTAAGTCACCAAGATAAGGTTCTTGCTGTTGTATTTTTCTTTTATAAATGGGAATTGTAACTACCCAGTGGATTTCATGTGACCTTGCCTGCCACTCAAAAAGATTTTAGCCTTGACCTTAAGCTTAGTGTGTGCCAACCCCACCTTCCTCATGGTCAAGACTCTAAAAATACATATATTTTAAGGAACAGAAGTAGGGATGGGCTTTGTCTGCTCTCTTTGTGTGTCTTCAGTAGCAATGAAAAGTGGGGAGGAAGGCAGCCACTTGAAATGTCCGAGATAGGATCTAATCAGCCATCCCAATGTCCATTTAGCACGCACTGTAACATTTTAAGCATCTCTTGGCCACTCGCTCAGAAGGGAAGGCTCATGTCATCCCTTGTATTTTCCCATTGTACACATCATTTCCTGGCGAATGCAGGATTTATTCCCCAGCTAAACCCTTCTTGACAGGTTTGTTATCTGTTCACCCGGTCGGCGAGCCCATGAGAGGCAGAGCATAGCTGTTAGAGAGAGAGGGGGAGAAGGAGAGGGGGAGGGAGGAGGGAGGAAGAAAGAGGACTGGGAAGCAGGGCAAGGAAATGTCAAGCGAGCTGCCAAGGATGGATATTATAGCTGCTGGGGACCTTAGAGAGTATCATGTGTCTTTTGTGTCTATTTTACAGTCAGTGCTTCATGTAAGATGGCAGTCTCGCCTGGACTGTGCTTAGTATTGATTTACTCCCAGGCAATGCACAGACCATTTTAGGAGTACATGGGAGACTAGGAAAAAAATCCTCCCACCCCCCCATTCCAGCCTTCATTTTTTTTTTCTGTAAACAAACACAATCTTTTTTGAAAAGAAAGTGGTTTCTATTAAGTTAATTCTCCCTCTCGTTTTTCTTTTTCAAATTAGCAGGTTGTTTTATGGAAATCAAATTGATTAGCAGCTTCTTAATGAACAATAGATGCTTAGAAAGTAACATAGCTTATTGTCTTATACACAGACTTCAAAATCTTTGCCTTTTCTGGCTCTTTGAGAAAGAGCTCTCATATAACCCAATACCTGTTCCTGGATCCCAACTACCAAGAAGCAGCTGAAAGGTATCAGCATGCAGAACTGGAGATCTTACTTTGGTTGTGGGGCTTTTTTTTGTTTTGTTTTGGTTTTGTTTGGGGATTTTTGGTTTATTTGTTTTAAAATCTACACATAATATATAGTCCTTATTATTTCCCTTCTGTTGTTTTCTGCAGTTGCTGTTCAGCCCTTTGATGCAGTATGTTAGATGGAAAAGGCAGCCGTATGGCTGTCTAAACAGCCAGCATCTGCTCGGCTGTTTGGATAAGCTTAAGTTGGGTGTGCTTCCCTCTGGCAGCCTTAGTTCTCCTCCCTGTTGCTGGGCCAGCGTTGGGGGTTCAGCATCTCAGATGTGTAATTTGGTGGATAGCAAATTTTTGCCTTTTAAGTATCCTGCTTAGGCTCTTGCTCCTCTCTACCTGCTGTTCTGCACCTTGTTGTGCCTGCATCTTGTTGGCATGTTTGCTCCAGGTAGGGCTGCTCCTCTGCCTGAACATCAGCGCTCTGTGAGGCTGAGCGAAGTCTGCTCTGCAGGATCAGAGCCTGAAGTCAGTTCTCTTCACTGGGCTGTGGTGGAACATTATAACACTGGTTCCCCCAGGGCAGCTGCTGATGTTTTGTCACCAAAATAACTAGAAGTATTGGTGCCCACATAGACCAAATCTATTCACATTTACGCTCTTCTGGTATTTGGAGATGAAAGTAAGTTCCAGGCTTTTAGTTTGAAGGCTTAGCAAGGTTGTCATATTTTTCTGGGTTCTGAATTTAAGCAGGATTATTTTATCAGAGAGGCTTGTGTGTGTTACTGTTTTTGTAAGGCTATATTGAACATGGAGCATTCTCAGGGTGCAGCAGGCTTAGATGATTCTGCTCTCTGGGAGCAGGGGAGTGGGAGCTTGACAGGCAGCCCAGGGGATAAGCACGCTTGGGGACAGAGCAAGCGGGCTGTGAGCTCCATATGCTGTTTAAAAAGTCTTTGCGGAGGAGGATAGTGCTGGGACAAGATTGGGTGTCCGGGGAAATGATGGGAAAAGAATCTCTGGATCTTCCTTATTTCCCTGCCAGAGGTGCCAGGGGATTGTGCGAACACAGCTGCCCTGTGTAGGCTTGAGGGCTGGATCTCCCACCTCCCGATATACCCCTGCGTGCCCTTTAGCAGGTGGGGTGGCAGGTTCCTTTCCAGCCCTGCTCCTCTAAGCAGAGGGAAGCTAAATCAATTTCTGCTGGCAAAGAATATTGACAGTTTTAATAGAAGATCATTATAGGAGTGAAATATTCCATTTTAAAGGTAGAGACCAAGCAAAAATGTTCAAAGCGTTTCACATGTGTTAATTAATTTAGCAAGCAATGCTTTTTTAATGAAGCCATGCAACAAGTAAGTGGCAAAACCTGGGAATAAATAGAGTTCTGAGCTTTTTTCTTAGTTCTGTAAGAAACCATAACCCATTTCTCAACTCAAAAATTCCTTTGCAGGGATACAGTAGGAGGAGTTAAGTATAGCAATGTAACCAAAACACTCCTGTTGCACTGTATTAGAGTACCACGCATCTTTTCTATTTCCCTTTTTAGAAGTGAGAACAATTTGTTTCAAAGTCTCATTATTTCTAACTGGCTGCCTCATTAAGCAAGTACTGTGACGGCAGCAGAGTCTGTGATTATAAACACCAGGACAATATGTTACTGTGTTTGTAACTCCACAGATAGAGGAAAAAGAAATGTTTTTCCACCCTTCTGTGTCTAGTCAAGGTTGGGGTGTTTTTTTCCTCCTCCCTTCCCTCGATCCCTCCCAAGCTAGTTCTAATAGTAAAGCATGTCACTTATAATCTGCTAATTAAATCATTTCACTCCATTTTATATAATTTTTAATTTAGCATTCATTTTCAACTTAGCTTTTGGCTTCATTTACTGATAATAAACAGCATTGCACACAACACATGTTCCTCAAAACAGTCATTCACACACGTACAGATGCCAGTAATTTTGCCAGTATGCCATGCGTATAAATATTAAATATAACATCCCACCCTCATTTTACCCGTGATTGAATGTGCATGTTGCTGTTGCATTCTACAATACACTGTAACAAGGCAAAACATGAGAAATTTGGATGAAGTCTTCAGCTCTCTGTTGTTCACTAACCCTGGACCTCTAGAAAATGTGCTGGGTGTACTGTGCTACACTGGCACTGTGGCAGCTCTCCCCTTGCTGAATGATAGGATTTGACCTGACTCTCTTGCCGGTCCATTAGTTGTTTTTAACACATCCATCTGCTGGTCTTTTTTTGACCATTACGAGGTGGATTGATGACCCAAAGTGAAAGGATGACATTTATGTTACCAGCCTTTGTCTGTTGGAGGCCAGACAGTCAAATCTGAGCTGGCATCCCAGTGACAGTCCAGCGGATGAAACTTTAGCAGCAGGTTCGATTCTAAGGTCTGATCATGCCCATCTCAGGTTAAGCCCAGATTTCTAAAGCTTATGTAATCTAAAACAAAGGTTTCAAATTCAACAAGTATTCATCTGGGGACTTTATTACGACACTCCTGATATTTTTAAGTTTCTCTAGAGGTGTCGATATTGGGAATATTTGGAAGTTAAGCCCTGCTATCCCGAGACTAGTACCTGCTACTGGAAAACAGGATTATTTTTTCATCTAGAATCATAACTCCTGACACTGTAAGCATCCCTTTTCATACTTCATACAGTGCACACTACTCTAGGCTAGGCATGCCAGAGCGAGCACTTCCTCGTTAGTGCTGCACTACTTTGGTGCTAGATACCATGGTGTATTTCATCTCATATGCTGCAGTATGTCTCTCAGCCTGCCAGTACCCCCTACACTGTAGCTTGTTGCGTGCCACAGTGGTAAGACAGGGACAGAGCTGCTGTAATGATCAAGACATCAGCCAGTGGAAGATAAGACAGTGCGTTATTTTCTGGTGCTCCAGAATATATGTCAAGGTGTCCAGGGTTTACAAGGTATCCACTCTCCTATTTGTTAAGGCAGGCACACACAGAAAAAAGTCAAGAGTCACTAGTGAGCGTATATGGCAGTGCTTTGAAGAGCACTGCAGGGAAGGTAAAAAAGATAAAGCTCCCCCTCATTTATTTGAGCTTGTGAAAATTGCCATTGCTGCTGGATCCATGGCTCAGAAATGGATTTTCTCAGGCTGCAAGGTCAGCGTGCCTTCCACCGCCCCCACCCCAGCCAGTGTCTAACAGGAGAGAAGTAATATCACATACAAGATGTGCTGCTGGTACTCGCTGTTCTGTTAATTAATCACCAAACCACTTTCCATTATTTCCTTTTAATTATAACATTATTTGACCATTCAGATTTGTACTGATTAAACCATCATTTAATTGACAAAGTGTATGGTAATGCTAATGTTTCCTGTCAGTTTAAATTACACACGTGACACCTAGTTTTCTGCTGCCACAGATTAAAGGGAAAGTGGCCTTCACACCAGCCAGCATCGCTGCTAGCAGCCATGTACCACTGCGACCTAGGATTGCTGTACCCCAGCTTGGAAGTACTAATGATAGGCATAATTAAAACTGATGAGAAAAAGCCATACGTCACAGTAAAGTCGACCTGAATGTCGTCATCAGGTGAATTAAGCCAGCATCTGCTGCAGAGACTTCCTCTGGAAATCAGGGGAAGAAAATTGATTAAGATTTCCAGGAGTGGTTGGAAACACATTTCCTTGTTATTTTGCTCCTCATATTCTATTAGCTTTCACTGAGTGAAGCATTAGCCTGTCTTCCCCTCAGTATTTCTTTTTTCTCCCCTCCCCTCCTTTTTTTTTTTTTTTCTTTCTTTTTAACAGATTTGTTTTCCGCTCAATTAGACTTGTGATCACAAGAACACAAAGTAGTATTTTTCTCCTTCTGGAAAGACTCTTACAGTGTGATGGGCAAATTGTCAGGAATAATTATACCAAATGGTGAAAAAAAAAAAAAAAAATGATGGAAAAGATCTCTCCCTGCTAGTGATACGTTTTATTTAAGACACAGTGAACATCAAGCACGTTTGTGACAAGGTGAAACTGACAAGTGGAGCTCTGCCATGGTTTTATTTTTAATTGCTAGTAAACTAATTAGATGGCACAAAATGTTATATAAACCACACATAGTTACACATAAAACCTAACAATGCGGATTGTGTTTTTCAATGAAAGAAAAGAACAGATGAGTTAGATGTGAAGGAAAGAGATAACAGGAGACACTTTAACATGCCACCTGTCCTCCCAGAAGGGCTTGAGATTTTTGTTGTCATTGCTGCTGGGTTATTTTGAAGGAATTTAAACTTTTTTGGTGGTACTCATTCAGCAAATCACACAGTTCAGGACCAGGGAATTTTTAAGCCCTCTTTACTCTGTTTCCAGGTGAGCAGACCTTGGCGTAGTGTAATGCAGTTTGTGTGAGTGGATACTGGCAGCTGAAGAAAAGTAGTATAAGACTAGTATTTTGTCTTCAACCTTCACAATTCAGCTGTGACTCAGGTCTGTGAAAGCAGGAATGGAAGAGCCTAGGGCTTTTATCAAAAGGAGGCAAATTTCTTGCAGTCCTAAATTTTATTGGAAGACAGCAAAGGTCAGGCTCCTCAGTGGCTGAAATTACTTATGGATATAGAAGCTGGGGGTTGAATCACTAATGTGCATTTGAAATGTTTTTCCTGTAGTTTGAATTTCCAGAAAACTCCGATGTGAAGTACTTTTAGTACTGGGGTACTTTTAGTCTTGCCAAGTTGTTGGGTTTTTTGTCTTTTTAACTGGAGAGTCTAAGACAAAAATCTATCCTGGTGTAAATCCATTTAAGTTGGTGGAGTTAACAGGAGTTTGTTGACTGTGGAGTAGTATTTATCCTACCTTTCTCCATATATAAGAGACCAGATGTTCATCTGTCAGAAATGACTGTAGATTCCCTGCATTCAGTGGAACTACATTACTTTACAGTATCTTGTGTTTGCAGAAATAGCAGCATCTTCCCTGTGTGCTTTCCATGATCACTTGCATTGCATCTCCTATTTTAAGTGACATTAGATTGATTTTAGAATTCTCAACTTGGAGAGTAAATATTTCCCCCACTTGGACTGTCTTTCAAAGTAACCACACAGTCATTGTGACTCGGTTATTTCTGGCCATGGTAATATCTTACTGATAGACATTTGGCATTCCTTCTGCAAATATGACATCTGCCTGTCTGCCTGCGTTAGGAATACTGATGGGACACCAAACATGTTTCTGTAGTTACATGATGTGGCCCTTCATGGTTTGATCAGTTTCGAATTACTAAAGCAAAGTACCTGTAATATTTTGGATGCCAGCTTTTTGTTTCCTCTTGCTCCAAAGAAGATGGGGTTTGCCTATTTCTATTTTTTTAATCTTTGGTGTATAAGGTTTTTTTTCATTGTAAATTGACTTTATGTTAAAAGCCAGTGAAAGTATTGCAGTAAATAGAAATGGAAAGTGTATGCAAACTTCATTCATAACTTTTACAATCTCTGCATTTGTGTAAGCAGGAAACTGGCTTCATACTACAGGCAGAAACCACAAGTCATATTCTCTTTCCTTCTTCTATTTGCAGTGAAAATTTGAGGGAACCCTGTATTTTTTTAAAAAAAACCTGCCCAGTGTTTGCCTGTAAGCCAGAAAACAGCTTGGAGAGAGTTATTGATGGACTGTTTGTTCCAAAGTGAAACCTTTATTGAAGTCCTTAAACAAAACAAACAGCTTTTGAGTACCTTTTAAGTAATTGGTTTAACAGTAATCCATTATGGCTCCCCCAGATAGTTTTTAAATGGCCAAAATATTTATTTGTCATTTAGTCTGTCAGGCTTTCTACTGAGCAACAGGGACTGTCTTGTACCAATGCCGAAACTCAGTATTTTGGGGGGGTTATCTTTTCCTAGTATCTGGGATTTTGGGGGTTTTATGTATGTTGTATGGAGGAAGATTGACAGCAGACCTCTGCACCAGTTGAACACAGAGGGTATGGATTACATGAATGTGTAAAAACCAGGAAAACCTGCCTGCCTTGAGTGAAACTCTATGGATATAGAGTATTGTATATATTCACATTCCCTTTTATTTACTAAATGAGATGTGTTTGTTATAAATAAGGTCCTTGTTTCCAGCTTCTCCTCCCTTACACAGAAATTACCTGGCTTGTTTATGGAGACATGTGTTAAATAGTAAACAGACTAAACCTGTGTGTGCAGTGAAGGGTGTTGCATTCCTGCAGGCAGGCCCCGTTGAAGAGCCAGGCACCATCAGATGAGTTCAGCTGAGTGTCCTCACGGTTGCCACTGTCTTCCATAGATTAGGATTGGGGCCTCCACCTCCTCCATGAAAGTCAAGGAAATTGCCAAGTCATCTGCAGAAAAAGTCCCTCTGTGTGTGCCTTACAGACCAGAGAACAGAGTGAGAGCCCACAAGTACAGAAACCTGTAGACTGATTAAAAATAGAAAGTATTGAATCTTTTCAATGGAAAATGGACTTTCCACGTCACTTCCATTGCCAGAATCTTACCGTGCATTTAGAGAGCTCCAAACTGCACCTTCCAAAGGGAATGGTGTGTCATTGCTTTTCCTTACAGCTCTGCTGTGGATGAAGGGAGGTGTGGGGTATGGGGCACAGGTTACCATTATGAGAAGACAGTGCTATAGATTCACAGGGAATAAGAAATACACATGTATTACCAGAAACCACAAGGAAAATGGTATTAACTTTTAAGCATTTATGTTAAAAATAAACCTCAAAATTCTTTGTCTATCTTGAAAGGAATCAAGAAAGAGTTCAAACTGCTATGTTATGTCTTAGGTGATGTGGCAGAGATCACCCAGAGGTTAAATACCCAAGTGACTGAAAAAGGAGGGAGGTAAGAGCACACCTGGGGCTGTGCTCTGGCTGTGCTGCTACACACTCCCTGAGAGCCTGCCTAAAGAAAAGTCCTAGTCTTCGTTTTGAGACAGACACAATCTTTTAATGACTGTTACTATTCTTGGGTTGGGTTTTTTTCATAGTGTCTGGGTTGGCTTTTTTTTTTTTTCTCCATTTCTCTGTATATGTTCTGGCAATAGTGTTTATGGTCTCGTCTTTACTGTCTGGAAGTTTGTCATTGCATTGTCATGATCTTAATATGTCACCCACATTTGACTACTGCATATATGTACCATCTGCAGAGGAAATGATGGCCCATTTAAAGTGATTTGGGTAAGCTGCAGTTTGGATGGGTTGACTGTAAACTCCATGTGCTCAGTACTTTAGCCATTACTGCTTCTGTTAAGGTCCTGGCTGTGTTTTCATTACTTTGTAAAACCTGTTTTGAGGAGTTTATAAGTTGGCCGTAAAAATACTCCCAGCAATGAACTTTGGTTGAGAATGTCTCTATCTGGGTTATTTTCATTTTGTTTAACAAGCTTAAAAAGGACCTTTTTTCCTTCAGTGAAAGAAAAGTAAGAGAGTTTCACAATTCCAGGAGTTGAGTTTTCTGTCCATACCTGGAGCTGTGTTTTTAACTGGAAAAATTAAAGTTTGCTCCACTTTCCTCAGTGAATAACTAGATGGTCTTGGAAGTCTTTTCCAACCTTAATGATTCTGTGAATACTTAATATAAAGCTATTCTGTCTTTTGTCAGATCCCATCACCAGATATGTTGTAAAATGAAATGTGCTTAGTTTTGGCACACTATCACTGATTTATTTCATGCCAGTGTTGTTTATTGTAACTGATACATTAAAAGAAAGCTGGTATATTAAGAAATAAACAAAACGCAGGAATGGATTTTACAGTTATTTTTCTTAAATGCAGTTTATTGAGAAGAGCCTGCTAAACGGGACCCCTGGTCAGAAATTGCTTGTTCTTGGGCAAAGTTGTCAGAAAAAAATGCAAAAGAAATACTTCAGAATGAGTATGCTAAACATATCCTTCATTCTAATTCTTAACCTAATGCGATGCATGGGACGTTAGGAATGAAAAAGACACAACAGGTAAATGGCTTCATCAGCCTTTGGGTGGTGGCTGACTTAATTTTCCCTGGGAATTTGGTGAGACCTTCTTGAGACCCAACTTACATTAGCATGTGTATTAGCTAAGACTACATCTGCAGCACTAAACTTGGCTTAGCATCTTCAGTTTTCCTTTGGATGCTGAGTAGAGGTCTACTCTCTGATCAGGCTTCCTTTTTGAATCAAGGTATTTTTTTATTCAGAACAAGCCATTTCTTAGAAAACAGCATTAGACACCAGCGTATTACCTCTGTCATGTGTCCTCCTCACCTTTTACATCAACATCCTCACGTCCTGTAGCCTCCTACAATGTCGCAAGACCACAGGAGTCTACAGAACATCTTTTTCCCCTCAAGCAAGAAGGTATTTCCATTCCCCCACAGAATCTTTTACCTCCATGGTGCATTGGCCCTTAGATATTTCACTTCCTAATCTTGGAAGTGAGCTGTATAACGTAAAGCTGAAGCCTAGAAGTTGGCCATTGTCCTGTAATTGCCCCCCAAGGGTCTGGTTGGAAGTTGTATAGTCGTGATGGTGTTTTCCTGCTTTCTTTGCCCACTTAAGTTAGAGTAGTTTATTCCTACAGGAAATTGTAATGAGCCACTATCATTATATAGTAATTTTACCTTCTTGACAAGGTCACACTGAGTACTAATGCAATTATCAAATATTGGTATTCCTGGATTATGTAACAGCACCACACCTACTTGGAACCATTTGGATCCTTTGGGTTTTGGGATTTTTTGGTTCACTTTCTTTCTCTTTTATTAGACTGTGCCTTAGATTAAGTAGTTCAGTGGTACCACTTGGGAACAAAACAAAACAAATAGCAGTTACCTTAACATCTGTCTTACTCTTTTGGTGAGCTGTGTGTGAAGCAAGAAATGCTAGGCATAAGTTTTATCCTTTTTTAAAATGGAATCAGATGTACTGTATTCATTTTAACATGGTAATGAGTACCCAGCCGTGACAGAACAGAATATTCATGGCATCTATTAAGGATCTGACAATAGCAAGTGTGTTAAAGATTGTTCAGTATCTGGCTGGGACATGTAAGGACTTGGGTTTTGTCTTCCTGGCGTCTTGGTTTCCTCAGGAGTTTCAGTGAAATGAGCAGCTGGTGACATGGGCCTTGCTGCCCCTTGGAGAGCGTTCAGGAGCTCCATTCCGCGTCTCAGAAATGGTCACCTCACATGTGTTTATTGGCTGCAGCAGATCATAATATTGTGTCCAGTTCTGGGCTCCTTGGTATAAAAAGGACAGGGATCTCCTGGAAAGAGTCCAAAGAAGGGCTACGAAGATGATTAAGGGCCTGGAGCATCTCCCCTATGAGGAAAGGCTGAGTAAGCTGGGACTGTTCAGCCTTGAGAAGAGAAGACTAAGGGGGGACCTAATCAAAGTTTATAATTATCTGAAGCAGGGGATGCAGGGGGAATCAGCCAGCCCCTTTTCAGTGGTTTGTGGGGATAGGACAAGGGGCAATGGCTGCAAGTTGGAGCATAGGAAGTTCCGCACCAACATGCGGAAGAACTTTTTCACAGTGAGGGTGACTGAGCACTGGAATAGGCTGCCCAGGGAGGTGGTGGGGTCTCCTTCACTGGAGATATTCAAGACCCGCCTGGACGCCTGTCTGAGCGGTATGAGCTGGGGAGCCTGCTTTGGCGGGGGGGTTGGACCCGATGATCTCTCGAGGTCCCTTCCAACCCCTACAATTCTGTGATTCTGTGATTCTGTGATAATTCAAGAGCAAGAAGTTCAAAGAAATGAGAAGTTGCAAAATTAACAGCAAGCAAGGAGGATTTGTTAGTTCTTTTTTTAAATTCAGGAAAAAAACCCGATTCCTCAGGTCAGGATTGAGAAGGATTTGGTGTTGATTCATATCAACAAGAAGAGTGTCTCCAGCTGTTACAGTAAATGCTAAAAATAAAGAGGAGTTTTAGGAGGAACTGTCAAGAATCCAGACTTAAGTGAGGCTATAAATCTTCTGTGACAGGAGAAAAGTTTATTTGGTGGAGGTTTATGCTGTGACTTTGAGATATTTCTGTCTCTTCCTCTGAAACATATTGGAGACAGGAGGTTAGGCTGGACAGACCATTATCCAAACCCGTTTTGGCTGTTCTTCTGACCCTGAAAGTCTTGAACACATAATTTTGTCTGTCCAGGATCATATCAGTAAGGCACATGGAGTGTTAAATAGGAAAGTTGAAGCTTAAGTGTCATCACTGGTATCATACAGATAAGTGTTTCTGCAAAGAGGTTTTTTTAATCTGCTGATAAGGATAATACGACATCTGAGCACAGGGGCAGCAGAAGGGTGGGAGAGAACGAAATGTGTAAACACTCCGGTGTAATTGAAGCTTGGCCTTCAAATCTTTGAACTCCATCTGCAGCCAGCTTCAGGGATGGAATTGTGATCTGATAAACTTGGAGGCTTTGACCAAATCATCAGCTTTTCATCAAATTTGTCTATTCACAAAGTGATTATTTTTTACCTGCAGAGAGGGGGAGTTTTGTCTCAATCTGCAGTATATTTTTTTGTTTTAATAAGGATGCTAATAAAAGTGTAGCAAGGATTTCTAGAAGCCATTTCCGTCACTGTGAAGGATCCACAGTTGTGAGGCTGCATTTTAGCTTGGGCAGCAGAGCAGTTCAAGACACATTAAGCTTTCATTTAACAAAACCTTGTGTAAAATGTAATTGGAGACCTGCATCACTATGAAAATTGGCAACTGCATTGTGTCAGTGCCTTAGGTTTATTTAAAATATATATTGTGTCAGTGCTTGGCCAATTGATATACCTGGTGATTGAGATATTTTACACAAAATCCAAAGCTTTGTGGCCTTTCTCCTAAAACTTGGTGACCAGTGTACTAGAAGTTCAGTTTTGTGTCGGAATTTCTTGAATTTCAAACATGAAAAAAAACCCCATTTGTTTTTGTTGTCACAGCAAACAATTTACTTAATAATTCTACTGAAATAACAGTTGAAAGTTCTGATCAGAATGTAGCTCGGTGTTACAACTAGATGATCTTGTTGGAACTAGATGATCTTTGAGGTCCCTTCCAATACCAGCCATTCTGTGATCCTAGACACTGTGCAACTTCAGTTGCTGACCATTTAAAAATTGCTCACAATAAAAATATTTGTCAGAGATATAATGCTTCAGGAGTCTCAAAGACATTTTGAGACATAAATTGATTCCGTCAACGTCTCAGAGAAATAACAGAGTAAGAATTCAATAAAACCCAGAGTTCAGAACTGGCCTAGTGCTTCGTCCACTGAATGGTAAAATTTTCATTAATTTTCAGAAGCAGAGCTGGCAGAATGATGAATGCTTATAGAAATCTCCAACCCTGCCCAGGATCATACAGGAAATGTGTGAAAACATTTATTAACAGGAATTAAAACTTCATCCCTACAGTCAACATGGTACCTTAAAGGAAAGTTAGTCTTTTGCCTATGAGTGAAAGAGATTAACATGTTGAAAATGGGTGGTTTTGAAAGTCAAAGCTTTACATCACTCCAGCATCTCAGTAGTTTAGAAATTCCTGTCATGGAGTTAGGGGTACCAAGGGCCTCTCTCAAGATGGGTAGTTTATGCTCTTTGAAAAGATTCCCTTTTCTTCTTTGCTCAAATCACAGTGGAAGGCAATGCCTGTGTGTGTCTGTGGTTCTGCAGTTGCAGACAGCTCCCTGGATCTCTCTCACTTCTTTATTCGACCCTTTCCTTAGTATTTATGGCAGACAAGAATATTAGAAAGCACCTTTCAGAAAAGTAACTGAGGAGAGGAGGAGGAAGAGTGCTACAGGGAGGGCCAGAGCCCTGTAGCTGGGGGAAGTTCTTGGTGCTGGGCAGGAGCCCTGCGGGGACACGGGTGCTGACACAGATCTGCTTCAGGCTCTGTGGTCCCCACCTGAAGGGTACAGAAAGCTGAATAAAGCAGACATCACAGTGTAACAGAGTTGGGGTTTTTATTGCTGCTTGCTTTAAAAGCCTGAAAAACTGATCTGCCCCTTCCATATGCCTTCCTACAGCTGAGTTTTGTTTTCTGATACCTTGAAACATTCATGTAGTGAGTTCTGCTGTGCTACTGGTGATGTCTGTAATACACAGAGTGAGACCTACTCTGAGTAAAATTCTTAACTTCTTAAAAGGAGATAAAGTTCCTTACATTATAACAGAATGTAATTAACACTATGAAAACGTACATATTTTAGATCTTTTCTGAAGTTAACTCAGAAATTCAAAGGAAGGAAACTGCAGCTCTGATTAATGACAGCCAGTGCTCTCCCAGGTAATGTGATACCCAGCAGGCACCAGGGGCTGTTCCCTACAGCCGGCATGAATGGGCTTCCCCAGTTTTGGGGACAAAGTGTGTTTTGCTATCGGAGCCCAGGCTGTGCAATGCCATGTGTTGTCTGCACTGGAGCAAAGGCTGTTGTCCTCATCCTCACAATTTACAGGTGTGAGCAGAATATAATTCATGCTCAGAGGGATGGGAAAGGAAGCATTACACACTTGCTTACCCTGGAAGCCTCCTGCAGGGACACATGCGTAACATACTTATTCTCATTGTATGTAAAAGGCTGTAAATACCTCTAGTAGAATATATGGTGTGTTTGTCTGGCTTGGTGTAGCACTGACTAGTGATCTCTCAGCTGGCACTAAGCTAGCTGTTCTCTCTCCTTGAAACAGGGATAACTTGAGGTACTGTAAGCTGCATGAGGATGTTACCAAGGTCCTCTGTGCAAGCTGGTGCTTTATCCATTTATTGTACTATCACTAGCTCCACGTGTGGCCAGGTCAGAGAGGTAGGACCCAGAGTCACTGAAATGCTGAACTGATGCAAGGAGATGGAGCAGCAAAATGGTTCTCCAAAAGGCATCCATCCAAACAGCCAGGAACATTGAGGTCAAAATGCAGGTGGGGAAGCCTACTGCAAAAGTTGGAGTCTGTAGGAAGGAAGGAGTGAGCTAGAACAAGGCCAGGAAGGCTGGACAGGATCAAGATCAAGGATGGACAAACTGGGAGGTAAAGCAGAAACTTAGAAGGATGCCAGACAAGCTTGATATGTATGATCATGTGTGATGCATCATTGGGTACCAGGTCCAGAAAAGCAGTAGGGTTGTATGTCTGGGGTACGTGCCAGGAGCAAGAATCAGAAATGTCTAGTGTAAGCTAGTTCTCCAGATCTCTCTGTATCCCCCACAGACAGAAGGGCCTCCAAAGAATGACCCAGCTATGTATGTTTGAGTGGTGAGTTGAGCTAGCCTGTAATGATGGGGAGAGATATAGATATATATACACACACACACATATATGTGGTCTACAGAGACAGCTCAGGTAACTAGCTTGGATTGGACATTTACATTTTGAATGACTCAAGTGAGGTAACATGACTCATGCTGTTAAGGCGAGATGGGCACGTGTTCATCTGGATTTGAATCATAGTGAATCATTATTGAGGAAAAGAACTGAATTGAATTTGAAAGGTTGATGAAATCCCTGTTCTGTTTTACACGTATTATAGACACTGCCTGGTGAAATGCACTAGGCTTGGAACTCTGATGTACGTAAGTTCCATCCATGGCAAACATCCAGAGTGTTGCACCATGGCATCATGATGTTATGTGGTCGCTGGTGAGTGTTGAGATCAGACACCGTTTCAGTGCGTATTTAGGACACGATATAAGCAATGGAAAAAGCAGCAATAATATGTATTTTTAGATAAACGCAGCATGCTGTTGCTGCCAAATATTTCTTTGTTATGCAGTTTGTCATACTGCGTGTAGCCAACTCATCATCAACATGTATCAGCATGTTCACAGCAGTTTTCCCAGTGAGGGTCAGGGCCTCTGGATTTCTTTAGAACTAGTTGGAACTCTGTATCCTGTCTCCTGGCTTCGGAGGTGGAGGAAGTGGTAATAACATTCCAATTAGCAGAGAATTTTCTGGGGCACACAGTTCATTTGGTAAGCCTACAGATTTCTGTATGTACTTTCACCAATTCCACTAATAAAATATATCAAATTTATTTACAAGGGGCAGCTAAACAAAAGCACATCAGTCCAACTGGGACATTTAATCTGGGAAAATCTACCTGCCGACTGTCAGCTGTAATCCTAAAGGCTGACTTCATTTCTGCTGCTTCTTGTAAATGTACCTTTGTGTCTCTCTTTCACCTGTCAGACAGAATCTGTGTGACTTCAGACCCGCTGTATGTTTGTGTTTATATAGAAACTGAAATTATAACATAGTAGAATGATTCATAGTCTGTGGGCAATTATGTTAGAAGTAGTTTTTAAACGATAAGTACAGTTCCATCACTTAGAAGGACAGTCTCCTTTACAAACCCCTCCCTGCAGCTCAGCTTTGTCAGACAGAAGTCGTCCCTGGTTGGCATCCCTGATAACTCAGACATTCAGAAATTCTTGAAACCGACACTACTGACTGTGCAGCTAAAAAGAGGACCCTTGTCTTCTGCTCACATGATACGCTGCCTGTGTCCAAAGTGTAATATTTAATTGCATTTTCTTAATCTTTACCACTGTATTGCTAAGCTTTCTAATACCTTCAAAATACCAAATCTCAGGCTTATCCTAATTAAAGAATCTCAATTTAATCCATATTGCATGACAATTCAATTTGTTGATTGCTTTTTCTCCCCCCTCTTTGTGAAATTCCCGTCAAATGTATTAATTCAACATGATGAATCCTGTATTCAACCCACTGGAGTGAATAATTAAAATTAGCTGATAAAACTTTCAGCAGAATTACTTTGTGAAATTGCTGAACAGATGTGTCATTTTAATGAAAATCCACAGACAAGCGCCTTCCCCCCTCGGCAGGATAAAAATATTATCCCCACGGCACATACTTAATTTGGTGGTAAATACACTCCGAGCGATTGCTGGAAGGGAAGAAAAAGCAACTTGTCACACTTAGTAACTTGATTTTTCCCCAGCATGCAGTAACAGCTATCTACAGTAATTCATAGTGCTCTATTGTTGCTGCAAGTCCCAAAGAGAACTTATTAAAATGCAATAATCTCCTATTTAAACAGAAACAATAACCATTAAATTTCCTGTGGATCCAAAATTGAGCACAAGCCCCATCTGGTAAGAGTGATTAGAGGCCTGATGAGGGAATTTAATTTGCAACATTCAAAGACTAAATCTGAGCAGATCTTGTCACCTGGGACTGGAGTGCTGCTTGCTGTCTTCTTAAAAATCTCGACCTAAACTGAAAATGGAATGTAGAAGTGAAAATGTTACCCAGGGGCCAAGCTTGACAGGATTGTATTTCATTATGTGTCTCCATCAGGCTTAGAGAGCTGCGTGGAATTTCGGCTTTGGCTCGGTTGGGATATCTCCTCCACAGGACGTGCACTGAGGCTGTCGTTCCCTGTGATGGTGAACGAGTCATTAAAGGAGACCCCATCCTGCACTTGGACCTCCTACTACCTCATTTTAGTCACTTGCCCAAATGACACCAGCTTTTCTATCCCATTAGAAGGAGCCAAGATAATTTTAGCATCGCCTACAACAAGCGAGCATCTCCCAGATACGTTTGTTTCTGCTCCTGGCAAAACAACACTGGCATTAGACCTTATTACTGAGTCCACTTAATGGCGTGCCACAGATCTCCTGTCATTTGGAGCTCGCTTCCCACACAGGGCAGCTGAGAGGCACAACGTGCAGGTGTATGCTGCAGAAATCAGAATCAAAATCTGGTGGTTTGGGTTTTTTTCTGTTTGCTTGGGCAGCTTTTTGGGTGAGGGTTTTATTTGTTCTAATCGTTAGATTTTTGGTCAGCTAGTTTTGTGCCACAGCTGTCAGTTTATAAATTATTATAAGCTCCTAATTAAGAACCTGTTTCTAATGGCAAAGCTCTAGTTCACTGAAGCATATGTTACTAGGGAGATAGCCGTAACCAGTGAAATAAGGGGAAGAGATGCAGAATGCTTTTTCAGATCCTGGACTTCTTCTCACTCACATTCCCAGTCTGAATTCCATGGAGTCATTTTGTGGTGGTGACGGTGTCCGTAACAGCTTTGTTTTGGCTTTGAAAACTGCGGGACTGATGATGCTGTCAAACAGAATTGGTTTTTCATTTGGTAAATGCAGAAGAGCAAACGTGATGGGTTACACACGGTGCTGTCCGAACTGTGTCACCAGTCTTCCGTCGGGCTCAGGTTCGATAGGATTGCTTTTCAACTTCAGGCTTTCTTAGCCTCTGCATTCTTCTGGCCATTCGACCTGCCTCAAATAGTGGTTTGAAGTCCTCTTTGCACTAACAGGCACGTGTATTGGCTTGTCAAAAATCTGAAGTTATAACTTGGAGAGTAGCTGTCAAATAGGAGGAGCTACTGACCTTGGTCAGATGCAGACCGCTGAGGCCATTACCAGCCTTCTGAGCCATCGAGTCCACAAGCCATTTGTTGGCTTACCTATCATAGATTACTTGTGTCTTTTGTTCTTGTGGACTTGTTAAAAAACTGGCTCTCTTTTTATTTACTACCCAGAATGAATAAGTAAAGCATGTAAGTCACCAGGATATTGTGAAGGGAGGAGTCATGCAGGAAGCAATCAAAACACAGCCTGAACTCCTAAGTTAGCAATCTATTTGCATCTCTACTTGTAGGAAATCTTACATTTCAAAGTTTGTATGAGGGAAAGGAGCTGCATGACAGCATCACCCTTTGTGCCACTACATGTACGTCGAGTACAGAGCTCTCACTTGGGGTAACAATAGTGTTTCTCCTATTCTAAGCCACTTTGTAATGCAGGATGTCCAGGTCCTGGGAATATATCCCAGGCTCAGTTTGGGTTTTCTGCCTCCTAGTCCTGGACACTTCTACAGTTCCAAGACTTTAAAAAAAAAAAAGAGAAGACAAATTTCTTAACTTTGTCGAGTGTCATATTTATGTGGGAAGGGAAATAGCACAAATCCAAAAATGGGGCTCTAGCTTTTCTGGAATGGCATATTGTTAAATTACCTGTGAAGGTACTTGATTCTCTTTCACTGCTCAAGGACACATTGATGATCTTTGGTCTGCAAGCAGAGCTGACCCTGGTTAAATGAGAAGCAAGTTTTCCATCAGTGCCTTTTCTGAAGGCTTCTGGCAGTGACTTCAGGTACGTCCTTTTCCTGGCCTGAAGTGTTCCTCCTTGAAAGTGTTCCCATTCCCTTGTGCCTCAAGCTCTGAAAACTGGCCTACACCACTGATGAACTTGGCCGACTGTCACCTGTCATCTTGAAGCTGATTTTTCTTTTCCAGAATATAAGGTCAATGGTGAGACAAAACTTTCCATCTCTGTGCTTTACTTGCATGTAATTGCTCCAAAGAAGGGAGGAGGTTCCCCAGATAAAAGTACTACTTTCCTTGAAACTATTTTCTGTAAATAAAACTCTTTCATCTTTGAACTTAAATATATTTCAACCCCAATTTAGGTTCTTTTTCCCTCTTAGTCCTGGACCACTCTAAGTTATTAAAATTAAAAAAAAGAAGAAAAAAAAGAGAGACTTTCTTAATAAGCCCCAAAGGTAATCAGGAAGAAGACAGCAAAATGAAACAACTCGTAAAATATTCCTCAACATCTTTAGGGAATACTTAATGCACACAAGGTCAGGGCTTTGTAATGGTAATTTAAGAGTTGTAGGAAGTGATCCATCATTTTAAAGAGCAACATTGCCATCCTTGACAAAAAGTTTATGTTTCGGAATCAACTTGAGTCCCTGCTCACCTCAGGAAAACAAAGGTTGGCAGATCTTCTTGTAGGACATAATGAAGGAGATTTTCTATAATGTTATGCAAATGTCATGCTAAATTGTACACAGGCATTGAGAAGTGACAGGCAATTGTGGCTGTCCAGTTTTCTGGAAAACACTAATGCTCTTCTGGATTAATTTTTCTTTCTGGAGCAGACGTTGTATGGAAATTACCCTTGACTGTACTCCATCCTTTGAAAGGTCACAGCGGTAGATACAAAATCCATAGGCAGTCGATTGCCTTCCACGTATTCAGCATTACTGCTCTTGCCTATTTTACCCTTAGGCATCTTTTATTTCTTGCACAGATGGTCTCACTCAGCCCTAACAAAATGTTTTAAGCAGTTGCATAAATTAAAATAAGAGGCCCCAAAGTACAAAAGTGCAACTCTTGGGTAAGAATTTGGGGGCGGGGGAAAGGCAAGGAGAGAAAGCAAAGCAGGGCTCGGCTTCCCTCTCTGGCACCTTCTCCAATTGGCTCCAGCCTGCAGGGTAGTTACAGGTATTTCCAGTGGGACAAGGTGACATTGGCAGCATGTGCCATGGGTGAGGTGCCAGAGGGGAGTGGGTGTATTTGCCATTTGCATAGCACAACAGGGATGGGCACCGAAGAAATGAGTGATGGTGGTCAATATTCTTTGACATATTTTCTGTATTGGAAAGGGTGATTTGCTCAAGTGGATGGGGAAGGGAACTGGAAGGGATTGGTTTAATTTATGCTTTTATTGAAAGATTGTGTAATGATAATCAGCCTTCAACCTTGTCATTTGCCTTTGTTCAACTGAAGCTTCTCAGATGCATTTCATAGATAATTTTGAAATACTGATTTGTATTTCCACCATGGGAAGGAAGGATGCACTGAAACAGCAGAACATCCTGCTAGGGAGAAATTCCACTTGCTGATCTACTTGACTAACAACCAAAAGCTTCAGCCCCAGAGGCCAAACTGTAATGTCCTGTGGGTACAGGCTTCTGAGAGGTGCTGAGAGCTGTTGAAGCCACCCTGGACACGGGCTGCCTCGCAGTGGGATGCTCAAAGAAAGTGAAATCCCAAACTGTTATTTGCATTTGAAAGTGTTAGCCCTCACCTGCAGTGTAAAAAGCTGCATATCACCAAGCAAACCACTGGTTATTTGTTTTGTTCCTTACTAGATATATTTTTATTTATTTATTAGTTCATCTTGCCATTGATAGTAAAATACTTGTGTGTTTTTCAGCTTGTCTACTGATTTGCAAATAAATTAAGCTGACTGGAGTAAAAGTGAAGCTTGGGGGCCTCAAGGCTTCCCCTTGGCTACAAAACCTGTTGTCTTGCAGACACAGCTATAGAGTCATCTGCCTCTGCAACACCCAGCACAACTGCTTGTCCCCGTGGTTCAGTTTTGATGCCCTGGGCTTCCACCAAAGTTTATCCCTACTGTTTTCTTCAGATCTCTCAGAAGGTGTGAACCTTCTGATTTATATTTAAAATCTTCAGAACATTTTTGATATTGGATAACAGAGATGAAAATGCACATGGGTTGGATATGGTGTTTATGGTCACGTTGGTGTCTTACCTGAAGACAAACTACAAGTTTGCAGCTCTCTCGGATGGGGAAACCCACCAAAAATTCTTAAAAGAGTGCCTTAACCATACTTCACCTTTTGCTGTGGGCGTTCTGGTGTGTAGGGTCACCCTGAATTTAGGAAGGCAGCTATCCTCTGTTTCAGGTTGGTCTGTGATGCTCAGATTCCGTCTCGTACCCACTGCAGTATGGTTCTGCTGTTAGCAGATTCAAGCCTAATCAGGTCTGTGTGGCTTCCACAATGCATCTTCCATTAGTGAAAGTTAGCAGCAGATAGTGTTTCAGTGATGTAGCTGTTAGGTCAGCAATCCTTCCTTGAGGCCTGTGCCCAAGCATGGGTGCAACTTGTGTTGATTTTATGCCTTCCTGAGTGCCTGCTGTGCTCACAGGGGCGGCAGCTGGGGTGGCTCTGCTGGGCAGGTGTGTGCTAACCCCAGGAACCTTTTACCCCTTTCGTGTTCCCAGTGCTTCTCACCCCATGAAGAACTGGGACTGAAGGCGATGTGCAGAGCAGCTTCCTGCGCTGGGGGTTGGAATCAGGGAAGCAGATGGTGCCGGGGTTGATAACTTGTGTTCTGCGCCTGAGACTCACAATGCAACGTACAGAGCCAGTGGAGAAGCAGAAGATGAGGTAGATCTTCATGGCAAATCTGGAAGTATTTTACAGACATGATGGTCCAATCTGGACCGAAGTAACTCCCTGAGCACAGCAAATTTTTGTCCTATGTTATGAACAGCAATGTGTCCAGAGTCTCCCCAGCACACATGCTGAGGACTGGTCCTGATTCTGCAGTTCCCATCCACCTGTGCTTGTACTTCTCATCCATATCCCAAGCCCTCCTGCAAATAGAGCTTATGAGAAACTCTGATGGTAGCCTTCAACAGTCCTTTTTTTTCAGCTGTATCTAGGACATCTGTGCTATATGATCATCTTCTCTCTAAAGCAGTCAAGCTCAGTGAGTTGCCTGCTGTCTGTAAGTGCTGAAAAGAAAGCAGTCATGTGCCCAGGACTAGAAAGGGTATCTCTCTCACTACAGGAGACTGCCCTGGCATCAACCACATGCTACCCCAGGTTCTTACCTCATTCACAGGAGGGCAGGAGAACATTTGCACAATGCTTCTCTTTTTTCCCTGTTAGTAGATTCAACCAAAAAGAAAACTCATCGAATTGGTACGTTGGGTCCTGGAAGAGGTCTAGTGCTAGGGTCTCCTGTTTGTTGCCAAATCCAGCCTGGTATTGCAAGGTCCTGTCTTCCCTGGTCTGCAGGATGATTGTCATTGTGTTGCACTGTATCATAGGCTTTGCTTCTGTTGAGATGTGCAGATAAAGAGCAGCATGGAGGCACTAGATTTTATGTGTTACTGTGAAACCTAATAAATGGGAACACAGACTTGTTTAGGTTGTAAAGTACTGCAGGGTGGGTTCTGAAAGAAATGGTGCAGTACCATTGTAATGTTAACCACTTCCTTCATTCCAATCTTGTGGAGTCACCTCTGTTTGCTCAGCAGCCCTTCTCTCCTCACCATTTTGACAGTAAAAGAGGAAAGTGCTGGTTGCACCTGGAATGGTTTGTTGTTTGCTGGCTGGAATTAGGCTTTGACAATCTTGTAAGCCTGTGTTTCTGTAACTGTTTGAAATCTGAGGTGTATTGTTTACTTCCTTGAATGTCACAGAATCACAGAATCAGAATCACAGAATCGTAGGGGTTGGAAGGGACCTCGAGAGATCATCGGGTCCAACCCCCCTGCCAAAGCAGCTCCCCAGTTCATATTGCACAGGGCGGCGTCCAGACGAGTCTTGAATATCTCCAGAGAAGGAGACTCCACCACCCCCCTGGGCAGCCTGTCCCAGGGCTCTGGCACCCTCACTGGGGAAAAGTTCCTCCACATGTTGGTGCGGAACTTCCTGTGCTCCAATTTGCAGCCATTGCCCCTTGTCCTGTCTCCACAGACACTGAAAAGGGGTTGGCCAATTCCCCCTGCATCCCATACTTAAGATATTGATAAACATTAATTAGGTCCCCCCTTAGTCTTAGTTGTGGTAACTGTTTTCTTCAACTTCTTTTGAGTGAGAATATTTCTGTACTGTATAGTATGCAAAACTCAAGGTGACCATTTCTGTCTTCATGTCTGCTCTCCCTCTGGGCTGGAGGCTTCCTGTCTTCCTTTTGGGCAGTTAATGTAGAGAAGAGATGGTGTTCTCCTTCAACTAATTAGATGATGTGTTTCGGAGTAGTCAGTTACGTTTAATCACTTAATGAATTATGTTTTGCCAGGTGACAAGGAGGCATTGATCAGCAGACAAAGAATCCAAATCCAGAGGAGAAGGAGGAAGCAGCCATGACTGTGTAATTCAGGAAGTATTTACAGACAAAATCTAGATGTTAGAATAATGAAATAGCTAGGCTATATTCATTGCTAGGCTGCAATCATATTCAGAAAGGACCAGTTCTGTTTCTACAAGGTTCTGATGCTGATTCATGGTATTTTGTTTACTAGCATGTTATTTAAAACATTGTCAAGTTTATATAAAAAAATCTGATTTTTCTTATGAATTGGTGGGGCTTTTTGTTGCAGTTTTTCAAACTACGGGGTAATACATGTGTAGGAAGCTAATGATGTGGTCTCTAGGTGTTGCTGTACTGTATGGAGTACCGATAATGAGCTTCGAGTAATAGGGTATGAGTCCCAGAAGATGAATTCTGATTACCTTTGTGGTATCGTCCCCAGTATGCCCCTTCTTCCTTGATGTTTCTGTAAAGAACATTTGGATTTTGATTAGGGTATTACGTATTTAACTTTTAATTAGATTTGCAGATACTAAACCATGACTCTGTGTTTGGTTATTTTGTTTTAATTTTCTTAAAGTGGATGTTCATTGAATTATGTGATGGCAGGCGGCGGTTGAAACAGAATCATTTAGGTTGGAAAAGACCTTTAAGATCAACATCTTGCTTCTCTGTGTATAAAGCTTATATTTATTGGTCCAGAGAGGGTGAATTTTGTCCCATACTCAATAATAATCAGTAAACAGCACTTAAATTGTACAGAGACTAGCAAACTGCAGCATACTGTGAAAGTGCAGAGAGAGATCCTCCAAGGAAATAGCATGATAGGTCTTAAATAATACCTTATAGTCATGGGCTATGCCATTATAAGCACTAAAATTAAATATACAGCTTCCCTAAACAGCAGGTTGTCTTCCCCACTGCCCCCTTTTAATAAAAACTCTGGGACTTTCTCATGTTGACAGGTCAAACGTAGCCTTTTTATAATCTCCATGCTTTATCCCATTTGGGCTTCTTGAAATTTGTTCTCCTTGTACTCAATCGTTTCCCACTAAATCATTTCCTTATTGCTGAGTACTTTTAATTGAAATTTAAAAAACAAAATTAAAACCCAACCTTTGGCCAAATCTCAACCAACATAAAGGCATTGAAATGATGGCTGGTTTGTAGCTCTGACTCAGGTTGCCAGTATCCTCACTAGAGGTTTGTTTTGTTTAGCAGACTGCCATGCCAATTTAATAAACATGCTGTTCTATATTCTGCTGTAATTTAGCTGCCATTTTGCTTCAGTCAGACAGTGATTGGTTATGGCAGGGCTGTAATGCGTTGTCAGCACAGGTTACTCGCTACTTGTTGGTGGTGGCCGAACATTGTCTGAGACACAGTGTCATTGCAAAATTGTTTGACAGTGTTGATGCTGTAGTTGCACTGAGCAACAGCAACTGCAGAGGTTGGGGAAGGGCAGAAGGGAACGGCTGCGCTGAGGGCCGCGATGAAGGGGGAATGCTAAACAGAGCAGCAGGGAATGGCACCAGGGAAAAGTTTGTCCCTTATTTTTATTCTCTTCTGCTGTTCTTGTTTTATTTTCTGCATTGATTAACCACTCAGAAAGGAAAATGCCACGCAGTTCCCCAGAAGAGCTGGAGCTGGAAGGGCGGGCTCGGCTCTCTGCCCTGGTGCGTGTCCTGGAGGGACCAAGCTCCGCTCAGCACTTGGCCTCTTGCAGAGATCAATGGATTCGGTGGCAATTTTTGTGATGCACACGCTCTGCTCCATTGTAAGCGGGGTGAGACCACCAAACTTAGGTCACCTAGGTCACTGTACAGTTGTCAGATGCTTTTGCCTTTCAAACAGTATCAACCTAGGGTGAGTTTTTAATACTTAATGAGGAGGCAGAAGGCTCGATTTTCCACTGTGCATTGTTTAAGCCATCCAGTCCTTTCATAACAAGATTAGGTTCACTTAAGCTTCTAGTAGACAATTGTAAGACAGAAGTGATTTCCTTCTGAATTTCTGAACCTTATACTTCTTTTTATTTTCTTCTGGAGGGTTGTGTTTCTTTCTAGATAAGAATTAAGATTTTCAAAAACAGATAAAATAACTTCCAAAATCTGCAAACATCTGAGAAGATTTGCTAGTCCTCCATTTCCATTAAAACAAATTGTACATTTTTACTCTTCTGATTGTGTGAATTATAGTAAATTAAAGGAAGGCACAACTCAGGTGGAATTGCTTTCACCAAACTCTTGAGTTAAAGAATCAGTTAAGAGTAAATGACTGGAAGGTCTGGGTCTTTATGCAGCACACTCTGGCATTTTATTAATACATGATATTTTGGTTTTGAGGGGATTTTTGCATTTGTTTGTCTTTAATAAATTCAGCAGCAACCTCAGATATTAAGAGACATTTCTGTCTACTGTCATTTAGTTTAGGCACTGTCTCATAGCCATAACAAGATTAAGTATAGCCCAGCTTGCTTTCCACACAACCTAGCTTGGGTTTACCATTTAGTTTTGATCTGAGGCAACCATCAGCCTTCCCTGTCCCTTTAGGGTTTAGGATATAGTATAGAAAGTCATGCATTTCTTTCCTTTGTGCGTGCTGCCTCTGACAGTACTGGTGGGAGGTTTTTGGGGTCCCTGCTTCAGAAACTAACAGAGGCAGGTGTTACGGCCATGACTGTAACGTGTGGTGAAGAAAACTGGCCTTTTAGGGTAGATGGGGACAGAGAAAGTAAATAAAAATACTCTAACTGGTTCTGCAGATGAAATTTATTGCTGTTGTTTTAACAACTAGACAGATTCGTGTTTGGGTGCTGTCTCTGAGGAATGTGGCTCCCTGGTGTTTGAGTTGGGCACCTGGTGAGGCTGGGGGAGAAAGTTCAGCTGCCTGTGCTGACCCTAAGAAGGACTGTGGGGATGAGGATGGGGGGCAAGAGGGGCGGTTTGGGTTGGGGGGCTCAATGGGGAGAGCGAGGGACCTGTAGTTCGAGGACAGGCTGGCAGCTCCACCACTGGGGAGACCCCTCCCAAGGGAGGGGGCGATGACAGTGTGCCTGCCTGAGGGGAGAGAGCTACAGGGAAGGGGAGCAGAGCCCTCTGGCTCTGGGAAGGGCAGCGCCTTTAATTTCTTGTTTAGTGTGTGGATTTTGCAGAAGAGTGAGGTGTTACCTGCTGCAGGGTGAGTGGGCGTTGGGGTGGAGGGCCCTCACAAGGCAGAGGAGATGTGCTGGCAGCCTGTGTGGCCAAGGGATGTTATGGCTGACAGAAGCACCTGCCTGCTCCTTCCCCCCACAGTGAGTATGGAATGTAATAATCTCCCTCTTCTGTGCTGCCAATGCATGCAGTCTTGCTTCACTGCTGGGAACATTTCCTTCCACATGAAAGGGGCTACTTGCACACAGGAGATGGAACACAAACCTGAGCATTTGCAAGTAAAGGGTTGTTTCAGACTGGATTTCTAATGTTACAAGACACTTGTCAGGCATTGGCCTGATCATTTGCTCAGGCAATCTTTTTTGTTTGGCTAAGATATCCAACACACTCAGCATCATACCCCCCATAGCTGTGCAGTGGGCTCTCCTGCTTCCCATGAGCCTGCGAGGGGGAGCATCCTCCACGTGTGCTGTTGCCTCCCTCATCCCCACCAAAACTCAGAGCAAAGTTTTTTTTCTCAACTTTGGATCCCATTGCAGTTTGATGGCATCAGAAGAGAGATGTGCAATTGAACTGACAATCAGTGATTGGCATCATGCATAACTCATTATTGTGTCAAGGATTTGGCATGTCCATGGAGAGGAAACCATGTGCGTTGTGTTGACACTGAGCTTAATTCATATCCTACCGGCGGTTATGCCAAATCCTTATCTCATCAGTTCTCATGCCAGATCGCTTGCTTGCGTGCCAGATCCTTGTCAGAATAATGAGTTATGCCTAATACCAATCATTCTGTGGCAGATGCCGCCTTGCGTAGCCATTTTGTACAGTTGGGAGTTGAGGAAAATGGCTGGGGTTTTATACAGTGTGAGTGGTGTGGTCAGAGCTCTCTGCTGGGGTCATGAAACAGAAAAGGTTTTGGGGTGGTATCCAAATGATACACCGAATTTTATGGCAACCTTTGTGAAAAATGACTTGCTCTTTTCTATATCGCCCCCCAAATGCGTATCCCCCACAACATGTTCATTCTGCTCCTAAGATCTTCAAAATTACATTTGTGGATGCATCATTCTGAGCAGCTTTGCCTTTGCCTTTCCTCCATCTTCCCCCTTATTAATGCACCAAAGCCTTTTAGGCAGCTCTGATTCTTTCTCTTCGTCAGCAATCCTTAGGAAGGCACAGGTCTGTGTATCAGCCTACCACACCTCATGGTTTTAGCAGTTACACTTACCAGGAGATTGTCAAGGGAGATGTGCTATCTCCCTGCTGAAAATAACCCATTCTCTCTCTAACACTGTAGAAGGTAGGAAGGACTCGCAAGGAAAAGAGAACCCACGTGTATTTTTTCCTTTCCCCGGTGGGAGAAGGCCAACGTGCCACCAAAGCAGGACTGAACACTTGAGCTGATATTGAACTTCTAATTGGGTTCTTTGTTAAGAGAACTGAATACTATGAGAAAGGAAAAGGAAGACTTCCACAGGGTACGGTGGTAATGTGTATCCATAAGGGGTGAGAGTGTAGAGTATCTCCTGTTTACCTCTTTGACTTGAGTGGGTAATTTGATGGAATAAAGAGAATAAGAAAAGGCTGAATGCTCAGTCATTTGCATTTGCTTCAAAATCAAAAGGCTCCCAAACCAACTTGGTATTCTGTGTTACAGGGTATGACAGGTTATACCCAGGTGCTTTCAAGTACAGGTTAAAAAAAATCCATCACACTCCCTGTGGCCTGGTCATCATTTGTTCTCAAGCCACGTCCAAGGGACCATGCTTGAAAATAGGTTATTCATAATCATGTTGTTGTTTAAGGTGCATTACTATTTCGTATCCAGCCTATTGATTTTCAGGATTCTTCTGCATGAGGCTTTTTCATTAGTGTGTTATATGGAACACAAAACCCATAGTGGAATCATAAAATATTGTACTTACAAAAGCTCCTTAATTTTCTGTTTTTAATAGAAAAATAAATGCACCTGGGCTGACAATTAGGATGCCAAGATTTTCCTTAATTTAATTTGAAACAGTTCAAGAGCTTTACTTCGGATATCAGCAGAAATGAGGGCCAAATTCAGGTAGACTTTAATTGGGTACAAATCATTTGGCTTCCCTAGAATTACTTTAGCTTACATAAAATCCACTTTAATTGGACATTTTAGGCTTACACACATTTGCATTTCTTTAATAAATCAATTACTTGCAAAACATTTCTAGACAGACACATCCTGGGATAGACTACCTGGTTTACTAAACCTGGGAAACAATCACTGCAGGCTCCTGGACATGGCATCGTGCTAAAAGAGGCAAAGGACAGGTAGAGAACAGGTCTGTGTTGAAGAAAATGTTAAAAATCATGGATGAAAATAAGACTTTGGTCTGAATTGAAGTTTCTCTGCTGAAAAATCTCCGTTGTGATGAGCTAGTTGATCACCATCAGGGCCAGATGGGCCGTTGATAAGCAACCCCTTCAGTGCTGTTGGAGTCACGCTTCATACGAGATGCTTTCTATGGGAAGACCATGTGGATGTGGTACAACTCTAAAGTTACTTCGTCTTTCTAGGGGCTGTGGTATCCAGTTAGCCCTCGATTCTATGAATATTTATACAGCATAAATGGGGAAATCGGTGGGTTCCCCTGGTGGAAACGTGATATTGGTATTTTTTAAAATAAACTTAAATAAGGTCAGAATTTTTTATCCTCTAGAGAAAATTTCACGTCTGATTAAATAGTTTACATAAACTTAATCTTTTTCTGCTAGATGCATTATAATCTCAGATATTATTCATGTAGCTATTCCTCTGTGAACCATAAAATGTTCATTTCTTCAAAATGAATATGAAGCTCAAAGCATTAGTGGTCTTAAGAGCATAAAAAGTTTATTGCTTTGTGCTTAACATTTTTCAAGTAACTTTCGAAAGCTGAACAAATTTTGCATTTAGATTAATGGAAGATGTTTTCCATTTGAAGGAACTAGCAAGGGAGCAGCAATAACAAAAATCCCCCAAGGTTAAAAATGTAGTGCTTTTGATTTTTACCAGAACTGTGTTAGCAGAACAATCATTTCTCAGCATGGAAAGGTAACATAATTGGTCTATACAGTGGCAATATAGAAAACGAGTATGCTTCAGAGAAAGCTAATATGGCTCTACTTAATAATTTCCTTCAAGAGCCTGAATTTGAATGTATATTTCACCCAGCTTGAGGCAAACAATTTGTACCCATAAGTTCTAGTGGAAGTTACCAGGGGGTCATGCAATTTATTTTAGTTCTTGAAGTTTTCCGAGCTGCAGACCTAAATGCACATTCACTTGCATTGTTTCACCAGTAATTTGATCCAATTGGGCACCATTTTCCTTCTGCTTTATTATGTTAGCTCTAGTGAAAAAACCCTCAACCTTCTTATGAAATATTGTGAAGGAAAAGTTTTCTCAGAAGAGAAACAACTTCTCAAATTTATACAACCTGCCTCTTCAAGAATTTCTCAACTCCTTCCATCCCCAGCACCTGAAGCCTGCTGAGTTTGGTTCTTAAAAACTGATGTTATGCTGTGAATCCACTTTCCTTGTATTTTTAGAGTCACTGATTGGGGGAAAATAGCTTTCCTCAGAATAGACTAAATCATGTATTTGCCTTTAAACACAGGACAGTGCTTCCCTCAGCACTGACTACTGCCCGGTTTCCATGGTCATAAATCCCAGCACCCAAGTTCCACGTACAGAATGGTGCCTGTTTAACCTCCACACTTCTGGGCAGACATGTTTTTCTATGGCAAACCATACTGTCCTGGAAAACTCAGGAGGTTTGGTGGCACAGTAACTGAGGGGGCTTCTTCCTGTAGAAGTGGCATTGAATACCCTGGTAGACTTGTGCTTTTGAGGCTGATTTAAAAGAAAAAAATCTTCAGCCTCCTTGTCCTCTGGGCTGCAGAAGGCTTTGATGGCCCAGGAAGATTTTATGTTTCCCCAGTTGGGAGTAGTGGTGTATGGATTACATCTCATCACCTTCCAGGAGCAGTGAAGTTAGGAGGGGCTAGGGAGTTAAAAGGGACATCAGAATATTTGTAGCTAAAATATTCTGGAAAGATGCATTAGGAGAAACAACTATTAAGGATGAGATTTGCTCTACTTAGATCAGGCTAGGTCACTCCTTCTGCGCAACTGGGATTCGGGGGAAGATGCACGTTCCTCATGGGGGAGAAGATGGCATAATTCTGGAAACTTCTTCCTTAAAACATGACTGCTTTTTGCATTCTTACTTTACCATAGAGCTGCGTGCATCCATATTTATGGAGACAGTTGTTTTTTTCAATCATAACCCTTCCTTTCAGTGCTGCTTTGTTCCATTTGTTTTCTCAGGTGAGTTTTTTCTGCGTCTTCCTTAAATATTAACTTACCTTTTCAGTTGTGCCAAAAGTTGTGATGAATATCTTTTTATTTTAGTGGGACCCTGCTTTGATTTGTAGGAATGAATTTCATACCTTCTTTAGCATGTCCATGTTCTTACAGCAGAAGATCTTCTGAGGCAGTTTTGGTAGAGCCCCCCCATTCTTCCTTAGCCAAGATAACAAATGCTGTAATGTTAATTTTATGGAATTATTAATCTGTTGCAGTTCTAGAAATCCATCCTGGTTTTTTGAAGCCAACATAAGTTTGACCACTGACTTTCCATTAAGTCACTCTACTTTTCTTACTTAGATGCCAAATGTACCTGAACAGCTATTACAGACACAAGGCACAATATCAGATAAATCCATCCTTCTAGTAGTTATCAGCAAAAATGAATGTCTCTTACTTCAGAGGCCAGGGACAGCCTTGCTGGAAGCCTGGCTTTGAGAAATTTTCTCCTCCTTGGCTGTACAAGGTTATATGATCTATCCTGATTATAACTGTGGCCATTTGGTAGCACACTAGTTTTAGAGCCACGATTCGGTCAGTTTACTGTGATGAGGTAAGGGGATCTTTTTCCCTTTAAGAGGCCATGATCAGAAAAACATGGCCTGAATTTCGTTACGGGTGTGACAATGAGAGAGATAAGTAGATGTGACAGTTATGAATGACGTACTGTCATGCACTCCTGCGTTCTGACTCAGATAAATTGACACTGCTGTCAAACACAAGCTATGGAGAGTAGAGACCTCTGATGAACCTTCTAATATGGTAAATGGGAGTCTTAATTCTTCATTAACTGGAAAAAGGAGATTTGGCCATGTAATTTTCTCCTTGCTGCCTGTTTTAAAGATTCCAATAACCCAGCATTTACAGTTGACTAGGCAGGGATTGCTTTTTCCTATGCTAGCGACATGCAGGCTGTGAAATCTAAGGAAGCGCCGCTTAAACACAGACTTATTGCCTTGGTTATCTTTAATGACTTTGAAATGTATTGGCCTCATTATGGAACAGTGCAGTTATCAATTCCTCTAATTAGGTGATGTGGTCCCATAAGAAATTTAACATTAAAGTGCAAAAATGAGTTAGTGGCATCAATTGCTGGCAACCTGGGTGTTGGCACTGAATTTAAAGCAACGGTGCTCTTTTTCTATGTGGTTATTCTGCATCAATCTTATTCATTCAAACATCAACAGTAATTTTTTTCAGTTCATTTATTTTTGCCTGTGTGAAGAGCTATTTATTTATCTGAAATCTCCTTGCTCTCAGAAGCTCTGTTCTGCGGCATGTGGTTGGTGTACATGCTAGCAAACAATGAACTATCCAGAGCAGAGGAAGCTCAGAGTAGTCAGTAAAACCGCCAGTCCAACTTCTCATTTTTAGTGGTACTTTCAATCTGAAGATCTTGTAGCGATTTATGTAAGTGTTAAATACAAGTGACTTGCCCAGAGTCACACCACACAGCAGTGAAGCTGGAAACAAAGCATGATACCCACAGTTCAGTCACCTTCCCAGATTTTGTAATGCTGTTCCCTCCTACCAGTGTCTGTCTGAGGTTGCATTTCTCTTTTCCACCATATGGAAAGGATTATTGACAGCCAATTTAGAACAGGCATTCGCCCGTCTTGTTCGGAGGAAAAGATGGTCTGAGAAACCTTGTTTTAATGTCTAATTTATGCAAGTGTTTGGCTGTACACAAAAGCAAGTACACAGCAGTTTATCTCTTGTCCTAAAGTCACACAGCACAATCCATAGTTTATTTTGGAATGAAGGTAATTTCCAGTGTATTACGAGTTTATAAAGCTTGGTAGTGATAACGTATGGCAGGGCAGCGTGTGGTGTTAGCAAGGGGAGGGTATATATGTGAGTATATCAGGGGCCATACTGCTTTAAATTAGAGTTTTTATGTATTTTTGAATAAGTGATTCCAAACCCATCTAAAATCCTAAATTTACAAACCACAAATGGTGATAAATCCAACATTGGAGTTGGATTTCTGTGGCTCTGCCTGTGGCAGGGGGGTTGGAACTCTATGATCCTTGGGGTCCCTTCCAACCCAGACCATTCTATGATTCTGTCTGGTTAGGCAAGCAGCACGCCAGGGCTGGAAATATCAGCTTATGCCTTCCACATAGACAGAGTTGCCATGCTCTTCTGGCCTCACTTAACAGAATTGGTAAGGTTGCACCACTTTCTTTGTCCGCTCTCAAAGGAAAAGTCTTAGTGGATCACAAAATTACTAATTGTCCCTCAAAAAGACCACAGAAAACTCTTGCTTGTCCCATTGGTAGTGGAAACAGGAATAGAAAAATGGTGGGATACTTTAATCTAGGATCTTGGATCTGCAAAATTTTCCACTAGACACCTATGTTGCACGTTGCCTACCTAGAGATATTTTTAAAATGGGACCTTTGTGCCTCAGATCTTCATGCACAAAAAGAGGATAATAATTTTATTTGTCACAAAGCTTTTAAATACACTAGAAGTTTCCAAGGTGTTCAGATATTACAGAGATGTGAGGATATACATTTGTTCCATCTGAATAAGCAAGCAGAAGAGGTTGCATTGCTCAGCAGTTGTTGGATCCTCACAGGCTGGACTTGCTAAGAAATCTCCACCTCTGCAGGTTTGTGGGAGCTGATGACATGCAGAGGCAGAGGGAAGAGAAGTAAAACGCCACCAAGCATTGCTGAAAGTCAGGGGTGGCTCATCCATTCTGGATCCTGTCCATCCCTCAGCTCATGGCCAGAGTTGTTACCCAGTGCTGGACACCTGTGCCAGGACCTCTGGACACCTGCATGGGCCTCTTTCTCCTTAGAGAGCTTGAAGCCCAGAGCTCCACAGCTCTGGAGATGCAGCTGTGCCTAGGCTTGGCTTTCACCCTGGCACAACTGCTCTGGGCTATTGCTCTTCTCTGTGTCAGCTGGAGCACTGGCACAACTCTTCAACCTGAGAGATGGTCTTTGTCTCAGAGGGCAATGGGGGACATGTTTGTACTTGCTTTCAGGCTCACGGCTTGACTTTTACTTCACACTCAGAGAGTTAGGATGTGTTGAGACAGACTGTGAGGAGGTTGCAGGCCTGGAGGAGCATGCCAGCACAATTGGCAGCACCTATTATTGTGTCTAGCATCCCAGATGTGGACCTCAGGTCTTCAGAAATTCCCACTGTAGCGCTGCGTACGTATTAGAAGGATTCAACACCAAACTTTTTAAAGTATTTTTAGTCAGAAGGACAAACTGCTATGGCATTGTGAAGAAGCACAGTATGTGTGTCAGATTTTCTTCCCTCTCTGTGAGGTTCCAAGAGAGGAAGAGGGTAAAACGGACCGCACTGAACATGCAGATGTTTGTTGCAGTGGGCCATAGCTGGGACAGCGCTGGGGCCTGGCAGCACAGTGGGATATGTGCCTGAGTTTTGGTCAGATTCTTAACCTTGTTGGGTTTGATGGGTTGGTTTGAGCCTATTCCCACCTCCCGGTGCAGAAAGCGTCAAGAGACTTTAAACTACCTTCCCATTGCACATCCTGCAGCGACATGCTAAAGCAGTGAGGTCACTCCACATGCATGTTTCTTTGGTAGCTTCTGGAGGACAGGACAGGGTGTTTGTCAGAGACTCACTGCTGACAAGATGGGAATGGATGAATTCACTTCACTTGGGTCTTCCCAGTTGCACTTCAGCTCCTCTCCCTTTGCTGCGCACTGCTCTTTCTCTCTTGAATCACAGTTAGATATTTGACATAGAGTACCCTGGCCTGGCACCCCTTCCACCCCCGCCATTGTGTGTGCCTGGTCTGGAGCTGTTAGCAGGGGTAACGCAGCTCTGGGGTGGGGACTGTGCTAGTACGTACATATTTTGGGGCGTACTCAGCTGTGAGCCACCCAAGGCATTTCAGTGTTTGGGGACGTAATGCGGGGGCTCTTTCCCCCCCTGGCACTGTATCTCTGATAGACTGCAGGAGCCCCTTATCCATATGATGCCCACTCCTGCACTGATCTGAACTGTGCCAGCACTGTGTAAACCCCGCGACTGACAGCTAGTAGGTATAATGTCTGGTTTATTCTCTCATCTTCTGGCCTGAAAGAAAAGTATATGAAGTTTTTTGCGGGTTTTTTGGTTTAAACACACACACGTTCAGTCCCACACAGCGTTTGTTGCTGCCGATGCATATGTAGAGAAGGTATGTGGAAGAAGTTCTTTTACTTGGGCTGGAAGGAAAGAGCTACGGGATAATTCTGCTTCCTGAGGGAGCCAGTTCTGCTCTCTTGCATTGGCTTTCAAGATAGTTTTTGTTTCACGTGCAGATGGGCCCCTGTTCTACAAATGGATGTCATCAGGGCATCTGAGAAGCCCAGTAGTTACCTATGCCTAAATAAGGGAAAATAAAATCTGATCCTTCTAGCTTTCTCCCCTGTGTTGTTTATTCCCAATGGAGTTTGTGATTTCCCTTCTCTGAAAATGCTATTTTTAATGATGCCATTTCATACCTGGCTGTACTTTTGCATAGCCAGTGCAAGAAGAAAAGGAACCGTGGCAAGAGAAGGGACACCTCTTAATTCTGTATGTTGTTCAGGAATCAAAAAGTTGTCAGAAAAAAATTGTCCCTCAGTTAACCTTTGTTTAAGAGTAGACTCCATGTTTGCTCCGTAGTCCCAGGTGACAGCCCACGTGCTGGGTGCAGAGTGAGGCATGTTCCTAAACCACGCATCTCATCTCATGGAAAATATTTCTACGTTGTTCTTACAGACATTTCAAGAAAATCAATGAAAATGTTTTATCTAAGAAAAAAAATTAGATAGGCTAAGGAAAAGACAGACAATAACTGTGCTTTACAGTCCCACAAGCCCTTAAACAAAACGTCTCCTTCAAAAGAGACGCTGTAGCTTTAATATGGGCTGCTGTTTCCTTGAATGGAGTTACCCAATCTTTCATCAAAGAAACATATCTCCCATATCCCTGTCTTTAAAAACAGCAATTATGTGTAAATGCCTTCTGATTTATTTGAGCCAGGGCCACCGGCCAGTGTGAGTCACCACAATTTATTGCTAACCGTCACTTTTACATGATAGGTTTGTAACAAATATCTGCCGCATATTGTTAAATTAATCTTCCATTTAAAATTAATGGAGTTAGACTCCCCAGGTTCAATGTAATTTCGTGTTCACGGGCAGGGAGTGATGTGAGCTGCATACAAAATGAGCTGAGGCCAAACGCCCTAATCTTTCATCACCTTGAACCTAGTGACTAGGACGCCTTCTCAGCACCAACTAATGAGATTGAGCTTGCTTCTCTCCTGAGGACGCCAGCTCAAAGAAGCTTTTCTGCTCAGATACAGCAGGCTTCGTCTTATTTTAATAATTCCTCAGATATGACATGCCTGATGTTATGTATGAAAGAGTCAGGCTTGAAAAAGAGATGAAATGAATTTTATATCATTACTTCAAAACCGAAACCAGCTAAAGGAAGTATGTCACAGTTAAAATTGCAGTAAGCATTTTAGCTATGAAATATTTTGAAAGTAAACAGGAGTCATTCTTTCATTTATTATTATAATGCGGCCTCACCTTAGACTCATCTTCTGTAATTCCAGTCCCATTCATAAATTAATAACAATAATGTAGATGAAAGCAGCAGACTGTCCAATAAGCATGTGGATGGGACCATCAGAGAGAAGAGATTTAATTCCTAATGGAATATGCCATGCTGTAGTGCTGAGCTCTATCATTTCTCTTTGTGGGCATTTGTAGGATATAAGCCTGGCTTTATGCAATGGCAGACTGCAAATCCATCGCATATTGTTAGACATAATGGAGTTGAATCGCATCGGGGTCCCGTTCTGGCTTGTCTTCATTGTGGGTTGGAAGAAGTAATGATATGGGTTGCATTGTGGTATTTGTCAGTGCAGAAAGCTAATAGATTACTTGTATCTGCACAAGGGTCTGTGCAGCTCTATGTTGTGGTCAGTGTACCTTCATCTGCAGCAACAGCCCTGCTGCCTTTGTCAGCCCAACTGACCGACGTCTGTACCGAGTGCATGTGAACCTGCTTCTCCACCCATGTCGTGGAGAGGTGGCCTTGCCACACCACGTGAGCTGTGCGGCAGGGATGGGGTTTAGCTCCATGTGGGGTTTTCCAGTCAAGAAGAATGTCTTAGGAGAGAAAGGTTGTCTTTCCATAAGGTACTGTTGAACAAAGAAGAACATAACTTGTTCTAAGATGGAAAGGACAAAGGATGGTAGAATGTGAAGGTTTCCAAATCTTCCTCTTATTTTCACATATATGTATTGGGTAAAAAAATTTTTGAACCATGTAGACAAGCTGGAGAGAGTATCAGGGGTGATTTCTTTCCATTGTGCTACTTTAATTCAAAATCTTTATTGGTCTTCCTGTAAATTCCACCTGGGACAGTTTCCAACAACTGAGTAGACCTCAGTCTGGTTCTTCCATGTCTTGTATCACTTTGTATCAGTTGCAACTATTCTGATTTCTGTTGAATTCTAACTCTGGTTAAACGAGTGAACATGATAACCAGTATCAGGCACTTTCATTTTTGTGGAGATTTTGTGGCTTAGAAAATCATCACCATTTTAGTCAGTTGGTAGAAGTACTGGTTTTGACTTCCTAAACTTTTTGTTTATTTATTTAAGACCAGGTTTGATGATTTAATCTTGCTCCTCCATACTACTTCATCTGATTTAAGCCTCAAAAATTTGTTGGTTCTTGTTCGATGCTGTTCTCTTTTTTTTTTTTTTTTTGAGTGAAGCATATGCATGTATACCCTCAGTTACAAGTACTGTGTGTTATTTTACAAAACATCTCAAGCACTATGCTCCACACTGTGTGCATTCATCAATTCTGACAATCCCCTCTTCCTCCACATTATTCCTGCCAATTGCCCAGTTTCTCTTCCCCTCTTGGATACGATGCCAGGGTAGAACAACAGGACATGCCCAAGCAACCTGGAGATACCCCTTGGCTTGTTCATGAATCCCCACTCCCCCAAAGTAGAGCAGCACTGATCAGAGTACAAATCTTAGAGCCATGGCTTCAGCAGATGACATGAGGTGGGGGCCAGCGCTCGGTCTTTGGTCTGAAAGAATCACCAACGGGTCTGGCTGTTGGTCAGAGCCCAGAGCCATGGGGGAAGCTGCAGTCTCTGCGGTGGGGAAGGGTAAGTGCCTGTAGTGAAAGCAGTGCTGGGCTGTGCCTTCCAGTGTGCAGAAGGAGCCGCCTTTGCATTACCTTTTGTAGCAGGTTGCCTCGTCTTTGAAAAATATGGTGCCAGCTAGGACTGGCTCTGTGGCCTCGCAGGAGAGAGAGAGATAAATCAAGTTCCTCTTCTGCTTTATTTACTCGCTATTCATTTTTATACCAGGCTTTGCAGCAGACAGCAATGAAACTTCTAGATATTCATAAACAAAAATCTGGTCTTCTGTCCACTGATATAGATCAGGGAGGCCAGAGTGTGTGTTGAGAAAGAAGAGAGTTGTAAAAAAATGTCGAAATAGATTTATTGGAGACTTCAATATCTGTTGAAGTCAGCAAAGCTGGAATAAGCTTTAAGTAAACACTATCAATTTCGATGATAAGATTTAGATGGGGGCTTCTTTTTTTTTCACCAGACGAAACAATATCGCAAAGCCTGTCTTCATGGAAATGTGATCAAGATGTAAGCAGCTCTATTGTTAACTCCTTTACATTGGGTTTAGTTACAGTCAGGTCTCTTTGAATAGCAGAAGATGTGTCTCCTTGCGTTGGAATTTTTCATTATGTGGGCTTTGCATCTTAATGTTTTTCCTGTCTCCTTATATTCTGGATTGTTGCCATTTTGCAAGGTGAAAAGGTTACCAGTTCCAGCTCTTGCACCGGTGCTCTGCTGGACCTTCTGGATATCCTTGGAAGCCTTTTGTCTTACTTTTTATTAAGAATGAGACTACATTCAGGTGAAATGAGTTTCTTAGTTTCAGCATCCAGAAGAATAAAAAAAGTTCCCTTCTATGCAGTGCATTTGATTGGGAATAAAAATGACTGATGGCAGCCCATACTGGACCCTTTTGTTCAATTCAGCTATGATTATGGAGCCTATTAGCTGGAGTTACAACCTATTTAAGAGCAGTGCTTACTAGTAATGGGGGCCAAATGATTTTGGAAAGTTCAGATTTACTGGGCTCCCTGCAGAAATGAATTCAGCACTGAACATATTGATGCGGAGCCTGAATGAGGCTGTTCCAGTGGGACTCAGAATTGTGTGCTTAGCAAGAAATGAGCGGGTAGTAGAATTAAAGATCAGATAGATGTGAGGCTCAAGGGCAGTCTAAACTCTGAAGTTCATCACAGCAACTTAATCAGACTAAAATGAGTGTTGCACTGACAGGAATCAAGCCTGTGTGTGACAGGAAATTTAGCTTGTTAAAGTGGTGCTGTGTTTCTTCTAAGTCCCTGTTTTGCAAGGTCTTGAATTGTGAGATGCTGGTGTTCAGTGGGCGCTGAGGCAGCTCAGGTTTGTTAATGCAGATGTTGACTCTCTAACTGACACTTAGGTTTGACATAGTAGCTCTGCAGTTTCAGTACTAAATGAAGACCAGCCCTTGCACCCATTCAGGAGCAAGGGAAAGCTTCAGGGTTCTCACTGTTTTTTGGCACAATCTTAAACTCTGCACTGGGGAGAGGAAAAGCTGGATTATTAGGCCCCGCTCCGGCACCTGAGCAGGACCTCTGTGCAGCAGACATCATGGATGCAGTCAGTGTGGTGCTGGAGTCCCCATGGCCCCCCATTGCTCACAGGAAACAGGGGAGGGGAAATGCCCTCTCCCACGCCACAGGAGCCAGAGGCTGTAGGACTGCTGTGCCGCTCCCACTGGCCTGTTCAGCAGGACACGTCCTGCTGCCTTGCAGAGGCCCAGTCATGTTTTGGCATGGTGTGTATATAAAAAATATTTTTTACCTTGGCCTAGTCTAGTCTCTGAATGTAAGGGAGATCTTTATGTTGGTACTGCTTACTGTCTCATCCATCCACTGTCTCTAAAGCCACCACCAAGTTTTTCAGATGCCTTTGCAGCTCCCTAAGAAGCCTTCACCACTGCCCCATGCTTCCCATCCATATGCAGCCGCACCTGGGACTTCAAAGCTGCCTAGTTCTTTAATTCCTGTATTTATGGAGACAGTACTCTCCTCTTCTGGATTTTGCTTCACTGCTCTAATCTCTGCTTCCTGTAACTCCCCCAAATGTAACACCTCTTAGTCACATGGAGCTCCTCCAGCCTTGCTTCTCCATCCTGCTCATCAGCCACCTTCCTCCAGCTTGCCCACAAACACAAAGAAGCAATATACTGCTATGGACTGTTCAGTAACTGCACTCTGCTGACAGATCTCCCACAGTTCTCTCTTCTGACTTTCCTTCTGCATATGATTCAGTGATGTAGCTTAAGAGACAGTTAATATAGCTCTCAAATAAGGAGAATGTGTGTGATTTGAGAATAGAAGGTATGTGCATGTTTTAGATTTTAGTAGATTTGATTCCGGCTTTTTTAGGCTTCAGTTGAGACAGGAAATTTCTTTGTTCTACCCTGAGATTTCTTCCTATGTACAAATTGGTACTTGACATCAAAGGCCTTTTTTAAATAGGCCATGGTCCTTGAGAGGAGCTGCGAATATTCAGTGTGTGCCTGTTGGCTTTCCTTCTGAACAACAGCAGCCTCCTGATCCGACATAGAGACACACAGGTGGGACTGTGGTTTTGCATCTTGCGAAGTGCAGTAGTTTGCTTCTGAAAAGTATCTGGAAGGATTTGGTGGTGTTCATGTAGTGAAAAAATGGGAAGAATGGTGTTGGGTTTGTGTTTGCTAATACTTTTAATTGTGTCCTTAAATTTTTTTGATTGGGATGTGCTTTTTCAGTGGTGTTTTGGCCTCCTGTAGGACCTGTATCCATGCTGAACTGTGCAGAAAGCAGCAGAAATCTGCTCACACACATTTAGCTGTACCACAGTCTCTGGCTGCACAAGGTCGGACATCCAGTAAAGGACTGGAAATGCTTTAGTGAGGCTGCAAGAGGGGAAAGAGGGGGCAGTTTCTGGGTCACCATTCTGACCAACTGTTCATGTAATTGCTACATGAGATGTTGCTTATAGGAGTCCTATTTTCAATCATACCAACATGTCCCAGATTTCTATAAACCATCTGTTCGAGCGAAGAACTTCCAGGTTGTGGGGTTTGGGGTGAGGGGGGAAAAAGGCAGAAGGAAAATTTCAAGCAGGAGTCGTGTCTGCTGGTGAGTCTTTGTAAAGCTGGAGTGAAAGATCATGAGAGAAATGGTTTCAGCTTGACACACAGATGATAAAGCAAGCCTTAAACAGAAACTGTGGCTGCACAGCAGGTAAAGAAATCCTGCTTAGATTAAAAATAAATATTTTATGCTGCCTGTATACTAAGCTTTTTTTTTAATAGCTTAAAGCCCTATACAATTGGCAGCAAGTAGAAGAAATTAAAAGAAAGGGTTTGCATTGCTTTGTTAAAGTAGGAATGCCTCAAAAAGATGAGTTGAGGGTTTCAGGTTTTTTAATGATAAAGAGAAAAATCAAAGGACAGACTACCCATTAGAATTATGAAGCATAAAAACATCTGCAAGTTACCTGTCTCTGTTTGTTTATAGCAAAGAGCAAATCCAACCCTTATAATGTCAGATGGCAAACAATTTTCTGAGGCAGGCATCAAGGTGCAAGAGAGAGCTCAGCTGTAATATGCATGAGTTGGTGCTCTGCTCAGAGGGGCAACCATGAGGTAAGGAACAACATCATCCGCTCCCCTTCCTTTGCCATCCATTTGGAGCATTTTAATGACTAAAACACGGTAAACATTTGTGAGGATAAACATTGTTTTCCTGCTGAGCAACAACGTCTCCTGTATGAGAGCAGGATTGTTTTGGCATATGTCGGCTCTAAATATCCCTGCAGATACTTTACAGGAATTGCTACCTCTTTAAACATTTATGCTATTAAAAATCAGGACGATTGTTGACATAAACCTGTGATAGCAGCTGCATTGTAGACAGAGTATGAATTTTTTATGTTATTGATGAGAAGTTTATATCATTTATGTACTGTAGTAAGGGAGGTGTATGAGTGCTGAATACAGAAAACGATGTGATTTAAACCTTTTAGAGTATCAGGGCGCAGTATTTATTAATGTGTCCCTCTCAGAAGGAACACAACTGGAGGAAATGGAAAGCCAAACAAAGTTAAGTGATTTATAGTAATTTTAAAAACTCTTTGTTTGGATGAAAATAAGTTTTGTGTTTCTGCAGCCTGGGTTATCTGGTTTGGGTACCAGTACCAGCACTGGGGGTAAAGAGTGCTGTTTTCAGATCCTGAGAGGAGGCAACCAGTGGGTTGGAGCTCGTGGGCTTGGAGGGCTCATGACTGCAGAAGGTGGAACATGATAAAAGGACGACTGCAAAAAAGTTTTGAAGGACACTGCTTCAGTGTATGCTTTCTTGCCTTAAATTGCTGTGACTCTTGAGGCACGACTGAGGCTGAGGATGTCTCTTACTCTGGAGAAAAGACCTTTACCTTCCTCCTAATCCTTTCTGGTTTCTGTCTTGCCTCTCATGGTTTCTCTGTAACGTGCCCATAGCTTAGTGCTTTCTTTCCAGGACCCGCTCCCTGATCTGAGAACACTTGCAGAGCTCTCCTCTGCTCCCAGGGGCAAGGGCTCAGTTCCAGAAGTGCCAGAATTCCCCTCACTGGAGGGCAGAAGGGGCTGTGCACTTTGTGGGGGCTATGGTTCATGTTGTGGGGAAGTTCCACAGTAGCTCCTTCAAGGAAAGTCTCCTACGAGGTCTCAGTGTGATCTAAAGCTCTGCTCCCTCCAGCATAGCCTCAGGAGGTAGAGGAAGCAGTTCAGCTTTCCTCCTTCAGGCATGACTGTCCCTGGTTTTGCAGAATCCCACTTGGAACTGATACGAGCTCTTCATGTCTCCCAGCACCAGACGGGCTACATTAAATTTTCATGTGTTGTCCTTGCTCATTTTTCTTAGAAGAACAATCACTGAGCAAATTTTTAGGATGTTCTTCTTTCATGGAAGCACAGCCATTGCTCAGGCTGGGGCACAGCAGGTCCTGATGGTGTGTACATGACTAGCAGCACTAAGTCGGGGCAGTTATTCACGTGCTTTGGTGCTCTGCTGGGTTGCGGTGTTTCAGCCATCTGCCTGGGCTCTTCCTGGAGGGAGCGATCATTCCCATGCCAGCCTTACCTCCGAGAGGAGCCACTCGGAACCACGTTGTGCAGAAGTGCTCTCAGCAGCTGTGGGTGCAGCCACGTGGATGTGAGGCAATTAAGATTCCAGTCTGGGCAGCCTGGAGCTCCATAAGGATTAGGGAAAGCATCCCTAGCAATGGGGATTTGTACAAGGGAGGCACCTGTATGCAGAGGCTCAGATCACCAGGTCGCTGCATGCAAGCCACCAAACAGCTGGTCAGTGGTAATATCTTCTCCTCACCTCAGCCCCAGGCTGTAGTTAAACCCATGACCTAGAGGTGAAAGGCTTTGTATCCTATTACCCATCCACAGAGACATCCACTCCTCAGTGGAATCTGCCTAGAAATTAATGTAGCTCTGGATTAATATCACAGAAAAAAAAGCTACATTAAAATAACATTATTAGGGTTGCAAAGTCAAGCCTGTGAAAGTTAAGAAATGTGAGAATTAAGGTTGCCTGTTCAACCTTAATTTGCCCCCTTCTGTGTATGCATTATGATACAGCCTTTAATTACATGATCACATTCTACTCAGCCTGAGGCAGACACCTGGCATAGAAAATTTCAGCCCAAATGGTTTGAAGTTTGGCAAAGTTATAATCAACTGTAAAAGAGGATCTTGTAAGAACTGTCTAGCAACTTTAACAAAAGCCTGTAGCTTGCAATGATTTCCATTTATTGTACTGCATGAAAAAAATGTTTAATGTCAAATATTCTGTGGGTAAGATTCATCTCTATGGAAAACCCAGGCAGGCAGCATGGACCCCAGCTTGTTTAAACACAATAAGGATCTTGTTAACAAAAATGTGCTGGAAAGATGAAAATGAAAGGGGAATCCAACTGGTTTAGGGTTTATATATATGTGTGTGTGGATATGTGTGTTTGTGTGTTTTGCATATATAAACAAAGATAAAAAAATCTCTGCAGGGAACAACTGAGTCAGTCAAGTACGTTGAACATTAGGAGAAAACCAGATTCATTTTCATGGTATATTTTTGAGTCCAGCAGAGGGTTTATTTAACCCAACTCTCTTTTCACCTCACAGCTGCTTGAGAATTGTGTTGTGCTGATGAAGAACAACGCTTGGCATTCTAATTTACATTCCTGTGTAGAATATCTTTGTTCATTTGCACTTGATAGACACTGTGTTCCAGTGTATAAAGATTTCATGTGCTGGTGGCTGGTCCTTGCCCTTAAAAGTAGAAGGGAGTGCTTATTTCACAACACACTAGTGATTAGGTTATAATAATTCATTGGAGCACTGGCACAGTAATTGCCAGGATCATTTTAGAGTTTGGGGAGGAAGAGGCCCCATCTTGTTGTGCCCAAACATGTTATATTTATCACATCAGGGGCAAGTGAGAATCAGAAGAAATTTAACAAGCAAGGGTTGAGACTGAAAGGGATTTCAGAAAGCGTTTGGGTGCCTGAGGCTGGGTATGATGCTACATCACCCAACGTGAGGGCCCCTGGGATGGGGTCAGGTGTGCTGTGACTACTTGGAACAAAGCCCAGGAGAGCTTTCCTTGGAAAGCTCAGGTATGGTAAAGAAAGCATCAATGTATGTCGGATTGGCAAAGTTTCTACTGTCTGTTATCACTGTCCAGTTATGCTCAGCATGAACAACAAGAACCACAACCCAAGCTTAACTTCTGGGATCTGGGCCTCGTTCAATAGGAATGTGCTTTGTGTCTTTACATGATGCAAAGGAAACAGGTCACATGAGCCCACCCAGTAATGGGCAGAGACAGATGTGATGAGCATGATGTCATCAGTGAGTGCATCCTGTTTGTGACCCTGAGGTTGGGTGGGGCTTTGGGCAACCTGGCCTAGTGGACAGTTTCCCTGCCCATGGCAGGGGGTTGGAACTAGATGATCTTTGAGGTCCCTTCCAACCCAAACCATCTGTGATTCTGTGACCCCTCTTCTTTTCAGATATTTCTTTGTCCTAGATGAGGATTTCTTTTCTAGAGTGGCTCATAGTCAGAAGCTTAAGCATTCTGATAATTTCTTACCTGGATGAGAGAAAGAGATGAGTCTTTTAGAGCTGATTTAATATGTGGTTTAATGAGCAGCAGATGTAAGCATGCTTTTCTGAATCTCTCCCTCAAAACTCAATGGTTCTGCTAGTGTTTGAGCTGTAGTAAGTTATTTCTTTGCTACTTGAGTGTTTATTATTGAGGGTGACTTCAGGATCACTAGCAAATACATTCTATTCCTGGGGAAATAGAAATCTTCCAGCTAGGTTACCCAGCAACTCTGACAGTTCTCAGCATCCCATTATAAGCTTAACAGTACCCAGGAAGGGTTTTGCAAGCTGATTTATTCAGTAAGCCAAGCGAACCGGTGAAATTTGGTAATTCAGGATGTTACTGTGGAGGAAATGTTTTCTAATAGCTAACACTGCCCTGAGGTTCTTGAACACACCACAAGACAGACTGCGTGCATCTCATGGACCTCCTTCAAATCTTTAACACCAGTAAACAAGAAATTACATATCCCTGGTCACATTGCACAATTATGCAAAATCAGGAACAATAACTTGGTTTCTAGAGCTCTGTCATCTCCACTGAGCTGATGTTCTGCTGTCTGTACTTAGCATTTTGTCCTTGCATTTTACAGTTCTTAATGATCATCATTCTATTTATTTTACACAAATAATATTATTTTTTTTTCCTGGAGTAGTGTCACAAGCCAGTGTTCTGTTTCCCTAATCACTTAGTAAAGCTTATTTTCTTTGTAAATTAATTGTGTTCTGAATTCAGCACAAAATGCCATCGCTAAGATTAGCTCTAACCTTCAAACTCCAAACCTTCAGAGATGAGCCATCCATATGTAAGTCTTGCCTGGGTGTTTTTAAAAGTGGTAAAGAAAGCGAAAAATAAGCCCTGTCCTTCAAAGGGAGCTGGCAAGCTGCCATCTTAATTTTGCAAGATGAGGGCAGGTCGGGAGGAGTCAATCAAAATCAATGTCTTGGACAGCAGGTCAGGTACAGCTGTATCAAAACCCTTTGGGCTGAGGTCTGTAACATGAATCAGAGCCAGTGGGGTAATCTTCTGTTGGGGACAAAAGGAAGGTGATGGTGGGTGCTTCTGCACTGAGGTTCCTGCTTGTGTTTCCCTCATGGTGTTCAGACAGAGATCCTAAGGGGAGTTTCATTCCTTTTTTCCATAGCTCTATAGGCTGTTCTTCACCATGCTGAAATATTCTTTTGGCACTTTACATAGGAGGACACAAAGAACTATGCAGAAACTCTGTAATTCCATAGTAACCGTTGACTCTGTAATTACATGGTATGTACAGTTCAATGTAAATATGTGGGTAATACAAGCAATTTGTATTTTCTCAACTACATTATTAAATCTTAAAATTGCAAACTACATGGAAATTAGGTCGAGAATAAAATGGGTAACTTCACATACTGTATTATTGCAGCATATTATCTCTGGAAGTCTGTAATTACTTTGTAGTTACATGCTATTTTTCAGATAATAACCAACTGGTGAAAGTTTGCGGACTTGTCCAGCTCGTAGCTGCACAGTGCAGCCATCAATTTGGGCTTTGAAGGTGGAGAATGTTCTCAGCTCAGTCTTTTAGGTTTTTTTTTGTGTAGGGAGGAGGATCTTTTTCTTTCAAGCAAACAATCTGACTGACTGGTAACCGTAACTATTGTATATTTATTGCAAATATAAATTGCTTAAAGCGAGTGTTGTCTCTGCCAAGAATAAACACAGGCTCTAATGCTCACTTGCTCGGTCTCCTTTTGCCTCTGGGCTCTCAAAGATCCACATCAGATATTAGTTCTCCTGGAGACTCTTGGGCTTCCCAGGTCTGTGCTGCTCTCATTCTGAGCCTTGGCTGGGAGGGCACAGCCAGGAATTTCAGGGACCTTTTGAGGCTGTTCATTCACAGCCCTCCTCCAGAGTGAGCAGCTCATTTCCTTCACCTACACTACGTCTCTTTGGAGTCTTCTGGTATTTTAACCTCACCCTCTTACGCTTTTCTCTCTCCTTGTTGTCTTTGCCCGGCTGAGCGTGGCATTAGGCTTAGGTTATTATTTATCCAGTAAGAATATGTACATCCTTCAAGTCCTTTTGGTCTAATCCTCTGCACTTTGGCCCTTTTTCTGTTGAAATCTTGAATGAAGGGAACACAGAGTAAGTCTTTCAGCTTAAAGGCGAATTCTTTTTCTGATTTATTTGTTTCTACACAAAGCATACAACATGAGAGTTGGAAAATGCCTCCAGTGTATGACTGTATCTGTCTGTGTTTAAACATGCTTACATGTATGTTTGTACACTATCAAATCCAAGTAGGTTTTTTGACTGTTTAGAAAAAGACAGAGAAGATGGAGGTGTTTGGCTGTGATAGTCACACTGGTAATCAGGGCACCAGTCCAGGGGCAGGAGATATATTGAGAGGGCTGAAAACTAACCATAAAATACGAACTAAGAGACTGAGCTCCTCTCAGGAAGAAAAAAGATGCAAGGACATAGTAAAGTACTGTAAGAAAGATAATGATGGTCACCCATCAGTCTTCGAACTCGCCAGAAAGAAGTCACAACTGTTGCTCTTCTTCATGAGCAGCGTTTGAAATCATGTTGATTTATTTACGTTCCTTTACCTTTCCCCTTGTATATTCTGGGTTTCCCAGCCTTTCAGGGTAGATTTATTAGCTGCTCTGAAGCAAGGAGGTAGACTTGCAGGGAGGGGGGAAATGGAGGAGAACCAAGAAGAAACAGAAGAAAGACAGAACAGTGGGAGGGAGAGGGAGGAAGAAGATAAGAGATAGATGAATGAAGACAAATGGAAGAGAAATGAGACAAGGAAGATGATAGGGGAGAAAAAAAACTGGAATGGAGCTTTTGAGAGCGCCTGTGAAATAGAGGTCTGGTGGAGGATTTCCAGCAAAAGTGGTGTAAATCAATGAGGAGTAAATTAATAGGGCAATTGTGCAAATGAGACTCAGTCATTTAAGCCAAGCGTAATACATCATGGATGATTTAGAGAGAGTGTAACCCACAGGGCACACCTTTCAATCTACTAACGATCTGAAGCAGGATGCTGACACGTCAGAAAATGGAGCAGATGAACAAAATGAGGAGCACACATTAAGATGGAAGAGGTGCTAAGACAAACTCCAAATGCAGGGCAGCATTAAACTCCTTAATGCCAGAACCACGTCTTAAACTAAAGTAAAAAATTCCTCATTCTTTAAGTCAGAGTTTATTAATGTGGTTTTTGATATGGTCTCCTGGTATGACTTCGATTCCTGATCTGATTCCTGACAAACTAAAAATGCATCCAGCAGTCTTTAAACCTGTAATTGTGCAGAACTATTTCCTGTAGTTGCCACTGCAGGAATCCCTGCTGTCTGACAGCTCGAAACTGTTGATGTAGCTGAAGAGGGAATGTTCTTGGGATTGTGCAGTGTCCATCTGATCAGTGACTGGCAGGCACCTGCCTTTGACCTTGCGATGTCCCATTCTGTGCCACTTTTGGAGTACATGTATGTATTTGTACACCAGAGAAGACAGGAGACAATCTGAATATGCTGTTGTTGCTCACTAGTGTTACAGCTGTGCCCAGAGGTCCTGGGCTTTGACGAAATGCCAGGAGTTCCCGATTAACCCCAGTTCTCTGGGATTTTTTGAACACTTCCTTTAGTTTCTGGGTCAGTTAATGTGCTTGAACTCAACTCCCCTTTTTGAGACCATTTGCGAATCTTCTCCATCCCTGAAAATGGATTCCCCAGCTGCAGCTCTAAAATGGAGCAGACCCGTTAAATCCCGTGCCCTTGAAATGCACTGGTTACTAACCCTGTGTAAAGATCAAAATTAACAGACTGTTTAAATGAGTTTCTGACAGTCATCCTGCCCTATTGGTTTTTTGAAAGCATCAGACAGAGTGCCAAGTGGCCCAGTTGATAAAATGTTTTCTTTCACTCTGTGACTTCTGTAAGTTCAACTCTTTCCCCAAGGTCTTAAGAAAAACAAGTGTTTTTCAAAGACTTCTTGTTTGTTTGATTTCATCATCTTCCTTCTCCTTGAAATATTTAAGTAGAGTGTGAACTTGATTTTCATTTTCCTCAGTAGAACGTTAAATGCAACCCAGACATCTTGTTAAGGATAAATATTTTTCTAAAGGAAACAAAAGAAGTGATGAAAGATTAGGTGGAAAGGGAAACCTTAGCTGCTGATGGGGGACAGCTGGGTTTTGTCAGCGGTGGTAGTGCCTTCCTCTTTTGCATGCTGGTCTTTCTTTGAGAAAAGCTGCATTTGTATCTAAAACTCACGGTGCTAAAATACCTCTTAACTTCACAGCATCCCTTTTACAGCCTTAAAATTCCTTCCTCAAGTTCAGGTTGACCTAAAATACCACCTTGGAAACCTTGGGATGCAAGTATGAAGTTGTCTTCTTCAGGACAGTGCTTGGCAACTTGCTAATTTGTAGGTGAAATGAAAAAGATGGGTAAGACATGACACCTTGTTTATATGCAGTCTCCTGGATGTGAGAACATGGGAGCACTTGCCATTTCTGAGAGGATCCTGCCCATTAAGAAAACGATTCATAGATGGTTCAGTCATCTGGCATCCTGAGGGCCCATCTCTGATGAAGCTCATGCTGCTTTCTCAGGATGATACAAACCCTCATTCACTGGAAGAACCTAAGTCCAACATCAGGTGGCTGCTTCTAGGTCTTGGAATTCTTTCTGTGTTTTTCTACAAAAGAGTTTCAGAGTCGTGGTGTCTCTCCATGTCACATCGCATGGCACAGAAACTGACTGTGACTTGCTGAAGCTCTGTAAATATCCAATTATTATTTTAAAAAAGAAACTCAGGTCCCATAATGTTCCTGAAAAGTATTCTTTACTAAATGAAGGCAGAATTTACATCCCTTGTTTTCAGAGCCAGGCTTTCAAGCTTCTATCAGTTGTAAAATTTTGGTTAATTATAATGAATTGAAGTTGCATTTTACAATTGATTTCTAACAACTATTGTGACCCTTTAGCAATGTCTAACAAAGATACTGGGGTTATTTCTTTAGCAGTGGGGGAAAGATCTATACAGTAATGTTCCTAATTGTTACGCAGCCTGTCTGCATTCTCAGTTTCAGTCTCAGTGCCTGATTTCATGTTTGAGTGAAAGTGTGACACTGGAGGATAGGTGGTCATTTTAACTTCTTGCTGAACTCTTCATAACATGAGCATGGCAATAAAAAGCTTTTTCATGGTAATCCTTAGAGTAGAGTTGGTCTGTGGGAGGGTTTGTTCTATTTAAAAAGAGAACAGAGATGGGATGAGTAGACAATGTTTTTCTGTCTTGGAAATGGTTGACGTTTTGAAAATGTTCCTGTTCCAAGTCAGAACTTTTGAAATGTTCTTCAGGGGCAGCATCTAGAAAAATCAGGACAGATTTTGGTGCCCTTCCTTATCACTGGGAGATACAGGTACCCTTGGAACTGGATGCTTTGGCTTTAAGCTAAGTGCACCAGCCATGAGGCTTACATGTGATTCTGTAGTTCTCCCTAGTTTACCACCAGAAATCTCTTCCTGGACCTTAAAATTGTATCCCAGTGAAATTATAAACAGGGAGCAGTAACAGAGCATAAATACGGTTGAGACTGCACTTACCTTTCCCAACTACTCCTAGATGATATAAAGAAGGAAGGGAAAGAAGAGGGCAGTGGGCAGATGGAATAACTGAATTCATCCTGCAGTGACGAACTCTTCCAAAGAAGAGTCCTTGGAGCAAACCTGGCTTGTGGGACCTTTCGGATTCTTTTTATCTGAATCCAGTTCTCCCTGCTTCCCACTGTCGCTGCCTCTGAGCGGGTGCAGCGGGCTGGATAGAAAGGCTGGTAGTTGGAGGAGGGAACAACCTGAGCTTTACACATCCACCCAACATAAGAGGCACTTGGCACAAATAGCTAGTAACCATACAGTTATTTTGACATGCTGGCAGGCTGTACTCAATATTTACCAAGATTGTGCCTGGATAAGACCAATGACTAATTGCTGCTTTTCAGTGGTTGGTTCTTCTAGTCTTTACAGAAACGTTGTATCACTCACTGAAATCTTAATGTGTAATGTTTCTTGTTTTCAAAAGAGGAATAATAATGGAAAGAAATCAGTAATTAAATCCTGTTGCTTATATTTTGTTTCTTTTTGGTTGAAGAGTCCTGTTAATAAGTTGTGCCCTCCTGGCTGACGTTTGTCAGGATGCTGTAGGAGTTCGGGGGCTGCCATCCCTTACTCCTTTCCCTCAGGGAGTAAGGGGTCAGCTGTTGGCTTTGGGTCTCTAGAAACATATTCCACATGTAGACCTGTGTTTTGGTTGAAATTTCCTCAGCTTCTGACAACTCCTCCTGGTTGTTTCCTTGAAACCCACTCAAGGCTTGAGTTACTTTGTAATTTACCTTCTCTCATACCTGGAGCAGGCACACAGCACAGGCACAGATAAGCATTTTCCTGGATCCTGAGTCTCTTTGCTACTTCAAGGAGAGAGAATGAGAAAGTGTTGGAGCCAAGGCAGCAAACCAGCATCCACACCTTGTCTGTCTCTGGAGCACTCTTTTATCTTTCATGCAAGTCTCCAAATCCCTTCTGGAGCTACTGGCTTTTCTCCAGAATCTTATGGCTTGCATCTTGTATAGCTGAACACGCTTTGAGTTTTGGAACATCAAGTCAAGTTCTCCCCGTTGCCAAAACATGCTCTTTTGCTACAAGTTTTGTTTGCCCAACCTCGATTCTCTTCGTGGTGACCTCCTGCTACCATCATGGTCGTTTGTTATGCTGTGGGTAATTTTTCAGTCCTTCATAGGGTCTCCCTGGTCCTACTGATTTCCCAGCTGTGGCACCCAGTGTAGTCTACCCATGCTTAGTTGCTGAGCGTGCACACCTCCCTGTGATCTGATGAGTACGCAGAAGGGGCTTTGACAGCCCTTCCTGGACTTAGTCATTCACAAAGGGACTATTTTATAATTCCCATCAAGGAAAGGATAACATTGCATACTGCTAACCAGAGGGCAGGGTGAATTCTGAGCAACCAGGTTGGGAGACACTGGGAAAAACAAATCAATGGCAGATCCTAACACAGAGTTTTGCAGCACTAAACACTGAACTTCACTTCTAATGCTGCAGGAGTAAACGAGGAGGAAATCAGCAACATACTATGGAAGTTTAGTAAAGCTCTATAAAGCTTAACAAAGAGTTGCAGACTTCATGGGGATTATTTTTGAGTTATCTTGTAGAATTCCACTCCTAAGCAACAGTTCCCTGAAATGCTGTGGGATGATTTACATTCACACCGAGTGTTGGGTTCGTCTGTGATCTCCTGTAATACTCAATCATCCAAATCTTATTTTTTCAGTCAATTTCTAGTTATTTTACCTTTCTTCAGTGTTCAAACACTAGTTGTGCCCTGCTTAATTAAAATGTCGGCTTAGATTCTAGTTTAAAGAGACTCCTAATAAGAGTAAAATACAAGCTTCCAAGGGATAATTAACTTCCTTAGAGTTAGCCCCTCTTTGGGCAGAAGTTGTGTAAGACAGAGCTTATCAACCTGCCAGGCTGCATAATGGATGCAGCCTTTTCATTTTATAGATAAGATTTGAAGGTATTGTTCATTCTAAGTAAAATAAACAAGTGTTTTGTCAGTGCTCTAAGCTACCTGAAAATAGGATTTACAGTTCTATATAATTGCGTTTTCTTTGTGTTTGCATAGAAGTCATAGCATAGCTGGAAGATGATGGCAATTATAATTTATTATGCTGTAATTGTTACCTAAATGTTTTTGAATAAGCAAAAATCACATCTGTTTAGGAATAAGTTGCACAGCAAGAGAATTCCCTTTGAAATGAATGTTGTGTTCTCAAATTCTGTAACTGTACACATAAAACAACATATTTATTTCCCCACTGAGTCCATTACATTCCCAAGTCAAACTGCATCCTCTCTTCCCTTCCCATATTAAACCCTTTGATTTAATGGAGGTTTTAACTACTGGTTCTTTAGGGAATTTTCAGTAGGCTTTGCACAGATTAGGTTATTGGAAAGTATAGTTATTTGCTTGTAAAGTGGCAGTTCTGTGTCAAAATTGATTTTCTCTGGTGCTGCAGTAGTAAAACAGATAAGCTTCTGCTTTGCATCCAAAATACACTGATATTCCTGCCATGATACTTTCCTTCTGCTTCCTGCCCAAGCTCTATTCCAGGCTGGCTTTGAAATAAAAATACACAAAGGTGAATTACACAGAGTACCTTTGGATCCATCAGTAGTTTTTACATTAATCTTCTTCTTTGTATTACTGTACATTGACCAGTGATGGCCAGTTGTGTACGGTGAAATATTCTATGCTGGGAGTGGTTGAACACTTCAGATAAGTGGTTGAACACTGTTGGCTTCTTAAAGCAGCTGGAGTTGTGGATGTTCAGCATCCAGATGAAGTACTTCCAGGAGCTGTTTCCCATACTACTGCATGTAGGTAGTGTAGACAGGCAGACAAAAAAGTGAATAAATAACAAATCCATCTAGCACGTCCTATGTGTGAGTGACATGGAGAGGTTTCCTACTTGGTTTTTTTGCCCAGCTTTCATAGCTGGGATGGGTTTCCCTCAGTTTTTCAGTCATGTTCCTTTGAAGGCTGGGCTCCTGGTACAGGGAGCGTGCTTGGAAATGAAACTGTAATAAACCGTGTTGGCACAGTGACTATTTCAACCTGAAGCTTCAGTAGGTCTGGTCCAGATTGAGTGGTATTCACTGATGCAGGCAGTGTCAGTGATGTCCTGACTCCCAGAGCTTCTCAAACTTGGTTTAGTGTAAGTTTTCAGTTCTTCAATTCCTCAGTAATGGTTTGTCTGTCTGTATTGCTCATGCTGTTAACGGAATTGTTGTCGCAAGCTCTCCAGAGATTAATGTATTTACTGACTTCTGTGAGACATTGCACCAATCAATGGTAACAGCCTTTGACAGAGACATAAAGGATCTATTAAATTAGATCTGGGTTCCTATTAAATTACTACGCATAAAAAGCTGGGCTCACCTTATCTGCAGCAGAAATGAATGCCTGCTATTAAAGCCTGTAAAGAAAGTTTTCAAGAACAGACAGTCCAGCGACGCAGTGGGATAATTAGAAGGAAAGGGTTCTCTGCTGACATCCAGCACTGACTGCACTAGTGCTGTGTAGGGAGTGGAAGGTTTTCTATATTGCAGACATGAAGGCATTCCCCTCCCCACCAATCAGCTCCCCCCCACGCACACTTCTCTTTACTAATTAGATTAGAGACAAATAAAATTAAACTATTAAGGCAATTAAGAAATTCTTAACATTTGATCAGTTAGTGGAATGCAAATCTGTTCTCCATCTTGCTGCTGAAGGGCCGACTGCAGGGAATGTTACGGCCTGGAGTACATGTTGGCTGGGTGAGAGGCAGACAGCAAAATAATAGCACCATGGAGTAGTTTGGGCAGGACAGGACCTTTAAAGGCCATCCAATCTTCAACTTCACAAGGTTACTCAGAGCCCCATCCAACCTGATCTTCAACATTTCCAGGGATGGCACATCTACCACCTCTCTGGGCAACCTGTGCCAGTGTCTCACCCCCCTCATGGTGAAAGATGTTTTCCTTAATATACCAAAAATACTTGGGTTTGAATAAAATAGCAAGATATGTTTTTCACTATATTGCTTCTCTCCCTCATGCTATTTACATGTAAATGTCACTTTTCAGCCAGCGTGGGACTGTGGTCGCTCGTTTACTCATAGTCTTAAATTCTTCTTGCTTTCCTGTGATAGCTCATGTGTTAACCACCCTCATGAATTTCTGACAAATCAAATGCCTGGTGACTTCATAAGGAATGATCCCCAAATAGTGAATGAAAGGCTTGAGTCGATAAGGTTTTACTCTCTGTTTTATCCCTCTTAGAAAAAGTGAAGGACAGAACATGGCAGACAGTAACTTGATAGTTTGTGCACAGAATTTATGAACTCCTGTCAATAAAACAAGCACCCTGGTGCATCCTCATAGTTATTTTGTTCTTAGGGTTTGACTACAGAGAACACTGGGACACCAGACAAATACCTCTGCACTGAGCCCCACATGAGCTAGTTTGAGTTGGAGCGGTGCTGCCGCAGTGCCTCTGCCTTAACCTGGGAGCAGTGTGGCCCTGGTCAGCCCTATTCCTTCCCGTGCTGCAGCCTCTGCACCAGGACACACATTGTGCCATCCTGGTTGGTTCATCATGCTCCAAGCTTGCTCTGGGATCTCTCACTTAGTGTCCAGTGTGCCCAGGATCTCAGCTCATGATATCCATGTCTGATAAAGGGAATGGATTTTATTTAGCACCTGGAAGTCCGATTTTTGTGAACACGTAAACAGTTGGCCTGCAATTGTTCTGGCCAAAGTCAAGTCAGGGAAGCTGGTTTCTGTGTCCTGACCACAATCCCCTGGTACCTCTTGGTTGTATTTTCTAGGTCACTGAAAAGTGCACAGGGGTGATGGGGCTCTCTAGCTTTCTAGCGACACCTTCAGTTGCCTGGGAGAACATTGTGTGTAGTTCAGTTTGTTATTCAGGCAAACCAAACTGTTCACCCTTAGGAAGACAAGGTCTCAGCACCCCCAAGGTAGTAACAAGTTACAGCACTGCAGTGACTTGTACTGTGACCCAGATCCTGATGCTATAGAATGTATACCCACACCTTTTGCTATCAATGCAAAGTGGTGGATACGTATGCAAATCTGCTTTCAGCTTATCAAATCTGGCTTCAAGAGGCAGCAATACCATTACCATGGTTAGTATTTACTTCATGTTCTAATAGCATGCTGGTACTCGTGCTCCTAGAGACGTTCGAGTGCCCTTAAAAAGCAGAAGCTTTACTCGATAGCAAATAAAATTGAGCACTTGATATTAATGGTCTTCTAATTAAAGGTCGAGCAAACTTGTCTCGCTACATTCATCTCAATATGTACCTTTTTGGGCACTTAAAGAAGTGGGTTGACCACTGAAGCTTTAAAGTGGCATTTCAAAGGTAAAAGAGTGAGCTCCCCTTGTTGTCAGCACTTCAGAGAGTCTTAACACACAGGCCGTGGTTTTGTTCTACCAGCTTTCCTAAATGTCAACACCGGCCGATACAGGGGGTGACTGTGGGCCAGTGCTGCTGCACTTGACTAATCAGCTGGGGATTGTGTCCAGTTCTGGGCTCCCTGGTATAAAAAAGCCAGGGATGTCCTGGAGAGAGTCCAGAGGAGGCTACGGAGATGATTAAAGGCCTGGAGCATCTCCCCTGTGAGGAAAGGCTGAGTGAGCTGGGGCTGTTCAGCCTGGAGAAAAGAGACTGAGAGGGGATCTGATCAATGGTTATCAATATCTGAAGTGTGGGACACAGGGGGAAATGGCCAGCCTCTTCTCAGTGTCTGTGGGGACAGGACAAGGGGCGATGGCCTCAAGTTAGAGCACAGGGAGTTCCACACCAACATGCTGAAGAACTTCTTCCCGGTGAGGGTGAGGGAGCCCTGGGACAGGCTGCCCAGGGGGTGTGGAGTTTCCGTCTCTGGAGAGATTCCAGCCCCGTCTGGATGCCGACCTGTGTACCCTGTCCTAGGGACCCTGCTTTGGCAGGGGGGTTGGACTCAATGATCTCTGGAGGTCCCTTCCAACCCCTACAGATTCTGTGATCTTCCGGGTGTTACCTGGACAGGGCTGCCCAGATGGCATGTGAAGGGCCACACATGTAACTTGTTCCATCTTCTGGCCTGCGGACAGCCTGAACACAAACATTAGCGGAGATGCTTTGTGTGCTGCCCAGGGGTGTCACACAAGTGCTCTCTACACATAAAGCAGTTGTGGAATTTCATTAATTCATTCATCAATACAAGCCATTAAAAGAAACTGTCTTGTTAGCTGGTATCTTGGATACTAATCGGCAGCTTCTATTAAACATCAACCTGCTGATACTGTCAGTGTCACAAAGGGTAATGACCTGCAGTGCTGGGTGGCATAAATGCCCTCAGGAATAAGCTAACACGTGAGACCCTTCGCTGTAGGCGGGGGCGTTTGGGAAGGAGAAAGGCAAAGGGAAGGGGACGAGGCGGTTAATCCAAGAACAAAAAGGTTTCTGTATTCTACTACACAGAGGAATTTCAGTTTATCTGAATCCATCATATGTTTGCTAAACCTAACTACACGTGGGGAAAAGACAGTTCAGAGGTATTTATAGATACATATGTGTGTGTGTGTGAGTGTGTGCGTGCATCAAAATTCAGAGGCAGGGAAAAAATGGAGTTTGAACCAGAAAATAAGAGACAGGGAGAAGAGATGGTTGGAGGAGAAAAATGTTCTCTGGGGAAATGGGTAAGAAGTGCGCCATGAACTTCCTCTGCTCCTGGAACTACAGGTGGCTTGAGTCCAGGTTTTTAAACTGTGATCAGGCTGCAGATACTGAATTTCTTGCCCTTCACTCTGACATGTACCTGAGAGGCCTAAGAGAGCTGTAGGTGGGACCAAAAAATCCACACTCGATCATCTGCCAGGCTTCTCTATTAGTGAGTGATGGGTGCTCTGTGAGGTCAAACATTTTATACCATTATAAATAATCCAAACTTGTTACCTATGTCTCTCTACAAAGAACAGAGTCACCAGTATTTATTTTGCATTAAAGTAGAATATGGAAATTTTACATCATCTGATGCCTGTTGAAGATTTCTGCAAACCGAGTCAAAGCCTCCATGGTTTGTATCAGGGAGCAGTGGAGCTCGTATTGTTTACAGTCCCCATGGAGTAGTGTGAAGACAGGACATATCCATACCTAGTTCACACATTACCTTTCTCCTGTCCTTTATTTTTTCCTAATGCAGTTTAGGTTTTGTGCATCAGATTAAAATTTCAATTTTACAAATAATTGGGAAATCTGTCCAAAGATGTTGACAAGTTTTTCACTGATTTAGTTCTCACTGTTCACCTTCCAAGTTCTATGGTGTTGAAGAGGCAGTGTTGGCAGTATTTCAGCTCGCTGTATTGATTACATGTGCTGCTAGTTCTCTCTGAAATACTCTCATCACCGGTGATCACAGTTCAGTTGAATGCTGTGGGTGGAAGTTAACCAGTGAACTGGATAGAATTTATTCCAAATTAACAAATTTTAGTCCAGCTCTTCCTTGCACAGTAGTGCAAATTCAGTCTTCTGTATGTGCTGACTCTTCTTATCCTACTTTGGCCACCTACCTGGAGTTACTTGATTGCATTTCCATAGTAGAACTGCCAGGTTGGGTTGGTGGTGGACCTGGAGAGCTCTGTGGAGGCATTTAACTGAGACCTCCAAAAACATACCAATGTGATGGTCTTAACCAGAAGTCAAAACAGAAGTAGAGAGCAGTCAGTAACGTATTCCCCAAGCCACCATGTTTGTTGCTCTTCCACCACTGAACACCTCAGCAGTTGCCTATTTTCAAAGAATGTTGCTGCTTATGAGTGTCCCTCTCTATGTGCTTCCCGGTCTCTTAATTTCTTGTTGCTTCTCTTCTAAAATGTTTGTTTCATCATGGTGAACCTCAGCCACGAGGGACTCCTTACTGTGATTTTTCTCAGGGCTGTAGTAGGCTATTAATCAGCCTGTGCATTTTTTCACTTCCAGTTCCTTTGCCGAATTAGTGGAGTGGGATTTGTTGACTCTTCCTCCACCTCTAATACTGGATAAAATCTTTGTCCCAGGAAGAATCTTCCATAGCTTCTATTTCAGCTCTTAGCGCTGCCACGTGCTTGCAATTGTGCACAACGCTTGGACCCCCTTTAACCCCCTTCCTCCCCCCCTTTTTTTTGAATTACTAGCGAGTGACAAATAGCTACTGCTTTCCACTCCATTTCGCCAGGCACAGCTTCTTTCCCGTCCTCATGAGGTTTCTGACCTTTCAGTCGATGCCTTTTGCAGCCCCCCAGGGGCCTCCGGGGAGCTGTAATGGACTCACGTTAATTGCCTGTTGAAGGACAGAAGCAGTTCCTAGCAGGATGATTGGTGATCCCCCTGTGAGTACAGCTGTCCTGGTCAGTGAAAAGATTGATCTGACACACACAAACATTTCGGCTCAGTGCTCGATGTATCTCACAGAGCATGCACATAATCACTGCTCTGGCTTCAGCGGTTTCCTGCCTGCCCACACTGCACCCTGGCTCTGGCTGCTGGTGCCGTGACTCAGAGGAGCGAGCGAGCCAGAGACGATCCATTCTAATCCCCTTGTGGGTTACGGCAGTTTAGATAGAAGATACCCCACAGACTGCAGGGTAATCCCAAGATTTATAAAGTCAGTCTTAGGGGTTGGTTCTCTCTTTTTTCTTTTTTTTTTTTTTCTTCCCTTCCCTTTTCATTACTCCCAGTGGAAGCCAACCTTCCATTCTGGCTTAAGCATGCTTTTGTATGGTTTAAAATGCAAGTGATGCACTTTTTCAAAGTATACATGTATGTGTTCAGAAAAAAGTGTCCTGTGTGTGCTAAAGTCCAAACACATCTTTAAAATTAAGAAAGCAGAGACATTTCTCTTACGCTTCTTGCTTCTGTTCTTCTGCAGCTGGGTAAACCATTATGTTCTCATTAGAGTTGAATATGGGTCAGTTTGCAGAGCTCTGTACAAATATTATTTTTTCCCAATTTTGCTTTGTATATATTCAACCTGTGTTGGGCTTCAAGCTCCAGATCTGAAGGAGAAACTCAGCCAAAGTCAGCAAACATGCTGTGATAGCAGAGGTCAAAACTTTGCAGTATTATCAGCCTACGCGTGTTTTCTATTTGAAAATATTAATCAGGTTGTATCTACATGTTCCTTGGCACACATTCAACAAAAGATGTTTTCAACCTGTCCCATGTTTTCTGATTTTTAACAAAGGTTTGGCACAGATCTGGTCATCACACAAATAAGCTTCTCCTGAAGTAATTCCCCAGTGGAGTTTAAAAAGTTTGACTTAAGTGCTGCTTAAAAAGATTCTTTTCTTACTTGCTTCGTTCTCTCACCATCATATTTCACATGAACCTGAAATGAGATGGTGCTGGATTAAATCCCTGCATCCAACCACCTGCCAGCTTTGGGGTGTACAAAATCTGGTCCCAGATCCCAGTTTGTCAGATGCTTGTGCTTATTACAGTTGGACTGAAACATCATGTCTAGGTGTTTCACCTCACTGGAATGCACAGTGCCCATATACAGGGGTCTTACCATGGGCTAGCTCTGTGTTTAAATACATGTTAATAAATCTCACACAGAAACAAACTATTTCTCATTGTCAGGCTGAAATTTATCTGTTTCAAAATGTAACAACTGTTGTGTTTTAGTCAGTGCTCTGCTATTCTGAAGCATATCCTGGTGAATTTAAGCTAGAAAGCAGCTCTGAGAAGAGAATTCTTGAGATGATGGGAAACAGTAAGGATGAGGCAGTTGCCGTGAGTTGGGGTCATCCTTCAGGACATCCATCCATGGGCCTAAGCAGTGGTGTTTCTCTGAGAAGTTTCTCTGTTACTGGTGTCCATGAAGACAGTGTATTTCTGTTCAGAACATTCCAGGAATACGTTACAAGTGGAGGGAACTCAGAGAGCACCCACCCCTGGCGATCGCTGGGTACTCTGAAGTGTACTAAAGATCAGCTTTGCAGTGGCTTTTCTGTCCTTGTTCCAATAGCCTTCCTTTTCAGCTCTTACGTTAGTCCTGTATTTCATACGATCTCAGGCTAGGTTTAGATTTAATAGATGAAAATGCCAGGGGTTTTTAAGCTAGCCTACAAGCTGATTAAATATTTTTAGACTGAGAAAGAATTTATCTTTTTCTAATTCAGCCCCAAACCTTTCCCAGCAAGAGTAAGTAAATTGTGTGCTTGAAACAGCAGAGTAAATAAGATGAGAAGTACTTCTGTTTGCAGGCTGTGTAGTAGTGTCCAGTAATTAAAGACGGAATGGCTGGAAACCAGCCAAGGATCCAAACAAAAGCATCTTGAGAGGTCTAGAATAGCTCCAGTGTAACCAAAATTTAGACAGATTTCAGGATAGGAGTGAAGCCTCATTGTCTCACATACTTGTCATTGTGGATGGTTTTAAGAAAGGGATTAAACCAAAAAGTAAACGCTGTTACCACTTTTACTGGAGGGTTGCTAGTGAGATAAGGAAGCTGTCCCGCAGTAAGCCCATGTCATCAGAGAAGTATCAAGTGCAGAAGACTCACAGAGACACAGCATGCTGAAATAGGTAAATAACACCCAAATATAGCATAGAAGATGTAACTAGATGAAAAAATACGATGTCTCAAAGGCTTGAATTTCTGCTACCTTATTAAAAATCTGTATTTATAGAGAACTTGAAAATTCTACTTGAAAAACTTTATTTTCAGGTAGAATGGAATTATTTCCCTGTGTTTGGATGTAATGTGAAGAACAGCATTTCAACCAGCTCTTTTAACCTCATGCTATTGTGCAGTAATGATCAAAAATACTGTTACACCTTTAATATTCAGAAAACACATGAGTAGAGGCGAATTATCTGATGGGACAAGGTGTATAGATGTAAAATGGGATCTAGGTGTAGGCATAAGAGTATGGTGGCATTTGAGGTGAAAAGCAGGCAGGGAGTGTGTTTGGCTGTTGGACAACAGTGTTCATATAGACACTTAGTGAGACAGGTGGAGACTTAAAGCTGCTTTTTTATGGGTAAGACCCTGGTGCCAATGGTCTGCATGGCCCATGCAGCGCTTCATTGCTGTCAGCAACACCCAGGTCTTGCTTTGGTAAAAAGTCTTTTCCCAAAAGTGCATTTTTTTGGCTCTGCTTTTGTGGCAATCTCTTTCTTTCCCCATTTCCCTTTTTTTCTATCTACAATATTTTTCATTCCAGAAACTTCTCTCCCTCGAGCATATTGTTTGAATAATTGGCCGGCTACGTAAAATTCGTTAACAGAATTTCAAACAACTACAAAGGCTTGCAGACCTTGGTTATTTGGCTTTTAAAATATTTTATATGTCTACATAGAGTGGAGTTCACATCCAAACCAGTAAAATACCCCAGTCTATTTTCTTTCAGGGGAATACTTGCTTTCTGGGATAGATGCTATCAGTGCTTTTAGTTCTGTCAGTAACTATATGCTTGAAGTATAAATATAGAAACCAAACATGGCAGGCATAACAACATTTAGGGGTTCATTTTTAGCTTGGTGTAGGAGAATTAATTTGGCTCAAAGCCCCATGGTTCTCATAAAGTTTAATGGGAATTGCAAAAGTGATCCTCCTATCCACCGTGCTGAAAACGTACACCTTTAACTGCCTCATTTATACTTAATAAACAAGCGATTGTATGTTAATAGTAACTGACTCTTGGAGCATAGGAAATAGGCAAGGCATATGTACCGAACCGAAAAACCTCCCAGGAGAAATGTTACCTGGCAGCCGTGATAAAGCAAAGATTAATTTAATTTGATTAGGCTGAGGTAGGAGGAATTGAATTCATGGGGACTTGAACCCGGGTTTGTTCAGCTCTCTGGAAAGACCCACGAAAGCTGCAGTGAGCCCTGAACCAGATCCCAACGAGTCTGGGATTACAGGGTGACCGCAGAGAGCAGTAACAATTCGGGGAGCACCCGTTCTCAGTCACTGGCGGTCTCCTGGTAGGTGGTTGTGGTTGGCACTACTGTACAGTGTGAAGAGTTCGGTGGTCACCTGGCAACATGTACACACAGTTTGAACTGTGCTACCCCAGCCCCTTCTTGTTCAGTGCCTGGCAAGGCAACATCTTCCTGTGCCCTTTTCAGGTCTCATGATCCGGATTTGGCCAAACAGGTTTGGAAATTAGTATCACCAGCAAATTTGGAGAAAGGGCGTGGGGATGGAAGGATGGATGGACACGCACAGATTAGCCATGGAAAGAAAATCTCAGCATTCACAGACTCTCAACTTCCCTGCGTTGAATGACACCAGGTATTTCTTCATCCCTGAAATTACTGCCCTGAAAGCATCATTCTGCAGGTGGTGCAGCATCAGCGATAATTGGCTGGCATTGCTAAGCCAAATCAAAAGAGCTGTTGAGAGAGGTGTGCAGTGCACCGATGCTTCCCATCGGAAAGCAAACATGTTCAATATTGCATCTTAAATACTCCTTCCAATAAGAAAAAGAAGTGACAAGAAGATCTGGGTTTAGGATTATAAAAAAACAGAGTAATGTTTTGCTTGTTTAGTGGGAAAAGCCCCAGAGTCCTGACCCAGCCATTCTCTGGAGGTTGGCTGCAGATCAGTATCAAAATTTAGCAGCTTGCATCCATTTCCAGTTCTTTTTTTAATATGTGAATGTGATTTTGCTCCTTGGCCAGCTGCAGCTCCAAGCACTGAAATTAAACTTCACATGTTTTACAAAATGAATGGAAGGCCAGGCAAGAGAATCTTGTTTCCAAGGATCACATAGCCCCTTTTTGGGATTACAGAAACTCTCATTCTATTAGAATTTGGCAACAATGCCTGAGCTGCACAAACATGATGTCTCATTTGTTTGCCAACTGGTGGAAGACATTCGGAGCCTGCTTCTTCATTTCCAGCCTGCTCTGGAGCCTGTTGGAGTCAACAGCCAGACTTCCCCAGGCTTCCTCGAAGAGACACTACGCACACTCTCCTGTCTGGGGTGGCGCTGTCCTGCGGTTGCTGCACGACCAGCCCGCTTCTGAGAATGAAGGCCCATGAGGCCTTTTTCAAGAAAGAGTGGTAATTAAACCCTCTTGAGCCAAAGCTGGGCCACATTTTTCCTGTCTGGTAACACAGTCTTTGTTGGAAATAATTTAGCTGCCCATATGTCCCGTGGTCTCTTTGCAGATGACATGCTTACAAATGGGTTAGCTTATGACTTCGTCAGTTTAAGTTGTACTGTGAGGGGCTCGTAAGAACGTGTTTCAGCCTTTGTGTCCTTCACAAACCATGCAGAATATGCATTGTTCTGGATGTTTCTCATTCATGGCCTGTCGCGTAAAATCCTGTCTCGTATCTGAGCAGATGAGTCCTAGGTAGGCTGCACAGATGTTGACCATGCCGAAAGGTATTGCTGACTTTATGGAAAAGTACGTTTTCCTACAGACACCTCAGGGTTTTCTTTCTCTTATATTGCCATGGAAAACTTTGATGAGTTTTTTAGGAACATCATTGATGCAAATGTATTTTCAAATCATCAAGTGGCTTCATTTGCAGCGTTCATCTGGAACTGAGAGTCACATATATCATTTGTTCCTAGTAATAATATTTAGGTGGTGGTGGTGGCTAGATATATTTTGTCCAGAGATGCAATATTTCTTACACCTCACTCCCCAAGTAGGTCATCTTCAGTCGTGCTCTAAGTGCAAGTGTGCAATACTGGCTTTTTTGTAAATGCTTCCCAAGTATTGGTTAATTTATAAAATGGAATTTATCTACCAGCTGATTAGTGACTGTTTGGAAATAGCAAGTTAAAAGGTTGATAATAAATAGTTTGATGAAAAATGTCTCACTTTCAGATAGAGAGTGGGTGTTGCTCACTTGGTGTTGAGCCTACTTACTTTGTGTGCAAGAGGCTGTATAAACTGTTGAAAATGTAAGGATCTCTGCCCATTTTTCATGCCTTAGTTTAATGGACTCATGAAAAAGCCGGTGTATGTGTCTAGTTTCCCAGCATTGGTCTGAAATTACTGAGCTCTCCATCTATTTTGAACAGGAAAACTGCCAAGGATTCATCAGTGCTGCCTGTCCCTATTTCAGTCCATAAATGCCAAGCTTATACACTAAATACTTGCAGTATTTTCCTTGGGGCTGTCCCTGAACTCCATGAACACTTTTAATATTGTAGAAACGGACTGGACAAAAATAAGCATAGTTACTGTGTGGCTGCTATTGATAAACTATTGCAACCCTCCTCCAAAAACTGATTAGTGTGTTGCTTAAAACTATTTTGTAGAAGTATATTCAGTCAGATACTGCATATTTAACTGTAGTGACAGGCATCTTTCTCTCCATTCCCAACTGCTTCTTGCTCTTCTGTGCTTCCCCAGAAATATTAGTCTTTGACCTCTGGGCTTTCTTTTCAAACTGTCAGACTGAAGGACACATTCTGAGTAACAACAGTCATTTCTGGTGTGGAATAATGTGTGGTAAAGTGGAGGGGCAACTGTTTTTTTCTGTTGGACTCCAAACACCAGCACCCCAGCTCAGTAGCACACTGTAAATTGCTCAGAAGCCAAATGGTAGACTTGAAAGAAGATGGTCTCCCTCAGTTTGCAAAGCACCCAGGGCAGCTATTGATTCCTTCCAGTAAATTCCAGCTCTCATCATCTCCACGAGTGGGAAGGGCTCACTGGAAGGCTCCAGCTACAATTGCATTTTCATAGCAGGTGGTTACCCAATTACCATTCTGTTTGCATCCTTCTTCTGGTCTGCTTTGTGGCGTTGCCCTTTTGTGGACAATAGGGTCATGGCTTGTCAGTGCACTTGGGTTTCAGGACTGCTGTTGGCCGGGGGTTTTTGTTTTGTTTTGTTTTCCTTATCATGCAAGAAGGCCGTGATATTTCTGTATCTGGCAGCGTGTCTGCGTGAGACAAGGCAGAGTGAACGAGGCTTGATGTGTGAATGACAGATCCCTAGGTGACGCCGCTGGGAAGCTCTTGATCTGACTGGTTTGAAGTTGAAAGCTCACTAGGTCACACTGAAAATGGTTGCCACTGGGCATTTCTTTCATCCTTGTTTATTTATTTTTTTCCTTCCCTTTCCTGAAGTTTTCACACTCAGAAAGGGGTTTTCTTGTTGCTCCTCGTGTTCCTTGTTGCTGGTAGGCTGGATTATAACTTTTTACTATGCTTAATTGCTGTTGTGTCTTCTCCTACTTCTTGTTGTTGTACTTAGGTGGGTGGAGGAAGGAAAGCGGAGCTTCTTGGCTTTGAGTTTGGCACCTGTGACAGGGACTAGCCAGGTACAAAGTGATCATTTGAAGTAAGCACCATGTGTTTTTAAAGATGTGGTTTGTTTATTGTTGAGCTGTTCAAAGGTTCTGCCATTTGCCAGTAGCAATTGTGGGACATTTTTCTGTCCATATGTGTAGCATGTCCTTAACTAAACAGGCATAAAGAACAAGGCATAAATTAACCTGAAGAGGCATACTGGCATTAGAAGAACCTCTGATCCTCTTGGAAGTGCCCAATCAGCAAAGCTAAAACAGGAACTCTGGCAAGAGCAAGGAGAATTTCCTCCCCTGTGAACATTGCCAACAATTTGTCACCTGGCATAGAGGTGGTTGTTGCAGTACAGAGATCAGAGACCCAAAACCAGTGCAACAGACTCCAGGCATGATAATAAAAATCCAGACACAGGCAGTGTATTCAGGGGCTTCCAGCGATTTGGGAAAGTTATTAATGATGTATTGCTGGTAGATGCATTGCATGGTCTGTCCACCTCCACGTGGCCCTGGCTACCCAGCACACTTGTAGCTACCCATTAATTAGGACTGCTGTAATAGCACTTCATTTTTGCTGAAGCTCCTAAGCTTTACCTGACAGCTTCTCTCCAGGGATTCCAAGGGCCCAAATTCAGCTTGAGGTCACCTGACCACACGAGTCACTAACCACAGCGAAGTTCTCCTGTTCACACTGGTGTACTTGAGAGCTGCATATGAACAAATAACCTCCAACTAGCGTGAGTGGGACTCTGGCATTTAGAAAGAAAAGCTGTACAGTGGACTTTATTAAATCACTGATCTATCAGGTTACCCAAGGCAGAGAAAGTAGGGCTCACTTTAAACTCCTATATTGTACCTTGCAATAATTGGCCGCACACGTGACTGAAGTGAAGTAGAAACGTAAGACCTTTGCTCACTCAAGAAGAAAATGCTGACCCTTGCAGGTTTGTGCTCTGCATACTACATTGAAATGAGGAATCGTGACATCTGATGTATTTCCTGCTCAGTGCATATCATCATTGCACTTTAACAGTACCACTTGCACTGTAGCAGTGGTATTCTGCTGTGATTTTGCTTCTCAGAACAACTTTGAAGAAACAAGATTTTGCAAGCAATGGCTGATATGCCATCTCAGCCAAAGGTAGCACTGATGTCACCAGCAAAATATGTGTGGGAGGCAGAACGTGGAGAGCAGACACTTGAAAATGCAGAAGTAGCAGGTTAACCCTGCTATTGTCTGTCTTTGCTGTGAAAACTTTGGAAATTTAGCAACAAATCTCCTTGCATGCTGACATACCTGAAAAGCGCAGGCTGAGCAGGGGTAAAACAACAGGGTAGCCATCACCCTTTAGCCCTTTTCAATAATTCATGTTTGGCTTTGAAACAAAAGGGGCTTCATCACAGTATGGTGGGATGTACTCGTTGCTATTTGAGTCTGCCCTTTCAAATTTAAGTATCTAATTTAGCAGTTTCTTTAGATATCTTTCTGAGCCGAAGAATTGGAATAAATTCTCAGTACAGATAAATCTGTGATAAAACTCAGAGGTTTTTCTTGGAGGCAAGGATTTGTTCTTGGGAATGGTTGGCTAATTTAACTCTGGGGGCACTTTCAGCATTTCTGGAGCAACTCCTTTCCTAATCTGCCCAAAACACAGTGGGGAGAGAGGGAGGGAGCAAAAGGAAACAGCTGTAAAGAATATCACAAATAGATATTTTATACAACTAGGCACTCTGATGATTTGCTGGAGTTAATGAAAAAAACAAACCTGTTTACATTTCTGCTCAGCATATCCACCTGTCCCCCTTCGTTAAAAAAAAATAAAGGGCCAATCCAGAATGGGATCATTATCTTTAGTGGCTGCACTTCACATCACTGAAAACAATTTCAGCTTAGTTAAATAACATGCAGCCTCGAGATTAAAGCTGTCTCCTTTTCAGCTGGGTAGACAAACATAGCCCTTGGTACGGAGATCACTTAGAGCTCAATATTCCTTTCAGTAGTAACTTGATGTATCATATTTTTTTCTCTGCCTGTTATTACATTCTACTAGGTTTTATTTATTTAAATCTCAGCCTCCTTTTGCTGACATAGCAAGGCATAACCAGAGATGTTTAGTAAAACTTAGATGAGCCCCTAAGTGGGCCACTTGTTCTATAAATCTTTAAATATTTTATGTTACTCCTTTAGAAATTGCTTTTGCCAGACTAACCCAATCTGCTTTGGAATGACTGGGGCATAAAATAACAGCTCTTTTAAAATTCTCCAGTGATACAGTTATTTGGTATATTTTTAGGGAAGACCAGACCTTGCAGCCTCTAATGAAAGATTGGCTTTAAACTTCTCCAAGTTCTGCTCCGAAAGGAGCCATTCTTTTCCGCCCCCTGGACACGGCTCGGATCGTGTTGCTCTCCCAGGACGTGGCCAGGGGTAGCCTTCTGGCCCTTTGAAGTCAGTGGCAAAACTCCCATTGAATTATAATGGAACTGGGATTTAACCTGAAGAAACAGTCTTTGTTGTCTTTTATCACCAAATACAGATATTCTCCCTGACTTGTGGCCTAGATTGGCCAGTCATCCAGTTGTGGAAGGGCCTGATGACTGTGCCGAGCAACATGATCACTGGAAAGCAGAAAAAGCAGGTTATGTCTTACGAGAGACAGAATTTTAGGAAGACAAATTGGATTAGACTGTTACCACAGAAACTCCAGAGACCATAATGTGTGGCCTGACAATGGAAATGCTGTCTGCCTGTACACATCTTTGTATAATGATAAATGTGACACAGCCTTTTTGCAAATACAAGTGTTATTGCATCAGTAGGAACCATTCCACCTCAACTAAAGCCATGTTTGCTAAGGAAACCAAGCAAGAACGGCAGTGGCCATGCACAGAGCTACTGGGAAGTTGCAGGATGCTCAGTCCCTCTTCCCTCACCTGCTTAGCTGATGCGATGCAGTCATGCATCCACCAAGTGGGGTTGTGGCATGTGGCTACTCAGCCACCTCCTTGTCAGAGGTGAACACCAGTGACAGGAGACTTAGCCTGAAGGATGGAGAGGAGACTGTACTTGGTCATCCTATGGAAGCATAGCCAAATGATCATGTTCTCTCTCTGTGTCCTAGTTTGCTCAGTAGATTTGAAAGCTACTGACACATTTCAGCTAATATTGATGGAAAATAAGGTCTCATTGGATATTATGACTGTCGTGACAACAATCCTCTATGTAAAGGATCTTACTGGTGCCGTAACTTAGGGGAAAACTAAACATAGTGGCATCTTTTTAGACATGACAAACTCAAGGGCCATAGTGGGAGAGAGGGTCTGTACTTTGATCTTCATTTGGATCTCACAGTTCCATCAGCTTCTCCACACAAATCTATCACACCAAGTTTTCCTTGATTCCAGTACTCAGAGAATTACTTTTGAAAGATGCTTCTGAAAAAGACCAAGCCATAGGCATAGCCAGCTGTGCTGTTTCCACAAGGAGAATGAGCAGAGTCGAGCTGAATGAATGAACCACTGGATCAAGTTTCTTTTGACATGACAAGGTGTTTGGCACCAGTTGGATTCAAAGGTATTCGTGTTCCTACCCTTTCCATCCCAGCCATGCAGCCTGTGACTCTCTTGAACCCAGTTTACAAGCATGTTTAGGGTGCTGCATAGTATTTTTGTATCAGCTTTTCTTCTTGTAGCTTGGTATTTTTTTGTATCCTGAATCACTGTGCCCACAATTTTGGCAGTACAGTGGACTGAGTGGCACACTTGTGCTGTGGAGCCGTGCCACAAGAAGGCAGTCATCTAACAAGCTTGTAGCTGTAATCATCTTGTCGAGCCACAGCCCTAAGGAGGTTGGAAGTGCCAGGAAAATAAAGGGCACTAAACCAGTTTCCATCCATTTACTGCAAATTTATGTTGAATTTTGCAAGTGAGTGTGAGTGACTACGAAGAGCCCAAACCTTTATTCATAGGTAGAGTCCACATCAGTGTGATCAGCACCGTGTGCCCACGCGTTAAGTCCTCTCGTTTATGCCCCAGAAAAGCTGTATAATCTTTTCATCGTTTTTCCTTTACCCCCATTCATCTACTGCTCTCTGTTACTCACAGATCTCACAAATCTTGTTTTCTCTCTAGAAAATACTTAGAATACTTATGCCACATGTAATTCCACTAGTTATTACATCAGGAAGCTGTGGTCACTGCTGGGGTAGAACAGTAATGTCTTCTGAAAAAAACAGTTCCTTCATGTAATTGAACATGTCCTGTTTACAGAGTGGCAGCAGTACATTTTTGTTATTAAATCCAGTCGATTTGATAAATTACATTGTGTGATGCTGGTACTGATGACAAGCTTAAAAGGGGATGTTGACGACTGGTTTTAAATTAGGGGAATGGCGTTTTCCCCTCTGTGACCACAGAGTTCACTCAGCTTGGGCGCTGTAGCCAGCTCTCTCTCTAGGTGATATTTATTCACTGACTGCCCAGGACAGAGGGCTGCAATTTGGGCAGCAGGTGGTACCACACATGGACATATTGACAACACAAAATGGCATGAATAGAACAATAAATCGATTTTCAGTTTCATGTCATGAAGGCCAGCTACCTCAGCTCCTTGAGTATTTATTAGGACTCTGCCCCTGAGATTGCCTCAAAACCAGAAAGGACTGCTCCATGGGTCTCTGTAAAGGTGTGAAACTGGGAGCACCTTGGCTTACTGGATTCTGACAGCTACATCTGAGTCTGTCCACTGAGCACATGTAATAAACCAGAGGAGGGGAACTATTTGAGAAGTTGTGGACTGCTGCTCAGTTACTTCTATTGTATGTACCCCATATGCTAATTTGAACTGAGGACCAAGATCAACACAACCTCTCTGTAGAAGCAAAACAGCCCTCATACCTCTTCACTTGTTCTTCTCCACTGGAGCCCTCGTTTTCTCATATGCACTCCAATCCCCTTTAGTGCTCCCTTGGTGTCAGTTTGTTTTGTACTGAGTGGTACAGTGTGATCCATTCTGGAAGCACTTCTTGCAAACAGTAAAATAACATTTTCCCTGAAGCCAACATCTCGCTTCACATTTGCACTGTAAAACACCAAGCAGAGCAAAGGAAAATTCCATGCAAACCCAATTGGCCGTAGCTGCTCTTTGCTTCTTCCTTTGTTTTTCTTTGGCTGATTCTGTTAAAAAACTTGAAGTGCTACACAAGAGTCCAAAGCTCAAATGAATGTTAGCTTTGTTTGATCATATATCTAATTTACTTTAACATGGGATCCCGGCATGCGTTTCTTTAAGAGACTGAATCAATTTTATGCTAAGTGATTTCTTTGAGCAGATTTTTTTTTTTTTTATTGTCCCCTTTGCCTAAAGTAAATTAGTGTGATAGCTGGAGCAACCAGGGAATGAAAAGGAGTCAAGTCCTCAAGTCACATTAGCACGCTTGTTGAGGCCTTTAAACAATCATCGCCATCAAAGTACTCCATAATAACTGTAAAAAAGCTAATCACAGGTGGCAGTGGGCGTGAAATGCGTGGCTCTGTGCTCAGTCCTTGGGATAATGGGGGTATTCATGGGATTTCTAGAAGGACTCCTTTGTGCAGCTAGTCATGTGCCTGCTGAGCTGAAAGGACTATTTTGCTCAATTTGTCTAAAAGTGGCTGGCTTATATGATAGCTGCAGGGGTTTAGCTACTCAGGTTGTGTTAACCCTTCCCACACAGATAGAGTTTGGTACAATTCCAGGGCCTTGTCTATACTGGGAAATGTCTCCAATTGAAGGAAGTGGAGCACGTTACGAGTCGAGAATCCGGAGTGTGCAAAGACCACCAGCCTCGTTGGAAAGGATCAGTGGCTTCGGCTCTGCCTCTTGAGGGATGCTCAGCTCAAGACACTTGTTTTTCCCTACCTGGCAGCAGTGGGAAATCAGAACTTTGTGAAGCACCCCAGGCACTAAAGCCAGGGCTCTCAACCTCTAGTGAGATGCAATTCTTGAAGCTAGAGGTAAAGCCTGTTTCAGGCTATCTGTTTGAGGGCAGAGTCCCAAGGTATGCTGAGCTTTTCTTAAGGTCTCTTTCATTGCAAAAAAAAACCCCAAAATATGTTGGTGATATCTAAAGAACCATCCCAAAACACAGAATGTTGTGTGTTGCATGAAACCTGTGCAATCTAGAAATATATTTCTTTCTTTGCTACAACTAGTTAAAAGGACGCCTAAAAAAAATAAAAATCTCTTACCTAAGAGATTCTGAAAAGATAAATATATTATATTGACATTATAAATCCTTTACTTGGAAATGGAAATTAATATTAATTATCTAAATGCAGAAAAAAAGTTAAGTACCATAATACGTGTATTTAAAGTTCTATCTGTATCTAGAAGTGAAGTGGAGAGTGGTACTGTTTTCTATCAGGAAGCATAATACCAATGTTTGGGTACTAATTCATACTGCTATTCAGATAACATGTGGAGGTTTTAAGCTGATGGTTCCTGTCCCTACCTCCAGTCTCAGGACTTTGGATGCAAAGAGAAATTTGAAGTTGAATCTTGCGTGTTACCTTCTATGTATCACGAGTCTCCACGATGTTAAGGCAGGCTCTAGTTGAGAGCTTTCCAGTTTCAGGTATGACTAAACCAAGCTAAACCTGTAAAGGAACTACAGCTGAGGTGTTCCACTGTAGTGACCCAAGCGACTAAACCTTATGTTCCCATCGTGTTTTGAATGATAATGTATTGCTCTGGCAGGTGAGGACACTACTGCTTCAAGTGAGAGGGACAATAGTGGCTTAGTGTTACAGGGCTCTGAAATTCTCATCTAGTACAAGACATACTTCTGGAGATTATATATCAGGACTTGGTGCAGATGTCGCTTCCTCTCGTCCCTTGGCCATTGCTTTTCTATTGACAGTGATCTTTTGGACAAACTTCATTTTTCCCTTTTTTACCATTTTCCATCTTCCCTTTCCTTCCATCCTTTGTCTGGCCCTGTGCTGTTAAGCCCAGGGATTGGCCCTTGCTTTGTGTTGGCATAGTACCTCAGCGATAAGGCCTCAACCAGATGCTGGAAAGATGCATTAGGACCAAGCTATGCTGATAAACGAAACAGCTAACATTAGCCTGTAAATGTAGTGTAATCCACAGAAAATAGAATGTAAAATCTCCACAACTTTCTTGATTCCGATTGCCCTCTAATTCTTAAGGTTGGGACCAGAGTCAGAGCTCCTAAAGCTTCTCACAAAGAACTTTGTGATGGTGATACCAAGTTGTGCTAAAACTGGTTGTGGCTGGAAGGATGTAAAAAGCTTGTAACAGAATTGGAACGAGCTATTTCTGTCTGCCTTTGTCTGTCTTTCTCACACACACAAATCGTTTAAATGTGTTTGCTGACACCCTGAATCAGCTGCAGCTGTGGGGGTTCCTTTGTTCCCATTAATTTTTCTCTCTCTCTGTCTCCTCCTGCCTGTATGACAATTAAGGTAGCCATTGTTGAAATAGAGATTCAAATCCTTCCTTTCCAGGTCAGATGTCAGGAGAATTTTCTACCCACCCCACATCCCCCCACCCCAAATAATGGCAGTATCTAGAATGGAGAAATCCTAACTGCAATCTTGACCCTATGTCACCTGCAGAGCACCGCAGTCATTTCCCTGTGCACTGTGAGGAGTAAACTCTGGAGTATTTCAGTGTGTCTAACCTACAATTGTTCAGAATGACCTAGGGAAACACCTTGCTCTTGTGAGCCTTGAGCCATTCCCTGGCAATGCTCCACTGATTGGTGCTGGAGGCAAAGACCACAGGAGAAACCCTCCCTTTGCTGGTAAAATGGCAAAGCTCCCCTTGGTTTGGGCAGAGCCACAGTGACCTCGCTGGCTGTAGTTACCTTAACATCAGGAACGTTTCATAACAAACCCTCACCACATTTGCTTCCCCTTGAGGATGCTAGCAGTGTCAGTCTATTTTGGACACCCACAAAGCTCCTTTGTAGGTAAAATCCTTTTCCCATCTTCGGCCGCTCGTGCAATTTGATCTTGCACCTTACAGGCGTTACCTATTGAAGGTAGCGCACGCTGCTTCATTCACGATGCAGCCTTTGAAGAGTTAAGCTCTGCAGTCACTCAGAAGGTGGACTTCTGCTTTTCCTCAAGTCTCTATTCATCTCCAGGAACTGAATTTTTCATGCAGTAATTAAAATTTGTAGGTCAAACCTCCCATGGCACCGTTTTCTGCTAATATGGGAGAGCAACGGTCGGATTCGCTTACGCTGCTCTTCGCCGTGCTGAGATTTAAAGGATGAAGGGTGACATTTTCCCCCATTTTGTAAATTAATGCCATTGATCTGCCTAACAAGAACAAAGTTAGGCTTCAAAATACCAAATGATAAAGAGATTAAGACTTTAAATGGCTTTCCAAAGGCAATCTCTATTGTAAGATTCCAAGCAGAGTATTGAACTTTCAATTAGAATTTCTAATGGGCTATTGACTTAAATGGATAAAATGTTGCAAGTGATAGCTTTCAAGATGACAAAAATTGCTTAGTACATTCTGGAATATTACTTTATGAAACAAACACTGTTCTGGAGGCTGAGTAGTAATAACCCAGGCCCCGGGCAATATTGTTCTGTGTCTCAGTGCAGCAGTTTTTCAAAATTGAACTAATGCATTTTGAAACATTTTCTCGTTTCATGTTTTGTAAATCTTTGGGAGTGAGGTACTTTAACTTTCATGAAAGAATCTTAAATCTCTAGTGATGTAGCTATGATTGCACTCTTTATGAAATACAATCCATCTACTCAAACGCTGTATTTTCATACGTTCTTTCATCTGGGGCACAAACAACGTGCCCACCTTGTGTGGCTTTTCCTGACTGCACTCCAGAACGTATCTATTCCATGGTGCATGTGCTACAAATAACATCTGAAACTCTCCCAAATCATCCTGGCGCTTTACAGTGAATTGACTTGAAGTCTTGTTATGAAACACCAGCTCTAGTACATTTTTCAAAGAATATTTTTTCAGAGACTAGCCAGCCCTTTCCAGGAGAAAGGGTTAATATTATGCTTATGTTACAGTGCATTAAAAACTCTAATTAAAACAGCATTACATTCCCATCTGCCAATCTCCAGTAATCTTCTTTAATTGCAGTAATTAAACTATATTTACATGTTCAGAATACTTGTAATTTAGCAAATTGCACTCTCTGCTCTACATTTAATCAAACAACCAGTTCCAGTATATTTAGTGTGGAAAGAAGTAATTTCAATGTTTTGATTACTATAGCAGATTTGACAGAGTAAGTGCCCCTCTAGTAGAGGCTTTGAAAGGGAAGGCAAACATGAAATATAGTCCTGTTCTGATTGTCATGTGAATGCCTAATTACATGTTAGAGGATTAACTATTAAAGGGTACACACTGTTTCGTTTGATTTTTTTAGGCACAGCTGACATAACAGATAATAAAGGTTGCCTGCTTTGGGCTGTTTGGTGGAATATATAAGCTTTTTATTATTAGTAGTAGTAGTAGTCTTAAAAACAAGTATTAAATCCTGTGAGTTAGTAAGGTCTTAATGCCTCACATCTTTACTTTAAAGACATAGGCAAACTCTTCTGAAGATGCAGTTCACGGTGCACTGCTGACAGCTGTTTTCCCTGAGTCCCCCTTTTCCTGACCTTCATTCTCTCCTCTTTTTGGGAGGAGGAGGGTTGTTATTCTTAGAATGGCAATTTCCAGGTCAATCTCTCAAATGTTCATTTATATTTTGTATAAAACAGATCCTTGGATAGGCGACCCCTCCATGTGATAGGGATGCTGTATCTGTGCCCTGGGAATGAGCAGCTCTGGAGTGATCTCTTCCCCATCCAAGGCTATGCAGAGACACATGTGATGGTGGCATGCGAGTGGGTGGGCGTGTGGACTGATAACTTCCTCACAAAAGGAAGCTTCTCTTTTACTAGACATTTCTCCCTGTGATCTGTGGTCTGTAGCGAACTTTAAAGGTGATTCCAGTACCTGCCACCTGGTCTTACCCAGGCAGATTGTACAAAGCAGAAGCAAATCCTTCTGATCTGCCAGTACCAGACACTCTGGGTTCAGGACCAGGCTGAGTCCTTGTAGCACGGCATCTGCGCAAAGCTGATCATCTCGGCATGCTGGAAGCCCCCATCCATGGTCATATCCATGTGTGTGGGAGTTACGTCCCCATAGATACGTTTGGGATGTTTTATTGAAGTTCTGGTGACACGTTCCAGTCATCCACAAATGTGACATGTCATAACATCAGTATAGATGATGAGTGAACTGGATCTCAGGAAGGTGTGAACATAGGCTGCTGGGGACAGCGGTCCTTGCGGGCTGGACAGCTGTGGGTGTCTGCCACTGCTTAGTTCCTTGCTGACAGAGACAGGCTGCAGTGAGTATTGGCAGAGGGAACAGAAATGCTACAAGTGAGTGATGTAGGCTCCTAAATAGATGCTCGTGGCATGTACCGTGTGTGAAGTATACCAAGATGCAATCAGGGTGGTTCTCTTCAGTGGACTACCTGCACAAAGCATTGCTCTTGTTCCAGCAGCAGTCTTAAAGCCATTAAACATCCATCACTCTGATTTCCTTATGAAACTGCTCTTCTCCTGGTGTTCTCCTTCCCTGTGACCTGAACTCCAGCACACTTAACCATGGCTGATACCAAGGCTTCTTAATCATTCTGGCTTCATTTGGTTCCAAAAAAGTGAGTCCTGCTTTTCACCCCTGTGAAGGAAAATCCGATCATTTCCAGGCATTGCCTCTGGGTGCAGGTCATTGTGTCTTCTCCTGGGTCTACTGAGGGCTGCTGAGGGCGAAAGCTCAGAATGGAAGTTCAGAATTGAACCCTCTCCTCTGAAGCTGTCTCTCTACACACTACTGCTGTATTGCTTTGCCCTCAGCTTCAATCCAACCCCCCCTTTCTGTGATTTCAAAGTAGGAGAGTTATGTATGTGAAGCCAGTTAATGAAGGGGAACATTTGCTTTATTTCTTTGTGCTTGTATATATATTTGTAATCATAATGTTTTATATAATAGTAGATGATTTTAAAAAATTTAAACAGGCCTTTTGAGCAATATTTTTAAAAATCAAGATTATCAAGCTTGAAGGTTTTATTTTTTTAAAAAACATTGACCCAACTATGGAAGATGTAAAGAACTTAACCTAATTCTACTATTTTCTGATTATTTACTCCTGCTTTATGGGAGTGTGGCTCAAGTATGAAAGAGACCAATGATGTTCAGTTCCTGTGTAACCTCGATCAGAAAGTCCAAATAGATCAGAGACCTGCAATGTTTTGGATTTCTCATTACACTCCATGGTGCTGCACAGTTAGGATTTCAAGATGGGTCTTCTTAAGCCTATTAAAAATCAGAGTCATGCTGGTCCTACGTTTAAATAGATTTAGTTTAGTGTCTTCAGGGGGAAATGGGTATGGGGGGATGAATAAAATAAAAACCTTTTAGAGAAACACATCTGATTTTTCAAAGGTTTTGCAAAAAAAAGGGGAAGTTCTGGCATTTCAATTTGCACTAATTTCACACATCATCTTACAGAGTACAGGGCTTGGTCCCCTGCCAGGCTGTCTGAAAACTCTCTTCTGAAAAGCACAGTTTATGTGCTGAATGGATGCTGCATCACATAGATATTTCCTAATAGCTTTCATTAAACTTCCAAATGGTCACTAAGTATGTAAATACAGCAAAACTCAAAGGCTGGCTTAGAATTTATATTTTCTAGGAAAGCTTTTAACATTACTGGTCTAACAATATCGTGCTATGTCTGCCTTGCCATTTTCAAGGAGTAACTTAATGAGTTTATTGTATAATGAAGGACTCTGATTTATTAGCTTTTCATTACGCTCATTCCATCAGCTTCCTGCTAAATACTATAACCCTTGGCAGAGATGTTAGTCTTTATCAGGTGGTATCATTGCTTTTTAATAAACTCTCCTCCCACACTGATAATATTACATGTGAAGTCCCTCATCCTGCATTATTCCCAAGGGGAGGAAAAAGTGTATTTATTGAAAAGGCTGCAATGAAGCACTGCAGAGAATCCATTAGCAGTTTGTGTCGCCCCTTTCCACTCACTCAGGGTTAGTGGGCAGAGTGGGAGGCTGCAGGTAGGGCCTTTGGCTTGCTCCCCTAAGATTTTAGCCCGTCCTATAGATAACATCAATGGGGTAGTGAAGCCATCAGTGTGTGGCTGTTCTAAACCTCTGGCACTTGCAGGTATTCACAAATATTTCTTTAGTAGATATTTAATGATCAACTCTTATTACAAAAATTAACATGGTGATGGCACACAGAGGGGGGTGGGGAAGGAGGGTAAAGTAATATTTTACAACCTGAAGAATTAAGCACTGAGATAGTTAAGGCCCAGCCCTCATTAGCTGAATGGTAGATTTTTCTAATTAGTTCTTTCTAGTGTAATTAGCATGGATGAGTCTAATCATCTCATGTGAAACCAAATCTAATGCTTGGGAAGGAATGTCCTTGGCCTCTCTTTCAGACTGATTCCAAGGATTTTGTGTGTTTCTGCTGCGATACTCCTTAAAGGAACAGCAGCCTGCGTGCCTTCCTGAGACCGCGGGCTGGCAGGAAGGAGAGGGCCTGGACCTCATCTTGCCTTTCATAGAAACCCAGAGAAAATACTCCCATGAAAATGTGTCCCCCTCATGGTGCAAGTAAATCAGATGTGGGTAGTAGCTGTAAGAAGGGCAAAGTCATCAATCATATTTTGGACCCACATGAGAAGTGAGTGTTTGAACATTGAACTTAAAATGCTGGTGTTTGATAGCTCCACGTGGCCCTGTAGGGATTTCTTTGTAGAAATGAACACAGACAGGGAGATGGAAAATAGAGTGTCATTTGCTGCTGGTGTAGCTCATCTTGCTGTGAAACCCTCACAGTCACAATTGCACTCGCTTTCCTGTAAAGAGTCTCAAGCAAGGTAAGACAACATTGAGTCCGTTTGAAGATAATTTTGATTATAGATTGTTCTCAGCCTTCACAATAGATTTAAAAATGTTGAATTTACCCTCTTTCAATTTTTCTTTTTACTGGAGAAGCAGTCTGGGTGTGAAGGATAGGCTGGAAGCTTGGCTGGCCCCATTTCAGCCTAATGCATTTGAGCTGGTTCGTCCTTAATAAGAACTTCATTTCATAACTTGAACATATTTGAAGGTTAAGGAAGCACAAGAATCTGCTTCATGGCATAGCAAAGTGCATCCTTCTCTTCCCAAAGCTGTACTGACCCAAGGCACAAAGGCAGTTTCATGCCAGAGGCACGAGGGACAGCTGAAGGGCAGGACAAGCTGTGCCAGGGAACCCAGTTGTGTTCCCCAGCAGCCGCTGCGCAGCTGGCGGGTCACTTCCTCCCAGCATGTGTATTCAAAGGCCTTTGCTGCAGTAATTACAATTAGGTCTCAAGAAGTGTCATACTGGGCCCAGCACGTCCCGGTGTGCAGCAAAGCTGTACTGCAGTGAAGGAGGCTCCACTGTGGGGGTCAGTGGAGCTCAGTGCAGGGGCATTTCAGCCCAGCTGCAAGCTGAGCTGTGCTGCAGACTCCGCATTCCCTGCATGGTCTGCCCTTCTCCTGGCAAGAATTTGTTATTTAACAGCCCTCATTGCTTCTTCCAGAAAGTCTCTATCTGGACAATCAAAAGGTAAATACAATGATTAAGGATAGCTCTTCTTAAAAAAATCTTTACTCAAAGCTTGTCTGGGGGGGGGTGTTACTTTTGCCAGTGGGTTTACTCAAAGCATTGTAGCTGCTATCGCATTGAGCTGCTAATGAGCCCCGGTAGCTTGTTTGGAGTGAAGGGCAGAGCTGTATCAGTGGTATGGCTGTGACAGGGGTGTCTTCCCCCAGCCCTGCCAGGAGAGGTACAGCCCTGAGCCTCTTTTTCCCCAACAGCAATCAAATGCAGGTAAGCAGGAAGGGAAAAAAAAAAGCTGCAGGTAAATGCTTCTCACTCATTCTGTGGCCTCAGGGTGTATCTGTGCGATGTGCTTTACAGCTGGGGAGAGAAAGTTAGGTATACAATACACAGCAATTCCTAACCATTTTCAGGAAAAAATGAAAATCCTGTCTTGTGTCTGAGTTTAGTCCTTGGTGGGTACCTCACCGGGTATCCCTCAGATCAGAACTAGCTACTTCTCTTCCTGAAGCCATCTGGCTTTCTAGGTCTTTTGTAGTTTCAGGGTAGGGGATTTAGGGCCATCCTCATGGAAGCAGACACAGGCTGTGCAAGAAGAAAGCTTAGGGGCTCGTAGTCTGGAGCCAGGGAGGAAGGTAGGCACGATTCACGACTTCAGGAAAATTGCTGGATTTTAGAGATTTTAGAATGAAGAGTTTGGGTTTAGTCCATTCCTGTTAAAGCCAAGGACTGGTGTAAAATTTCTGCACTCTTAACCCGGTGTGGGACTTCTCTGGCTGGCTGGCTTGGAAGTGGTGGGACCTGGCTCTGAGTGGAGATTAGAGTGTGGGCTTGGGCTGTTGTAGCCAGGGGCTGGTGACTATTTTGAAAGCAGCAAATAGCACAGAGATTGAGCCATGGAAGACCCATGGGATTTATGGCATGGAAGAAGAGCAATGGGAGCGATTCAAAATGTAGTTAGTGATATTTTTACATGGAAAAGAGGAAATGAGATGTAAACAGTATTAGTGTAATACAATTTTCATGTGAGATTAAAAGAAAAGCCAGGATTTGAGAGATTTGGAAATTGCAGTTACAGGATAAGTGATATTTGAAAGGATCCTACTTGATTTGATTAAACTTCAGTTCAAATGTCATTATAGAGATGCATTATTTACAAGGTTTTTTTGAGCTTTTCTTGATGCCATGCTGAGCTGTGTCCTTATCAAATCCACAGTGAATGAGTGCTGATGTTGGTGCCTGTTCCCCAGGAAAGTCTAGGTGCTGCACTGTCAGCCTGAGTGCCATCAGTGCCACTATGCAGAGGACATTGTGCTCCCACGACACTGGGGGTCTGGGTGAGGGGTTAGGTAGTCCCACCAAAAAAATGCATTTGCTGTTGAATTCTGTTCTCTGGCTAGAAGTTACTTTGGATGATGCTACTTCCTGACCTTTCAGTGGCAGCAAGGTTTAGAGTTTGCTTCTTTCTATTCAGATTTTCTGTATTTTACGCTCGTGGGAGGATAGTGCTGTGGTGGGAACTGTTTGACACACAATAACGGTGTCAAATGCTGTATCCTGCCTTTGTGCACGTTGTCCTGGCTTTGCTGACCTGGCCAGCACGATGATGATTTCTGTGACACAGTGAGCTTTTTTTAACTGAAATTTTTTGTGACTGAGGCAGTGGATTGAGTAACATTTTTATAGCAATTCGAGTGGAAGATGCTGGATAACTTTAAAAGCCCCCCATGATTTATTCAGGAGTGTCTCAGCTCCTCAGCTGTCTCTGGGTCACAGGTTATGCCAGTTCACTGTTTTCCTTTTGCTTCCCAGGGCTTCACTGTGTGACACACGAATCATCATTAATAATAGAGAGGCTTGTTTGGTAAATCCCTTATGAGGAAATTTACTACTCTGATGACATCATGCCAGATCCCCCCGACAGCGCTGGCATTTTCTCCAAATGCACAAGTCTATTCCCATGTCCCAGCCCCGCTCGTGGGAGATGTTATACCAGCATCTGGCACTAATATCTGTTGTTGACATTTTGGGAATGAGAACATGAGCTATTAGCAAAGATGTTTGCTTGTACCTAATTAATGTTCAATTGTATACCCCTTCCTTTATCAGCACTGCAGCGGCAAACCAGACTTGGCATTATCTTTCACCAGCTAGCTTTAAAACTTAATTATTTCCTGACTTGGTGTTAAAGGCTGTGCAATAAGACTTGCTACCTTACTATAGATTTAATCAAGTTACCAAGCATCACAGTGACTTGATGGCTCTTTAGCTGAAGTGACTGTATTTATGTATCAATAGAGCACCATGGAAATAAATGGATAGGAGAATGCCTTTTTCAAGAACGGGCTTGGGGAGACAGAGGCAATTTTGATTCATTCAGTCAAATTGCAGCATCGTGCAAAAGCACTCCAAACCTTTTTCCAATATTGCAAGAAAGCATCCTAGTGATGCTGATCAGGGACTTGAGTGAGTGGTTTCAACCGGGTGAGCTACGCATCCCAGATCATGGACATATCACTAGTAAGAGCATCGTAGCCCTCAGCTTTACCTCAGGCAAGCTGTGTGCGAGGGGGAGAGGGAAAAGATCTACAGAATCCAAAATCACCCCTGCTACGAACACTGGGCGACAGATCTTGTAGGTCTTTAAGTACAGTCTGTCTGTCAGTGACACGACTGTACAGGGGTCCACAGCACGCAGCGAATAATGCTTCAATCTTGACAGGGCAACGAAGCAGGTACCTGATGTGCTGCAGTATTTTGATAAGATTGTCCCTCTCCACTCTGCCCTCGTGAGGCACCATCTGGAGTCCAGATCTGGGGCCCCCAATACAAGAAGGATGTGGAGCTGTTGGAGAGGGTTCAGAGGAGCCACGAAGATGATTAGAGGGCTGGAGCACCTGCCCTACGAAGAGAGGCTGAGGGAGCTGGGCTGGTTCAGCCTGGAGAAGAGAAGGCTGTGGGGGGACCTCATTGCAGCCTTCCAGTCCCTGAAGGGAGCTTATAAGCAGGAAGGGATTCAACTTTTCAAAAAGATAGACAATGACAGGTCAAGGGGGAATGGATTAAAACTAAAGGAAGGAAGGTTTAAATTGGCTCTTAGGGGGAAGTTCTTTGCAGAGAGAGTGGTGAGGGGCTGGAACAGGCTGCCCAGAGAGGTAGTGGATGCCCCATCCCTGGAAGTGTTCAAGGCCAGGTTGGATGGGGCCCTGGGCAACCTATTGTAGATCCAGGCCTGAGGTTGGTGGCCCTGTGTGTGGCAGGGGGGTTGGAACTCTCTGATCCTTGGGGTCCCTTCTAACTCATACCATTCTATGATTCTGTGATTCTATGAAGAACTCTGTGTGTGTGTGATCTGTGCGTCGGTGTTTTGAACTCTAAGATGAGCTCAGGTGAGTTTCTATTGCTATGGTTCCTCAGGGTGAGTTTTCTCTTTGGAGAACCTGATTTAAATGTAGCATGGTAGACTGGGAACATGATTCTAAGCAGGCTCAGCTCGGTTGTGTCCTGGTTTCAGCTATGATGGAGTTAAACTTTTTTTTTTAGCAGTGGATGGAATGCCATGTTTGGGTGTTAGCATGAGAACAGTGCTGATAGCACCCTGATGTTTTCCGATTTGTTGCCGGGCAATCAAGGACCTTTCTCAGCTCTGCATACTTCCTTACTAGTGAGAAAGGAGGGGACGCAGCCAGGACAGGTGATCCGAATTGGCCAAAGAGGATATTCCATACCAGTTACGTCATGTTCGGTATAAGGGGGGACTGGGGGGAAGAGGGGGAGACAACGCCAGGACGTGCAGTTTCTGGGGCGGTCGGGTTGTCCGGGACGGGCTCTAAGCTGTGCGGCCTGAGTTGTGTGGTTTGGTGAGAAATTGCATTGTGTATCACCAGTTTCATCTATTTTGTGCTTTAAACTTCTGTTATTGTTATATCTAGTTTTCTGTTATTGTTTAGTAAACTATCCTTATCCCAACCTGCGTGGTTCTGGTTTCTAGGTTGTGGTTTCTTTTCCTCCTTTCTTCCTTCCCTTTTCCCCTTCCCCCAACTTTCCCTCCCCCTTCCTTTTAAAAGTACAAGCGACTGTGTGGGGTGCGGCCCTTGGCTGGGGCAAAACCACGACAGGTTGCCACTGAGATCATGTGTTAGCCCTCTCCTCTTGGCCATTCAGCATGAAGTTTGGCCTGTGAATAACACGTGCTTAAATAATTCAGAGAGCAAAAGTATGTGGCTGACCTCATTACTGAAGATGTTGTCCTGGTCTGCTGGCTTTTTCACTTACTGTTTTGAAATAATCTTTGTGTGTTTGAATTTTTTAGCACACAGAAAAATTGAGACTGGTTGGGAGATGTGGCCAGTTGAAGATGCTCTCATAGCACTGACTTTTAAACCCAGCCAGCAACAGCTCTGCTGATGGTTTTGCCAACAACAAAATCTCTTAGGCTTGTGATTGTTATGTGAAGGATATTCATGATGTCCAGATTTATTTAAACCCCAGGCATCATTCAACCTGAATTTCCAGAAAGAAGGACTAGCATGCTACATCACTGCATGTTTTCTTAACCTGTACCACATTTTTAGGAGAAACCAGATTTTAAGATGAGCACAGGTCCGTCGACTTAGCAAGGACTAGATTTTCAAAGGAATTTTAGCTGAAATTGTTTCACAAATCAACCTCTGGTAGCAGAGCAGGGACTGCTCAGTACTTACCCCTTTGGAAGAACATTGCCTAATTTAACAAATGCTGACTCTTTTATCAGAAGTTATACTTTTTCTTCCTTTTTTAAAAGTTGCCAGCTTTAACTCATCAAATTATGGATAAGGAAAGGAAAGAAAGGCTTAAACACCTTGCATTATGTGAGTTATCGTTGATGAAACTGTTACAGGACATCTCTTCTTAACAGAGGCTTCATCAGAAGGTTCAGGTGTGAACGGGACAAGAAGCAGGTTAGCAGCAACTTGTGTCCTCTTTCTTCAAAATGTAGCAGTGGCCTTTCTCTATCCACCTGAACAAGTGTTAAAAAAGCAAAACCCTTGAGAGGTAGAAATATAATCATAACAAATTCTACCTAGAGCAGTAACCTCAAATTTCCAGCTCATGTGGGTCAGTTCCCTCACTGCCTGGGTCTGTGCAGAGAGCGTAGCAGCTGCCCTGGAACAGCTTCATCCCAGAGCCTCCATTTTCCCCTCTGCTGAGCAGGGGTGACTTTGCTCAGCTCCCTTGGGTGTGTTGCCCTGTGGAAATACACAGTGGTGTTGCTATGACGTCCTGAATATAAGACAATTTTTTTCCACCTCAGTAATCAGTGTATGAAAAAAATACACTTGGCTACCAATTTGTGAACTGCATTAAGTGTTACCAGTGCCAAAGGCTAAAGCAGGGCAGATACAGCCCCATTAATGTCTGCCAAGTGTGTAAGGTATTTATGTTGATAATTTCTTGTTATTCTGCTTCACTGTAGGATCCAGGAAATCCTAGCCATGCACTTATTCCCATCCAAATGCAAGAATGGTTTTAGGTAGGTGTGGCTCATCTAGTACAAGCCTCTGCCAGAGCAGGATTGCCTAGACTAAATCCCACAGGAACACATCCAGGCAGGTTTGAATGTCTCCAGAGGAGACTCCCCAACCTCTCTGGGCAGCCTGTCCCAGTGCTCTGTCACCCTCACAGTGAGAAAGTTTCTCCTTATATTCCCATGGAACTTCCTCTGCTCCAGGTTTCACCCGTTGCCCCTTGTCCCATTGCTGCCATCACTGAGAAGAGCCTGGCTCTGTCCTCCTGACTCTCACCCTTCACATATTTATAAACATTAATAAGGTCACCCCTCGGTCTCCTCCAAGCTAAAGAGGCCCAGCTCCCTCAGCCTGTCCCCAAAGGAAGGTGTTCCATTCCCTTCATCATCTTGGTGGCCCTGTGCTGGGCTCTTCCAAGGAGTTCTATGTCTTTTTTGAGCTGAGATGCCCAGAACTGGACACAATATTCCAGGTGCAGTCTCACCAGTATGTTGGGGTGTGGGAGCTTGGGTGCAGCGTGTTGAATCAGTTTTCATTTCTTAGAAGTCTCTTTTGGCTTTCATTTTTATTCTTTAACAAGTAAGTGTGACCTGAGATTCGAAGCCACCTTAAATTGAGTCAGTGCAAAATTTATATTTATTATTAAACCTGCAGCACAAACATTTTCACCTCTCACACATTCCGTGCCAAATTATGCAGCCCAGTGCCATAAATTTGAGCCATTCGAGGGATTAGCATTAGGCAAATAAAAGGAGCTTGAAAGAGCCGGCTCTGGTTTTTATCGTGGTTTAACATCAGGCATATCTTCTTTCTTGTAAGTTAGAGCTGGCTGTGTAACACTATTGTCATCCACAAGGGACCTGGAGACCAGCATTACAGATTTAACATGCTCAGGGAAACCAATACCAAGCTATCAACCGATACATGACACTAATACAGGGCTCACTTTTACACTCCACCGAAAAGAGAGAGACAGATTGTTCCAAGTTTAGACAAGCTGTAAAATCCTTTACTAGTAGGTACTGCCCTGGCCAGCCCTTGAGACTATTCTAATTGCTTTACATCTGTACAAAGGTTCCTTGTAATCGGGCTTTCTGCCTCCATTTGTCTTCTTTTCAGCCTCTTAGTAAAGGCCCTAATTGGTCTTAGTGGGGCTTTTTTTCAGTGAGCAACCATACCTTAAAGGCTGAGCAGACATTACCTGGGGGGGAACGGAGGGAGTAGAGGAAAGACATCAATACTTCTTTACCTTTAACACTGTAATTAATGGGCTCAGAGCAAGGAACAGATTTTGAGAAATTTTAGCTCTTTGGGGGATTTAGACACAGATCAGGCAAAACAGAGCAGGGTGGAATTCTCTAGAATTTCTTCCTACTTCATTTCTCCACGAACAATCATTAGCCTTGTAATTGTCTCCTGGTAAACTGCTGTATCAGGTTCCATTTCGTCCTCTTTAGAGGATCGAGTTGCCTTTAAATCAATAGTTTGAAGTACTGGGGGATGTATGTGAAAGGAAGTGCCCTCTAATTTCTGTTTCTTAGCTACTAATTATTTAATAATACATTTTATTGCCTATTAAAATGTGGCATAACTTGCTTGTCAGCAAAACTGGATGGAACATAATCATTTGAGGAGAAGGATAATTGGCACTTTTGCAGATGGCTTTTATTGCAAGCAGGGCTTGTTGCTACAGACAGAGTTTCTTGCCAGGTTTCCTCACAGTCTTTGCAGACCGGTCAGTGCTACAAGTGAGTTGTTGCAACACAGCTCAGACTTTAAATTGTGGCATATGGAGAATTCAGGGTGGACTTGGTGTTGTGACGTAAAAGCCGCTGTGGTGCAGAGAGAGTTTCTGCCCTCTGCTCTTGGCTTTGTAGGAGCCCGCGTGGGTTTGAGCACGGTGTGCTCTGGGTACTAGATAGAGCAAACTAGGAGAATTTGTTTGGCTAAGTGATTGATGGAGGTAGGTGAAACTGGGGCGAGGGGGGGTTGTCTTGTGATTTATGAATTTTCTCGGTGCAGTGGGAGATGCATGCCTGCTTTTGGCTGACCTGGGTGCAGGGAGCGGATGCGGTGCCATGCTGGGTGTCCTGCAGAATGTGCCCTAGAGTTTTAACAGCTTTAGACCAAGAAGAGGGAGGTCGACTCACAGCCCTCCCGTTTGCTTCGTCACCATTGAGGCGAACCGTGAGGAAAATTGGAGTAGAAACTGTCTGGGCCAAAGGATAAATACAAGGGCTGTGCTGCAGGGACCCGGGCTGGTGGTGGCATGGGGCGATGCTTCCGAGGAGGTTGCTGTGCTCCCCAGGCTGTTACTGGTGGGAGGGCTTGAGTGGGTTGAAGGGTCTGTGGTGGAACTGAGGGGGATTTTGCAACAGAGGTCCTGCAGTGTGCGTGCGGGGAGCCAACCAGGCGCTCCTCAAGCATCCCTGGTAGACAAGAGTCTCTTCCTTAGTTTTCCAACAACCAAACTTTGCAGGGTGACCTTTGAATACTTTTCTGTTTCTTCTGAGGGAATGATGGTGTCGTAGAGGAGTGATCTGGTTTATGTTTATTTTAAATTAAATGAAGAAGAGACTGGAACAGGCTGTTTCTCATTAAATCCTCTTGCAGTTAAATTCTGATTTTTTTTTTTTTCTCCTCCTGGGGAATGCCTTTGTTTATAAAAAAGTGTTCCCTTTTCTGTCGCTGTGTTTTATGTACAATGAACTGGTCTTGTTTGTAGAGAGCTTTTTTTATCCTTGAGCTCATGGCAGATCCTGCTTTGGGGCTGCATCATAGTCAATCCCCTGTCCACTGATCCAGGTTCTTCCTCCCCTCTAATAGCTTCATTACAAGTTAGACAGGTGTTCCCATTTTTGGAAAAAGAGCTTTAGCTTAAGTGTTAGCCTTATTCTTTGGAGAAACATTAGAAATTCTGGGATGGCATTGTGCATTTCTTCAGAGTGAGAGAAGCACATAATACGTGTGAACTCTGTAGCCCACATTAAGTGGGGGAAAGTTGTTGAAATTAAATAGTGTGTGTGAAATTCAGCATCTTCTTGGTAAATGTTTTTTTCCTAATCTCTCCAAATTGTCTCTTTTCATCATGGCAGTCAGAGAATAAAATCAGAGATGCTGGTATCTTGCCCACAGCCATTACTAGTGGAGTGAGTGCTGTGCAATCAGCCCCTTATGGAAGAGAGTGCCGCTCGCTGTTAGTGCAGGTACCAGAAACTGCTCCTTAAAGGAGAGGACTTAGTTACCTGGAAGCTGTTTTTGTGTTTGGTTTGTGATGACAATCCTGGAGTTGCCTGGTTCAGACTGTAATCGCCCTGGAAGGCACCCAGCTATCAACATTGGGTTGGTGGCACCCACAGATGGGCTGCTCGAGCCTTGAATCGGTGGCTGTGGTATAGAGAACTGCTGGACAAGGTGGAAAAATAGTTTTTGTGAGCACTAGTTCTCTTGGTGATTGAAATCTGAACAAATACATCCAAGAAATACCATCTTTGCCGAGGTTTAGCTGCGTGTGCTAATGAGGCAAACAGCATCTCTTGGGGTCAACAGAAATCTCTTGTTGTGATTGCAATAGACTCACTGTGCATGTAGACAAGATGGAAAATTGATCCACTACACTTCAGTGAGAGTTAAATGAACAGAGCATTGTTAACTCAACAGCATTTTGAAGAATTCACATCTGAGGGTTCTGCTTTCATGTGAGATACTGAGAATGTGCTGTGGGATCTGGCTCTGAGTTTCTCTGCAGTATAAGCAAATTTTAATTTTCTTGCCCTTCGGATGAGGAGCAGGTACTTGGGTGTGTCCTTCACCTTTAGTGCCTGGTGAGTGTTCAGAGCAGGTGGCAGGCAGTCCAGTGTCTGATGCGGTGGGAAGGGAGCAGGAGCCTGCCTGCTCCAGGGCCATGCTGGGCTGGTTACTGGGATTTCAGAGGACTCATACTGGCAGTATCTTTCTTTCCCTTCCCGTCCCATACTCCCTGTTCCTAATGTTTTGGTCTTGCTGGGCCTGTATAGAGGGGAATTCACACTGCAGTGGTGATGCAGAGGATGTTGGCCTAGTCCCAGCATTGTACTGGAAGCCTGGGGACAAGCAGCTCTGCTGCTGGGGGGTGCACTGCCTCCTCCAGCCCATTCCCTCCCTGAGGCAGCATGGAAATCCATCCTCCACCATTAAGATAAGTACCTCATTCTCAATGGTGATTCACTCTACCTTTCTCTTTCCATTGATTATAGAAGGAACCTCAAGATGATCTACACTAAAGACTATTAGATGGCTAAAGTTAGATGGGGAAATCTGCTTCCTGGCAATTAGAAATGAGCTTATAGCCCAAAGATAGCCCTCAGTGAGAAAAAACCCCCAGTGGTGTATGTATTTCATGGGACAGGGATGAACAGTAAAATCAGTGCACCACCAGCAACTAACTGGGCTTGGCTGTACAGCATGAGGAGTGTCTGTGGGGTGAAATGCTGGAATCACATCCTTGGATTCCTGTAGAGTACTTGCTTTTATATTTCACTGGCATTTAATGTTAAAAAAAAAAAGACTCCTCAATGAACATGGTGCTGTGATTAAAATCCTGCTGTAGACAACCCTTTCAACAAAAAGTGTTTCTGTTGGCTTCATTTGCACTAGTGAGGAGAGTTGCTAAGCTCTGCAATCACATCCTCTGCTGCTTCAGTAAGGGTTGAGTTTCTGTTAGTGCAGAGAAAACATAGGAGCAAATGTGCCTCCAGCTTAGGTCCCCAGGAGGTTGTAGCACCAAGAAACCTCAGGGCCAGATCTTCTCCTAGCACAGATCAAGTGTCATTTATTTTGAAGAGTAGTCCCAAAGAGGGAAGAGAAGCTCATTGGTCTTATCCTTTGCTGCCCTCCTCTTCTGCACCAGGCTATGTTTGCAGCTGTACTCGTTATGTTGTAAAAGCCCAGCAGGATGTGTAGTCATATATACCTGACTCTACACACATAGAGTCAGACAGACATGAATAGTGTGTGTATATATATGTAGGTATCGAATTTGAGGCACTTCACTGCATTGTCTCTGAATGCTGACTGCTTAAAAAGGGACGTTTTCAGGGACTGGGGTTTTTCTTTTCACAAGGAGACAAACATGTCCCTTACAGTAGTCTTATTAAGGTGATGTTTGTCGAAAGAAACATAAATATACATGGCTTTCCAAAATAAAAGTCAAACTATGCCTAATTGAATCAAGACACGACAAGTGGATGAGGTTTAGCAACATGTAATATCTGTTGGAAACACTGGGTGACAGACAATAGGAAACAGCACTCAAGTGCCCGAGTGACATTTTTAGACAATGGAAGACAAGTACTTGGCAGCATCTTCATTTTAACATGGCTGGGTGTACACTGAGCCTTAAGCAAACAGTCCCGTTCGCCATGGTCGCCCTTCATCTGGCAGAGCACTGTCACTGCCATTTCCTGTGTCGTTAATCGCAAGGTTGTATTCCAGCAGCCCAGACCAATTAGGCAGAGTATCAAAACATTGGGCTTTAAAGTAAATCAAAGAATGTGAAGTGGCTTTCTGTGCTAATTTTTGTTTCTAGTCTGGCAGGTTTTTGCTGGGTTTTGTAAGTTTTGGGATGCATTTAAAAATCACCAGCTGAGAGTGTAGGCCTGTGCAGCATCTATCAGAAACCGGTGCCTGCTTCAGGTACGTGTTGTAACAGCACCCATGCTCAGAGTCAAAGTTGCATTAAGCCAAGGGAAGGTAAGCAGTGCTTGTTTGGCATTTGGAAGACCTGGATTTTGCAGTGTGCTTGGGGGTGTATTCAGATTCTCTGGGGAATGGAGAGATTTAAATTCCCTAACAGTGCCTGAAACGGTCAATCCATGGAGCAAGTGGAGGTCAGATGTCAAGACAGGCAGCTGCCAAGAGACAAGGAAGAGAAATAATAGGAGAGAAGGGAAAAAACCTCACCATCACAGCGAACTGATTCACCATGTGAAGTTAAATGAACTACATTACAACAGACATACTGTCTGGAGGAACTAATTGCTCATGTGGCTGGGTAGCTCAGGTCTACCTGAGACCTTCTTGACTCCCAGCTATTAAATAGACCAGAACTTGCTAAGAGCAGAGAACTTCAAAACATGAGCTTGACTTTGAGATAACTTTTTCTTTTCTCCTTTCTTTCTCTCTCTGCCTTCCTTAAAGGAGACATTACTGATTTAGAGCAGATTTGAAAAGCTTTCTGACAATGCAGACGACTGTTCTGTAGTCTTGAGTGATTATTGTGGAAGCCCTGCTGATCTTTTCCTGAAAAGTCCAGAACCACAGAGATTTCTTAGCATATTAAAAAAAAAAGAGAAGACTTTCTTTGTGTTGTGCAAGCTTTGAATCTACTCCATAAAGCATTTTCTTTGTTATTAACACAGACATGACTCATTTCTTGTAATACAACATTTGACATTTGTGTTGGTGGCAATTAAAAACGGGTGAAGCAGTTCTGGCAAAAACAGCTGGCTTGAAAGTGTGTAGTGAGTGGAGTGTACTTCTCCTTTAGTATTGAGAATAAAAAAGTCTAGGTAGCTTTGGACAGAGCGGGGAATGGTACAAAATGCATGTTCATTCACATGTGTACATTGGCTCAGATTGGAAATGGTTGTCATGCTCACACCTATAGAAATCCTCCTGAATAAGAAGCTCAAGTCATGCAATTATATGGGATTTCTCATAGCACATCTGTTGTGATCACATCATTTAAACTCACATGATTGCATATATAAATCTAGGAATCAAACTTCCAGCATCAATGTCTGACTGGGGTCACTATGGTATAGCAAGAATTATTATTCCTAGGATGTTTCTAGTTGTTTCTAGTAACTCTGAGTGCTCTCATGAATGGCCATTTGGGGTAATTTTCTGATCCAAAAAAAGCTAGTAAGGATACTGGAAGGAGAAAAATCAGAGTCATACAGCAAAATGGAAAACATCAAAGGCTTAAGGAAATAATTCAGTATTAGACAACTGGTATGGACTAAGTTGGACTTCTTGCCAGATTTTTATATGTAGTCTGAGTAGGAAATTTCCAGTAAGCTCTCCATACCTGGTTTTGCTCTCTGACATGAGGAGATCATTTTTGTTTCACTGAGGTCAATCAGTGTACCAGAATTGAGCGAAGTTCCTTCAAAAGGGGAGAATCCATGAAAGAGACACGTTGCTGCGATTGCAAGGGGCAAGCAGGGTAACTGGCACGAGGATTTTGGAGGCAGTGCCCATTCCTTACATTAAAGCATATGATAGGTTGCTCTTGACCAAAGTTTTCCAGAAAGTGGCAGGTTCTTACTTTAAAAAAGCCACATTTGGTCATGGAGGGGGTATTTTCTGTCAGTACTCAGAAGTTTAGAAAGCAGCACCCTAAAGTAAGTATTAGAAAAGAGCGAAAAGCTTTTCTATTGTATATTTCTGGGTTAGTTAGGCACTGTAGGAATGTATGAGTACATGGGGTTTATTTCCCTTTCAGCTCAGAGAAGAGTATTTTCCCTGCTGTGCAGACTTTGAACAGTGCAATTGGGATCACAAGCAAAAAATAATGAATAGACTTAAACCACTTCTGGTTTCAGTACATGGAGGCCATGGAGATTATGAGAACCTTGTTGTACAACTGTAAACTGTACAGCATCAAAGAGTCACACTAATCAGCAGTATGAGGAGAAACAAAATAAACTGGAGTTTCAATGTTCCCAATTCCATAACTGAATAAGGAAGATAAAGTCAGCTTTTCCAGGTTTTTCCTAGAAAACACTATGTGTGATTTGCTTTCAGCACTGAACATCTCTAGACACAGGTTGAGTGGATGATTTGGTAGTTGTTCGCTCTGTAAATAGTCCTTTTATTGAAGTGATCAAATTCTCTTGACATGAAATTGAGAGACAAAACGAATGCCAGGAGATGGTTTTCTGTAGTGCGAGTAAATATATTTGATGTGTGAATGTCTATCCCTTCTACCTAACCTTGACAGCACATTAAAATTCTGTTAAAATTGGCTTGTGCTGAAGCACATCACTTGTCTCAAAGAAGGATTAACATTCTGAGTTTTATGTCTGTTTTTATTAGTCAGGTGGTGAATTGATAACCAGTTTAGATAGCCAATCAATCTTATAATTCAGCCATTAAAGCTAATGTATTTTTATATCGTATATTGTGACCCAGTCAAAAGGCTGAGTAGAAATAAGACACTTAATTCTATAATGTGAGTTAAAAGAGTAAAAGCTGAAATCTTGAGGCATGTATATAATACATATGGGCCCTGACTTGCCAGAACGGAGAGAAAACAGAACAAGAGAAAAGGAAGCCAACAGATCGTATCCAGTCATCAAAAACCGAGCAAAGGAACTCGTAGCCAGTCATGGGGTGATTAACATTCAATGAACAGGCAGAACTTTGTTTCTTTTTTATAACAAGATAACATTGTCCTGGTTTCAGCTATGATGGAGTTAAACTTTTTTTTAGCAGTGGATGGAATGCCATGTTTGGGTGTTAGCATGAGAACAGTGCTGATAGCACCCTGATGTTTCCGATTTGTTGCCGGGCAATCAAGTACCTTTCTCAGCTCTGCATACTTCCTTACTAGTGAGAAAGGAGGGGACGAAGCCAGGACAGGTGACTCGAATTGGCCAAAGAGGATATTCCATACCAGTTACGTCATGTTCGGTATAAGGGGGGACTGGGGGGAAGAGGGGGAGACAACGCCAGGACGTGCAGTTTCTGGGGCGGTCGGGTTGTCCGGGACGGGCTCTAAGCTGTGCGGCCTGAGTTGTGTGGTTTGGTGAGAAATTGAATTGTGTATCACCAGTTTCATCTATTTTGTGCTTTAAACTTCTGTTATTGTTATATCTAGTTTTCTGTTATTGTTTAGTAAACTATCCTTATCCCAACCTGCGTGGTTCTGGTTTCTAGGTTGTGGTTTATTTTCCTCCTTTCTTCCTTCCCTTTTCCCCTTCCCCCAACTTTCCTTCCCCTTTCCTTTTAAAAGTACAAGCGACTGTGTGGGGTGCGGCCCCTGGCTGGGGCAAAACCACGACAAACATACACACAGGAGAGAGAGAATTAGAATTTATTTGGTTTACCTTTTCCTCAAGAAATCCTGGTGAAGGTAGAGCTGGGGATGAAAAGATTTCCTGAAGCATGAGGGAATGTAGGTGCTTCTGAGTCTGGTGTCCTGGGAATTGGCAAAATACTAGGTGGGGTAATTACCTTTATTCATGCCGTGCCATGCATCAGCAGACTTCCATCAGCAGGTGCTTAATGCTGCTATGTACTCTTAATTATTGATCTTACCATTAAAGTAATACGACATGTGGAAGTGGGCACTATTATCCAGTAATTGACCACACTGGAGGGTTGACAAGATGCTAAGAGTGTTTAACATATAGATAAGATAATTATAGGATAATGCTTTCTACTGCAATGAGCCGGCTCAAGTTGGAAACTTGCTCTTTATCAGGCAAGAAACCTGGGACAGAACCACAGCGGGTTTTGTTCGGGTAGACTAGGTATAGATGTCAGCTCCCAGGGACTGGATAGCCAGCTATGGTGGGATGATGGATCTGATACAATTCCCACAGGTGATATAAAATAATTAGCTTAAAAGAGAGTGAATGAAGAAGAGAGAAGTTTCTGGGTTTGAGAAACGTGTAGCTTTTGTGATTAAGTTTCTTTTCAGAATTCCTCTGTAAAGGGAAGTGAAAGAAGAACATCTCTTGATGAGAAGACTGATAAGATGGGTGCCAAGCTCTCCAAAAAGGCAAGGAAAAACCCTCATTCAAATCAGCAACTGTAAAATAATGTGCAGCTTCACCCAGGAGCGTTTCTGAGTGCTGGAACCCCTTGCCAGGGCACTGCCAGTTTCCAAAGAGCGTATCAGGCCTGTGGTTGTTAGTGCTTTGAGAACTTGTGTCGTTTGGACTTTAGGGTTTGGATTTTCAGTTTCTCTCATATAGGATCAGGAAGAACTGCAGATGACAGGACTGTCACCCATCAGAATAGAGGTGAATTAGGGAAAGCAAGGAAGATCAATGGGAAAACTCAGATTCAGGTACACAGAAAACAGTGTTTTCAGGGAACTGTCGTTTTGGATGCTGCATCCTAACTCCCTTCATTTCCTCAATGCCTTTCAGAGGGAAAAACTAGTCAGTGAATGCTGTTAGGAATAAAGCCCTGCTTCCTGGGGCTGAAACAAAAATACCTCCAGCTGTCTGCCTAGCAAAGAATTTACAATCATGGCATGACTTGAATCAGTAAAAATGAATCCTGTTAGGTGGTTTTATGTCTGTCTCACATACACATTCTACAAATGAGGATTTGGGAGCGTTCAAAGGTTGCTCCCTATGTTTAGTTTTATTTTCCTTTGAAAAGTAGTTTCACTTTGTCTTCAAAGTGATTTAATTTATAGAAAGTTATCATATACAACTTTTAAGATGTGAGAATTGGGGAATAAAACACATTAAAGCAATGGATTTTCATGGTTTATATATGAAAGTTACAGTGTTTTGCTTATATTGTTTTTCTCCTTGTAATATATGAACCAAAAAATGCCTCTTGCTTTGGTTCTCATTTCCCATTTTATACAGAACATTTGGAACAAAACTACTCTGCCAGCTTTGGTTAGCACTCACAGCCGTAAAGAGGCTTCTGAGGAGAGTGATCTGGTCCTTCTTGAAGCTTTGCTTCAAGTCCTGAGGGATGGACGTGGCTGTGAATGTCAGGCTTCAATTCTGCCTGCTGCTCCTCCCAGGCTGGACACCACTATTCATCCCCTCTCTGTAGGTGTGGATGGAGCTGTTTGCAGAGTCTGAGTTGTTTCATCTTGTAGGAAATTCAGTTTAAAACTCTTATTTCAGGCTAAGAAAGGGATGTAAAAATGTAAGGGTTTGTGGGGATTTTTATCCCCACATGGAAAATTTCAGTGGTCAAACTAGAAATCTCCAAACAGGAGATCTTTGGTTGCAGTATCTTGGGTTGGAACAGAGCATTGGCTCTCCTACAAAATTGCCTTTCCCCCTTCCTTCATCACTCTGTTAGAAAGCAAACCAGTACCACTAGAGGGGCTGTTTTCCTGCAGCCAGCTTTCCTTGGGATGGATGTCTTTTGCTGGTGGACACATTCATCTCAGATTGCTGTTGCAAGGGAATGGAGACCTGGCCTCCACCCCACTGCCTCCTGTTTTGTAAGCCCTGCACATGTCGTCAGGAGGATCCACAGCCAATGCTTCTGCCTCCAGTGTGTGCAAACCCTTCCCGAGTGCAGGAAGTCTGTCCCTTGGTCTCTTCCCCAGGAATCTCTGTAATTAAGCTGTATTTTAGGGTGACTTGAGAATGCCAATGAAATTGGTGTGGTGGTATGTGTTGTCCATGCAGTGACTGGGTAGGTTAGTTGAGTTGCTGGTGGTCACAGAAGAACCTTTCATGGGTTTCACCTTCCTTAAAGAGGAGAGGCAGAGGAAAAGCAGGTAACAGTAGTGATTACTTCTCTTTTACTACGTTCAGCCTGCCTAGCTTTACAGATGAGTTGTGCCACCATTATTCCCGACATACAGGTAAAGGAAAGGGCTCGTTTATGATGGTCCACAAAGGAAACGGCATGGGTGAGAATGAAATCAGGGTGCCCCTGGTCCGTTCCTTGGTCAGGATTTTAGCCAGGCATGCCTTCAATTTCCCTGCTTCAACATTCATTTCATGTCTGTAATGCTTTCATTTTTTGAGGTTTTCCCCGATGTTTCTGACTGCGAGTTCACAATCTGACTTGATGGTGCTCTTGTAATTAACCCATGAAGATTAAAATTAGTGTCATTATCACTGTAGAAGCTAATTGGTGCCTGGCTTATTCAGTAGTCCAGCAGTAAGCAATTAAGGCAGCTGTCCACAGTCTCACTCGCTGATGCACGCACTGGGTGATCCGACACAGCTTGTTTAGGAGAGTTTGATTTGCCTGCCTCAATCAAAGATAGGGAGGGTTTATTTTTGTGAGAAATTAGTGGCTTCATGTAAGAAATATCATCTGTCATTTGAACTGTTGTCATTCAGCTGTAAAATTTCAGTAGCTGGTGTGCCCAGAAGGGAAAGGGCCCTTTGCCCCCTTGTCCACTGTGCAAACCTAGCCTCAACCTGCGAGTAACTAACACCTCGAGTACCTGGACAGCACCGTGAGACCCAGGCAATTGATCTGCTGGATAGAGACTGGGTTGTCCTCTGAGAAACACTGCATTAAATAAAACAGAAAAAAAGAAAGAAAAAGCGTCTGCTGATGAAAGTAGCTGTCAAATTAGCAGGTCTAGAAGTTGTGTGTATTGTTATGAGCTGCTCAAGTTCACACCAGAGTGACCCAACCCCATCCGTCTTTCTCAGTTTACATTTTAATTGGCTTGTAGTTAAGTTTTTTAAACACTGTGAGACTGCTGACATACACTGTAATATCATGTGAATAATTTATAGGGGCTGTTTGAGATGAGCTTTTTTTTTTTTTTGCTGCTTTTTTTCTTTTTTTTTCCTTTTTTTTTTTTTCCTTGAGAATTGGGTAAAAGAGGAGAGAGAATTGGAGGGGGAAGAGCAGAGGAGAGGAGCAGCAACAATCCAGCAGCATGTTGCTTGCTGGGTGTTAAATGTTTGTGCTAGTGCATCTGACTGCATTTGGGATTTCAGGGAGGTTTGTACAATGCAATCTTATTAATAACCATTCTGTCAGGAGAGCACCCAATTAAATTGAACTGGGTTTATGGTTCCCTTTACATTCCTTAAAATGTGGATATAAAGCCTCTCCAACGTGAGGACTGGCTAACAAGCTTGTGGGGGTTGGGGTTCAGTTTGCTGTACTCCTTTTTTTTTTCCTCTCTTATTTAGGACTTGGCTGTTTGCAAATTCAGAACCTGACACTCCAGCCCCTCGAGCAGGGTTTTACCTTCCCCTCACAGAGGCTGCAAGGGGCAGAGGGCTCCTGAAAAGAGCTCCCAGCCTGTTTGGAGACTTACAGCTAGAAACAGGGAGTGCTGGTCATGTAATTGAGACTAAAGGGATCATCCTACTGCTTTCTTAGGGAGCTCAGAGTTTGCTGGGGCATCTTGAATGCAACAGGAATACATTCTGGTAAGGTTTTATAAACTGCCAAGAGCTGCTATTTAAGGAAAACATGAAGTATTCTGTCAGATAGCTTCTGCTGTGGTGACCAGATTTATACAGAGCACAGGCAGCTGTTGGTGCCTTGGGAGCATATGGGAAAGAAACAAAAGTTCAGCCCAGGTTCCCTCCCTGCTCCTGCTCCCAGGGCAGGACTTGGTGCAGGATGTTCAGAAGTCAGTTAGTTCTCCATCGCCTGCCTCCTGCACATGCTGGCTGCACTGGGCTGTCTGGCCACCCAAGGTGAGGTTCAGATTCTGACCATCTCCTGCTGCAGGCTGGAAGCAAGAAATCCACAACTACGCTTTCCCCATGGGCAGCCATGTTGAGCAGAACATGGGGCAGGGGTGTGTTTACTGTCTTCCATGGAAACTCAGTGTCAGAAGTTAGCCCTTGATGTTTGATTTCATTCTACTTGATTTAATCTCCTGGGATCATTTCAGCTGTTCAGATAGGATATCTGTGCACAGTTTTGAACACAGTTCATGATTTGGAGAGTTATTCTGTATATATTCCAGTTATTGGTACTATAGTTAGAACAGATTTAAACTGCTGAGATACCACTGAAATGGATTTTAACCCAGAGGTAAAAGAAATACTTGTCATTTTAAATGTGCAGCCATTGTCCTTATGTGAAATGTATGAACACCTGTGCTTTGGTAGCCCTTAGCTTCTGATAGCAGCCAGAAATATTGGAGAACACGGGTAGTGCATGGAATTCTGCTCATTTCCACGCTGGGCTTTCATTTTTCCTCCAGTAAATTGCTTTAGCATTTGTACAACACATTACTACTTATGTTCTGCTCATTTGAAAAGTCTTTTGCTACTCCACACGATAAAAAATCACCTCATACAAAAGCTTTGTGATGTATCATGCACCTGCCTGTGAAGATCAGAGTTCGGGGGGATCTCACCATGCTCACAGTACCTGGAATACAGGCATTGTTTTAAAAATAAAGGCAACAGTGTTCAGGCAAAGTTGCATTAATTCCGAGCTCAGAAAAACCAGATGCAGGAGTTGAGTGACCGCAGTGCTCCTGCCTGCGAAGCTGAGGGAAGAGATCCGAGGAACAAAAGCCGAACTCTGTGGAGATGTACCTCTGCAGCCTGTGAGCTTTACCTTGATAAGAATGCCCAAAGCCTCAGCCCTCCATTCTTAACACATCCTGCGGTGCCTTGTTTTTACAGCATATGCTGTGTGACATCCACATTAATCTGTGTGCTCCGCAGTACCAAAGCACAGCAGGACCAGTTAAGGACAGGCTGTTGGCCTTAACTTTCATTTCTCTGCTTTTGTTGCTGTGTGTCATGGATAAAGGTGACCTGCGAGGGAGGGAGGGGGGACGCCGCCGTCTGCTTCTGTCCCATTTGCTTCGTTAGGTTGTACAAAACGTTTTGAAAGGTTGTTTGTTTAGTTCTTGGCCCCTTTTTTTTTTTTTCCTTGCAGAAATATCAGCTCCAGACTCCTCTGGTTTTCCTAGGAGACGTAGTAGAAAACTGGAGAGCTCTTGGGATTAAAAGTCTAAAGCTCAGGCAGTTGAAAGGGGAAGAGGGTTTTAGCTATAACATTTTTTAACCTTTCTGTTCTTTGTTTCTGTTTGTTAGCACCAGCTCAGCACCACTCCTGCTTAATGTCTTTCACGTTCTGGTTCTTTGGTTAAGATGTGAAGATCTCTCATCCCACACTCTGATCCTCCAGAGAACTCCAGCAAATACAGATTTTAAACAAACACGCTCAGCCACCACATACATGTACAATTGTTTCAGACAGACACGAAGACATCTCTTTATTGTCTGTTGCCTGTAGTTTGTGTCTGCCCCTAATCTTCTTGAGGGCATAGCCCTTAAACTCCACTTGTCTTATTTTCCCTACAAGAAAATAACATCTCCTTACTTCAAAGAGAAATGCAATTTTATATATATCTATATTCATATATATATATGAATATAGATATATATATTTCAATATATATTGAATGCAACAGGATGGTCCAACTGAAAAATTTCAGAATGTGAAACAATTATTTCTTCTATTTTTCTTTTAAGAGCTAGTTTTGTACTATTTATTTTTATTCCAGTTGTTGTTTCATTAGTGGGCTTCTAATCCTGAAGTTTAATACAGATAAAAGAATAGGAAAAGGAATTAATAATTGATCCTAATCATCTCTTTGGAGCTGCTGAACTCTCCTCCAATTAATTTGAGGCATTACAACAGCTCTTCTAGAATGAAGGGGGCAAGTCCATGTATTAATAATCTGCAGAGCTTTGGCATATATGACAGTACCATGGGGACACTCTCTTTATATCCCTGCACATGTTCCTTTACAAGTAATGACTTCAAGAAATCCAGTTAGATCAACTGAGAGGCCTTTTAGTGTCTGTCAGTGTTAGGAGAGGGCACAGCAGACACCCTTCCACCCCCGAGAGCGAAAAAGCTTTGTCATCCTTCTCAGCTCTGGCTAGATGGTGATTGTAAATAATCAGATTCTCTAATTTCCTCTATGGTTGTCTAAACATACAAATTTGGAGGGAGCTGAAAAAGCAGATGGAGGGTTGAATGGCTCAGTGTTTATTAAAGATGCTGGAACTGTGAAACTTCTAAAGCTTGACTACATCTTTAGCCGTGCCTGGTATGACACCACCACCAGTAGCTTCTGTTCTGAAATAGAAAGATGGGTCTGAGTATTTAACATAAAAAACAGCCTAATAGCTGGTCCAGGTTTATGTGCCTAGACTTCCTTTGTGTTTGACATCAAGAGATACAAGTATTTGTGGTGGTTTCATGATCTCATGACTTAGAGCATTGTGTAGGATGGTGGCTGTGCTCCCAGACAATTTACAAAGTTTCAGAGTTTGTATTTGTTCCTCTTCCTGCTGTTCCCCAGGACAAAATCTTGTATGTGAAAATGGAATGGGACCAAAATACATGGGCTTAGGCCAGAGCTGGCTGTAGGTGTGTGTATGTGGGTCTGCGTGTTTGGATGTGCCTTGCGAGTGAGGGGAGCATCAGTGGCGTGTGCAGTGGGGTGCGGACATTGGTCCTGGCTCTGCCTGATCAGAGTGGAGCATCCAGTGACTGTGTCCAGTGACAAAGGGATTTGATTTTAATCAAATCAGATAAGAACTTGGAATAAAATTTGAGTGGGTAAAAAACCTGAGTGTCTCCTGAGCAGCCTGGAGATCATCCCTCCTGGAACTGAGGGAAGGGAACTGATAGTGAGAGCGTGCCATGCCCATCCCAGACCACAGTCAGGATTAGCTGACTGTCACTAAGGACGCTCTTCCAGATCAGTAAAACCATTAAAGGAAAATCAGAACTGTGTTTTCTCTGGAGCTTCTCAACATTTTTCTCAACTGTGTTTTGATTGTGCTGGGAGAAAATGTTTACTTTGAAACAGCAGCAAATTTTGGCACATGTGAATTTAACCAAACTCCTGGTGAGCCTGTTCACAGAGAGAGTTCCTACAGGGAATGCAGTTAGCCGAACTGTGGGCTTTGGCCCTGGGGGCTTTACTGACCATATGAATGAACAAATCGCAGTGGTACTTTGCTTTGTTTGCCTGCAAAGTCTTAGTCAGCAGTGCTGCTGTCCCGGGCTGCCTGGTGCTCTCTGGCTTGTCCTGGCTCCACTGTTTGGCATTGCTCATGACATTGTGGTGGGTAGATAAGCACCACATGTGTATGCCTTGCCTCCTGGCAGGTGTAGGTTACAGAAAAGCGCTCAAGCTAACGTTCCCCCCTCTCCCTTTTCTGTTCATGGTTTTGCTGTGCAATACATCCAAAGTGTTTTCTCAGAGAGAAGCACAACAAGGGAACCTCTCAAGTTATTCTGGCAAAGCCAACCCGCCACTCTCAAGATGCTGTGAACACCAGCCATGCTAATTCACTTCAGGAGAAGCGTGTGCCAGCGCCTCTCGAGGCTGGGCCTTTCCTTCCAGACGGACACCTTCCCACTCGATTCCATCTTCAGCTTTCTGTCTCCCCCACGAACGCCTCTTTGGGAGCTGCTGTTAATGTGCAGTATCAGAGGGTGGTTCATGGTAAACCAAAACACTCACAGATTTTAAAGCCTGTCTCCCAGTTACGGTCCCATACAGTGTTCCTGTGCTGCTGGTGACTGCAGCAGTGGATTTTATGTCTTTGCCGTGGGAGTGTCAGGACAGTTTTAATTACTGTCAGTCACTTTCAGTTCTGGGCTGATCATTTCTAACAGGATTTTGAAGTGACTAATATTCGGTGCCTTTCTGTATTAGCAGCATTTTCTTTCTCTGGCCTTTTCAACAGAAGCGTCAAATCCTGTTATACCCAGCTGTTGGCCAAGTTTTGATGGTCTGGGACTTAGGACAAGCACACACATGTTTAGATGCTTTTCCCAAATATCATCCAAGTCTCTCAGGCCTGACAGATGGTTTGGCAGGACTAATTACACTTCCTGGTTTTGTCACAGATTAGCAGTGTCCGTAAGTCTTTAACATGTGAGGGCTGTTTGGGAACCGATGGGGAGTAAGCTCATTGTATTTTACAGCATACTAAACCAGGAGCTCCAAAGGAGAAACAAGCAGAATTGCTTTTGTTCGTGTTATTTAAAAAGCTGAAACCTTACAGTCAGAGGATAGTCCATCCAGCTCAGTGTGAAGCCAGGTTGTTGAAGGAGAGCTTTTATGGTCGTTACTGGTGAGGTGGTGTCTCCCTGGGTCAGTTATGAGTTTCTGGCTCTCCATCGTGGTCACTCAGGTACTCTGCCTTTGTTACAGCTGATGTTTTACGACATTTCAAGTTCATTTCCATGTGTCAGTAGATGTCAGCTAGTAGTTGTCTTTGAGAATCTCTATTTAGATGAATAATGAGAATACCCAGGCTTGTGTTAAGTAGGACATACTGACATGCTTACATACTTACTCTTCAGCTGTGAAGTACTGGGGACAAAAAAACCACCCAGGCTGTGTGAATCTTCTTGCCAGTAAGGTAATAAAATGTGATCTGCATAGGTCATAAGAAGTTGGACTAAGCAGGCTGTCACTGCGTGTGTCTGACGTGGTTCCCTCACATACACACTCATTGCTCTGCTGCTGTCACAACATTTTTAGACTTTCCCTATAGACATGTAAGCGAATGAATAAAACTGGAAACGGAACTTGTAAATGTTTGGATATCAAACCCCAGAAACATTTAAAACTCCTGGCAGCATTGCTTTCTTGATGCATGAGTGTCCCACTGTCTAAGCCATATCAGGAGGAATAGCTGTGGGAGTGAAAGGACCCCGTATGGCATGGCCATCCTTTCGTTAAACTTGCTCCCTTTTATCACGGGGAGCAGACATAATCATTTATTAGTTTGGATTAGTTATATAACTTAACATAGCCAGCAATTAGTGGAAGTTTAGAAGAATCTGTTCAATGGGAAATTGTCACAGAGAGTCTTGCTGCTGTGCGGATGAATCTCAGTAATTGTTTTGTTGTGTTATGATACACAAGGTGCACTTCTGGAGCAGTGAAGCTCTTGTTCCAAGGGAAATTGGTGTGAGAAGAAAAGTAATTTAACACTACAACTACTTCTTTGTGGCAGCACAGCAGTAAAAAAGCCCCAAATTCTGCTCTTTGAAAGTGTGATTTTCAGTGAAACACGAGGGTGGCATGTATTCAGTCTAAGACTATTAATTATGCTGTTTAATGTGACCTGCAGAGAGCTTGCTCACCAGATGGGATGGAGCTCATCCTCTCCATTTGTTATGCATGTTGAGAGTTGGGAACTACTTTGCTTCTCTGAGGTATCGGCGCACAGGCCATAGGCGCAGGCAGCGATAATGCATGAATGAGCAAGAAACTCATCTGCATTCAACCTGCTTGTGTTTCCAGAGGCGCCATCGGAACCACAAGTCTTCCCCTTCTCAAAAAAGGATGTGTCCTGGTTCCTTGCCCTGCTAATTCTTGTCTGTGATGAGAAAACTACAGGTGGTACAGAGCGATCGTGTCGATCAATTCAGGAAGAAATCAGTGTCGCCGTGTGAGCTTTTGTGGCAGGCAGAGAGCAACCTCCCGTGTATTAGCCTGAACTGTGGTCTCCACCAATGTTTAGGAGAGCCTCCTGCTGTACTTACAAATAAATAAATAAGGATATTTCCATCTTCTCTCTCTCTTCTTGGCTTGCAACAAGAGCTCATGAATCAATCATCAACAAGCCAACTTCTCAGCCAATTGTGGTAATGAGGTATGCAATTAACAGGCTGCAATTCTTTCCCTACTTCCTCCCCCCACCCTTTTGTTGGGGGGGAGGGTGGGGTTGGGTTTTAAATTCTAAGAGGGAGTTTCTTGTCCCAGCAAGCAAAAGGAGGGGGAGGGTGGGGGGTCTGTTCCATAGCACGTCCCACCCTGCGAGAGCACAGGAGTGTATATCTCGCTGCCCTGCCATGTGCTGGGTGGGAGGAAGTTTTTCCTAGCCGAGCGGCACACAGCTCTGCCTGAGGGATTCAGAACATATTGCTCGGCAGGTGGGGCCCGCTCAGACGCATTTAGTGTTATTTCAGCATTGACAGCAAACATACATCACACGGGCCCACAATGCCAGTGTGCTCCATAGTAACCTGCTCACAAGGACTGCAACCTAGAAGCAGAACGCTCAGTCTAAGTATAATATTTTGACCCAGTAACTGGTCCGTGGGAAGTCAGGGCCATGTCTTGCTGTTCAGAGACACTGATGTTCAGAGACGATGCTGCTTCTGGCCTGCTGGCTTTTCTTCCTCTTCCCAAGGCATGGCAAGTCAGACCTGGCCATAAAAAGCCCCAGCTTTTTGAGGCTCCTCTGCAAATGCAAGCTTGTGGATTTTCAGTTATTTTATCTACTTGTTTATTAGAAGTTTGTATGGTTTGTCTGCTAGCTGGTAAGGGGCATGTGTATATATACATATTCCTCTACAGCATACAGTGTGGACTGGATTTGCTAAGTCTTAGTATCAGAAGTACATGTTACTTGTTCATCTTTCCTTTGTTCAAAAGGTTTTCCTTTGGTCAAGGATGTACTTATGGCACTGTCTACTTTTTTTCAGCTGAGGTATGTGTAGGTATCTTTTTCCCTGCTAATTAAGATCATTGTAGGTTTTGTTTTGCTTTGTTTCATTTTAAAACTCAACTAAGTATCAGGTTCAGTGAGAGCCTCATCCCAGCCCACAATGTGGCTTGTGTTTTATTATTATCCAGCTTCTTACAAAAGCCATCAAGTTAAAGTGGAGTCAGGAGGAAAGGCGAGGAGAAGTGATACATGGCATATTTTGCAGCGCGTCCTGGAGACAAACTTCCATATAAATACAGAGATTTGTAAAGGTAGGACCTCCGAAGTTAAAGGGCCTGCCCAGGTTCTGGAAGGTGCTCTGCATCCCTTGTTGTGGCTATATTTAATTGGGTGCGTAAGTGAGAACTAATATCCTACTTTAAAAAGAAGAGAAGCTGGGGAAAAATAAAAACCCAGCAGCTGGAGGCTCACTAGGATATACAACCACCCGGTCTTTTCCAGGTAGCACAGCTGCACCAGAGTGATTTCAGGCTGGGGAGAGCAATGGGAGGCAGCATAGGGCTGGAAAAATCCAGACGTGGAAAGATCCTTACAAGAGGAACAAGGGAACAGTGGATTTTCTATCCAAGGATCAGATTCCATTTCTTCATTACAGAGATTAAAATCTGACCTCAGTGGGTTTGGGTTTGGTTTTTATTTTTCTTCTGAGAACCTACGGTAACTGATGTAAAGGAACTGCACAGATTAATTCCCAGCAGAGACTTTCTAAGACGTATTCAGTTCCTCAGCACATTGATTTCTTTATCTACAAATGTATTATAGGGAGAAGTCAGTTTGGGCAATGCTTTTATGTACAACGCACAATGCAAACCAATGGTGACTGTTTGATAGCTCATTTTGTGCTGCTGTAGGTACTACCACATTGGCAGTGAGATGAAGCACCTGAGAAAATTCAAGCACTCAACAGGAACGGAAAATTTTATCTTTAAATTTGTCCGGAGGCATTACTCTGTGATGGGATTTACCCGTGTAAATCCCTCATGAGGAAAGATTGAGAAATGTCTCTGCTTTCTGTTTTGGTGTTTTGAATTGGAAACCAAGCGAGAATTAAAGAATGGGAAAAGCTCCAGATGCCTCAGCTAACACGTGGAGAACTTCCTGCGGTCGGTTCAAGAGTCTGTTTGATTTCATTGACGTAAGTAAGCAGAGTAGATGAAGTCTTGGTAACTCCCCGAGGTGGATGAAGCACATCAGGACACGGGCAGACAGACTTTTTTGTCATCCTCAAGACTAATTTTAAGCTTGCGGTTACCTCAGGAGACTGATATTTCCTGAAGTCTGCACCACAGTTCGTTTGTGTATATTTGCGTTTGTGTTGCAGAAGCAATTGATTTTGTGAGCAATTGCCTTCTGGAGCCAAAAGATACAATATGCCAGGGTCAGAGCTGGCTCAGCTCCCTTCCTGCCTTAGCACAGCTAGTACGGACACCCTGTTTTGTTCTCCCATCGGTAACGTTTTTCAAGTATTCCTCTTTGAAAAGAAATACAGTCAATCAAACTGAGTTTATGCTGTGAGGAGGAGGCAGGTTCCACCCCACCCCATCTAACTTTCGGTGGAAGATGCTGTAGGAAACAGTCCTGCGCTTTGCTGAGGTTTTTGCAGCCAGGAGCTGGAAGGGCTCAGCAGCAAGCTTGATTAAGCTGACCTATAAATCCAGCCCATTTCCTGTTGACTGTGTCCCGCTGGCAGTGCAGATGAAATGTTACGGGTGCACCTGGTACGTGCAGCGGGGCCGCAGGTGTCTCCCGCAATGTGCACCCGTCCCATTTGGCAGCACTGGATGGTTAGTAGTTTATTAGCTCACTTTTCACCTGTGAAAACTAGAGAAATGCCAGCCTGGCATTTCAGTGCCTTTACAGAATCAGGCTCTACTAGTTGGAGTGCTTTGAAAAGCTTGTCAGAGCTGTCTGCAGCTGTACTAGTAAACTGCTAGTTTGTTTGTTGCTTTGTTTCTGCAGATCCATAGGCTCTGTGAGGAGCTGTCATTTTGCTTGCAGAATGATACTAATTTAAAAATAGGAAGCCTGCTAAAGTATTAATGATACCAGATGTGCCTGTTACATATTTTTTTTCCCTTTACCTGTCATGTACAATAGCGATGAATGTTATTTTCCCAACTGCTGCGCTGAAACGGGAAGGAAACTGTGAAAGAATCAAGATTTCTTCCTTTGTGATATTGTCAGAAACTGGATTTCTTTGGGCAGGGATAGTGAGGTTTTTGCTTTGAAAGAGCATCGCTTAATCAGTGCTGTACAACCACATTGCACCTCATTTTCCTCCCATTGCTAAAACAAGCTGTGCTACAAGCTCAGAGAATAATGAAGTCTAATTGCCTTAGATTTGTGCCCTGTGTCATGCAGCCATCATCTCTTCCCTCTTCCCATGCACACGTTACCCTCTTCGGGCTCAGTTGTATATTCTTTCTCTGGTTGAGCAAACAACGTATCATGTGTGTTACTATTTGCAGGGTTGTTTGGCTGTCTCTTCAGAAAGGGCCGAGCTGTATCTGTCTTTCCCATGCTGAAGTTACCGATTTGCATAAAACTTCTCTTAACTTGGTGGGGTTTAGATCTCTATCACATTTCACTGAAAGGGAACTAGGGCTTTGGAAGTTATTAGGCCTGGATGAGCAGACAGCCTGTTTGCATAAACCTTGTTTTCTTAGAAAGTCAGGTAAAAAATTACTTAAAATTACATGTCCAATAGTGTGATTTGTGCCACGTAGATACTATGTAACAAAGCCACCAACTTCTAGTTTGTGCCTGAAGGATTGGTGCAAAAAGTACCATTTCAGGTGAACAGTATTTCACAGACGCTTTGCAGGCCGCCTGAGTGCCCACCCAAGGCACACCACCATGGGTAATCAAGCTTTTTGTTCCCTTTGCTTCCTCTATGGCACCTACCAGTTATCAGTGCTGTGTAAGATTATTCATACAGGAAAATCTGATAAAGTGCTACTGAAAGGGAGAAGCTAGCGGTCTCTGTAGCTTTTACATCCAAACAGAGGCGGGGGGGGAGGGGGGAGGAATACCCAATCTGAACCCCAGGATGTGTGTGCTACAGGTATGATCCTGTCCCTGATTTTCTCAAAGTAAGATCACATAACAGTTCTGACACGTAAAAACCCGGTGTTCAATTTTATCTGCCTAAGTAATCATTTGTACTGCACATCAGGGCAATTTATAACTACAAGGCAAACATCAGGAGCGAACTTTGAGCCTTGTTCCTGAAGAGCAGGGGCTCGGTGGGATATCACAGGTTTTTCAGCAGATTTTCAGACCCTTAAACTCTTATCGATGGAATTAGGGACCCCAGTAGAGTCCCAGTCTGTTTTTACAGACCTTCCTATGAGGAGTATGTGAATCCCCCGGGTTCCACGGCCGCAGCCTGGGAAGCTGGTGCTAAAGAAAACAGTCTGCTGGCGTTGCAGTGATGGGAACTTGCAGTGCGGGGACTCTAATCCCGCCCGTTCATGGGGAGGGGAGTGCCAGCACGTGTACACACACACACATTATTGCATTATTTCCAGGGCTGGGGTTAATTTATAAACACTGTTTCTTAGGATTAATTGAGATTTCTTGGAGGCCTGTTTTTGCACATATAAAGGATCATTACCAGGAAATCATAATTTACAGTGTTTATCTAGTGAGTTATGAAAATACCAGTTAATAAGACTAATGACTCAACACAGCATTTTCCAAACTGTGAAGTAATCTTTGGATTTTCCAAGATTATTATTATATTAGTTGCACTTTTTAGTCTGTCAGAAAAGAAATAAATAAAAGGCCTGTATTTTCCCATTAACATTCGGAGAACATCTGTTGCGTATTGTAAATAACATACTTATAAAGCAAACTGATAATAACTACTCAGACTATTTTCCTGTTCTGGCTGTAGCATTCAGCGCCATACAATATGTTATATCCTGCACTCTTTATTTGGCCCACAATATAATGGATTTTTTTCTGATAGTACCAGTCAGTTACATGTAAAATAATCCAAATAGTTTGCAAAAACTCTAACTCCAAAAGGATACACTCCAGATTGTGTTAATGAAGAACAATAATGATAGACCAGAGGGGAGAGATGAGTTGGTACGGCTGTGCATCTGGAAGAGAATGCGACCCTGAGATGATGTTGTGGATGATGTGGTTAAAACAGGGAGGGATGAAGGAGTTTTAGGAATGGTTTTTCGTCTGCATCTCTCTCAAAATGCATACCAGCCCGAGAATAAACTCTCTAAATGCAAATCTGACTAATAGGAAAATACTCCCATAGACTCCTCTTTTGAAATCCTACCCCTGAAATGCCACACTTTGTCCTCCTGAAGTTTCTAAGTTTCTAGGTTTAGATTAGATTTCTTTTATTGCTTCATGGGAGGCTGTAGCCCACAATTATCTTGGGAAGCCCTTTGAAGCTGAACTTTTGCTAACATCACCTTGTCTAACTGCTAAAATAAACATGGTCTTACTGCAGTAATACAAGTAGCATGGTAAATACGGAACAACTTCACTATTACGTCAATTTAAATTGTGATAATTATTACAAGAGTCAGGCCTGTGCTATTGGAAGTGTTTGTAGTGCCCTTGATGTACACCGAAAAGCTGGTTCCTAAGAGCTGGGAGTCAGTAGCTCTTTGGCTGACCACTCGCTGCATGCAATCAGTAGAAACCTCTTCCCATAACAGTCTCTTCCCTGCTGTGGTCACCTAAGACAGGATTGTGTCTGTAGGCATGTATGAGTACAGCAAATCTTTTTTTCCCAACAAGAGGAGTTAGAATTGTTACAAAAAGATAACTTTGTCCTTTCTAACTGTCTAATCAAATCACCTGAGTTTCTGGGTGTGACCCTCATCTCTCACATGCTTACTGTGCCTTATTGCTCCTTCATCCTTTCACTATTTAATTATGGCTCTTTTTCTGTCTGTGACATTTGGCATCACAAACGCCCTCGTGATGCTTGCTGGTACAAAAGGCCCGACCCTTACTTTATTTCACCTTGACATATCCTTAAGTAAAGAAAAGCAGAAGGCAGAAGAGTGGCAGTTGGCTATGAAAGCTTTGTCTCCTAAAGCAGCAGCATCGTGAATGCCATCTGTTAGAGTTATCCAGAATATTATCCGAATCAGGAGCAAAGCAGTTAAAATGCCTTAACGCACAGATATCTCACAGAGTTGCTGGGACATGATCAAGTGCATGGATGAGATACTTACACTTCCAGAAGTCAGATGACAATGTTTCTAATAATATATTGAAGGGTTTCCTAGCAGTCTCACTTTCTCTAACCTCAGTAGTTCCAGATTCAGAGAACTTTCACTTAGTTGAATCTTTCCTGTAGCTTAATGGACCATGGCTGAATTCCCAACTAATCTGAATTTTTTTATACCATAGTCCATGTCACCAACACCTATGTGGTGTGACAAAATGAAAAATAATCTAATTAAGAGTGAGGATTTGAATCTCTCCTCCCTCTTTCATGCACAGTGATTTCAGGGGAAATAAAAGATAGGATATCAGACTTGGAAATTGTCTGGTTTTCTGGTTACTTATACAGTCTTGGAAGAGCCCTAGCTCTGTGTACACAGATGAATCAGTCCTCTGAAGCCAGACTTACACAGTGCTTGCTGCGGTCTTTCATTTGTTAAGTAATGTAGATTTGATGTCTGCCTCCTGTAGATGTGCAGTCCCTGCCATCCTCTCGTTTTGTATTTAGTCTTGTTGCAGTCAGTGAAGTTCCAGGACAGCAATAATATTGGGCTTGTCCCCTTGCCTTTTTGTCACGACAAGCTTGTGCTGCCTTGTGAACACTAAGGAGACATGGGGTTAGTGTGTTTGAAAGCCCTGCAGCAGTTTGCAGGGTTTCAGAATTGCTCACCCCTGAAAGGTTTCTTTTGAAGGTGTGGGGTTATCAAGTACATAGAGGTTGCCTACTAGCAGTTAGAGGTATCTACAAGCGGTTTGCTGTAATTCCTTGTGATGTATATCTCTGTGGGAGGACGTTTGTGGGATTTCAGGACTCAACAAATCACAGGTTGAAACCTGACGCGGTACCGGATGTGATGAAAAAATGAGCAGCGCTGTTCCTTAGGTGGGCAGACATGAGCCTGTGCATGCAGGCAGGCTCCAGTGGTGTTCACCACTCTGGAGTCTGCCCTGAAGCTGGGGGGTGAGCATTTGTATCCTGTTTAAATGAGTTTCTGAAAGCCGTGTGTGTGTCTGCACTGCTGAGTGAATTCAGTGGGGTTGGGTTGATGCGTATTTGTCCAAAGAGTAAATGTGAAAGTTTAACACGGTCGTTTAAGGAGATCTCATTTTGTCCACAGTGTTATCAGATAGTATTTAATAAACCATGGAGTTGATGGTTCTATTTCCTCTATCTGCTGCCACTGGAAGGAAGGTGGTATGAACTTGATGATGGTGCTGTAGGAAGCTAATGCACTTCTGGGCTGGGCTACTGAGAGAGTAACCCTGGGTGTTATTTCTCAGGGCTCAAGGTCTGTGTCTTTTTCCCATTTACCTAGAACGCTCGTGGTGACACTGTAGGGTTAATTCCTAGTTTAAAAAAAATGCGTATTTTATTCCAGCAACAGGAAATTATAAACCTGTTCAGCCAACACGAATACATTTTACTTTAAAAAATATGCTGAAAGTCGCATTGTATGCCATAAAAATATACATCATGTGCCAAGACAAGCAATTGATGCTCTCCTATAAAATACAGTAAACACCTCCTCCCTGCCCTTCCTTTGGCTGTCAATCAGATTTCAGAATCATGAAATTTTACAGTATTACTGGTTAGAAGGGCTCCCCACTGGGAGCAGATGCCATCTCTGTCTTCATAGACTCAGAGAAAGTCCTGACATGTTTCATGGCGTTCATACGTGGAAGTCTGTGAAATGGAAAGGAAAACAGCTTTTTCTGTCAACCTGTCACTGATATAAGCTCTTACATTTCATCAGAATGACTAAACTTTAAAGCTGTTTCTTCAGTGCTGAGTATATTTGAGAACTCCCAAGTGTTATCAGATTTATAGAGTCCCAGCATATGATAGAAGACCAAAGCATTTTGTGGCATGATATTAAAAATTCATTCAGATACTCGATAAAGCGTGGATGACAAAAGTGTGAAATGGAATAAGGTAGAGTGAATTTCTCCATGGTTTATTGACCTTGATTCCTCTACACAAAATAAATAGACAGAATGGACTAAAATCTCTTCTTTATGAAGGCAAAATCCTGGCAGTCAAAGACCGGCTCATAAAAATGCTCTCTATGGCACATACCTTGGCAGTGTTAGAACTTGGAGGCAATGGAAATTTATTGCTGGAGCCGCAATGTATGTGTCTGTATTTCAGGGAAGGAGAAAGCAGGGGCTGCTTTTATGAGGTTACCGATGTTATTCTGTGGAGAACAGAGAAAGAAAACACACTTACTTTCGTCATTTTGTGTTCTTTCCCTGAAGGTATAATAAGATAAAACGCTTCCCTTTGCATACCCAATTTTTTTTTCTTTGCTTGAAAAAGAAAGAGAAAAAGCAAGTTGTTGGGAGTGAGGAGTTTGACATCTTTCCCTGCTGGAGGAGGCTGGGGCTCCATACTGCTCCGAGAGGTTTTCCTGCCTGGCTGCAGTCGGAGAGCAGAATGCCTCATTGGTTTCAGATATTAAACTTTTGTGCTGAAAGCCCAGTTGGAGCTGGTGTGACAAATGGATTTTACCTGCTGCCGAAAAACACAACCCCCACCTCTCTCCACCTCCCATCTCGCCTAACCTAGCCCCCAAGAGCACTGAAACAGAAAGCTGCCCTTAGGCACCATCTGTTTCTGCCAGCTTCTACTTTGGGCCCTGCCTTTACATCTGTTAAGTAGAGGCAGCTTACTTGATGAGTTGTTTTGAAGAAATATCTAGTCTCCCCACCATGTTCATTAACTATTGCGGATCTGTTCAAGGGAGGCTCTGTGATGCAATTTAGCTGTAGTTAACTAAATTCATTGAAGTCGCAGCCATAGATTATTTTTGCATCCCGCAGGGATAGAGAACAACACTGGTTTAGCAGCACTGTTTTCTCTTCCCTTTGAAAATAAAATTCTTTTCTGTTTGCCTTGTGAAACACCATTTAAAGCAGTCATGAAATCTAAAGGGGATTTAAAGCGACTAGTGGTGGCTGATAATTTGTTACTCTTCCTTGTAAAACACAACCACGTAAGCCAAGCTGCATGCACAGCACATGCTAAAATAAATACATTAATCATGTATCCCTTCCAATAAAGAAAAGCGACTGTTTTATTCCTACCACCTCCTTAAGTACCCCAAAGCTACTGAGTTGTAAAGCTGGAGTTCTTCTCATGGACAAACCCAGCTCTCTGGAGCCACTGGAATTTTTTCATGGCCAGTGATCAAGAACTAAAAGAAACAAAACAAAAATCCACTTAAAATACTTCAGGAAAATAGATTCAGTATGTTTGCGTTTGGATTTGTCAGAATTAGAAAGCAGTTGAAGAGGCATTCTGAGGAAAGCAGCGTCCTGCAGCTTATGCAGAAGACAGAGTAACACAAACAAAAAGGCAAAGCTGAGAGGAAGGGGGAAACGGAGCCTTGTTCTACAGATCAAGGATGCAGACACAGAAAGAGAGGGAAGGGGCTTCCAATCCAAGGCTGCTAAAGAAGAGTGTGTGGCAGCCAGGACTCAGACCCATGGTTTTCATAATCTCGTGGCCTTCAGCCATAGGCACGGGACCATCATTTCTGGGCTGGTTGGTTTTGCTGAGTTCTCCACGTGTACAGAGTTGCTTTAGAAGCAAAATCTGGCCATAATACAAGCAGGCTTTTCTGTTATTGTATATGTTATATTCTCATCTAAAATGATGCCCTGAAGCTATAATTATGCATTATAATACATGCTATACAGACATGTCCCTGTTGGTTTTAAGGCTGAGGATAATTTATATATTAGTTAAAAGCTGGCACCTCCGAATCTGAGTCATATGTAGTAAAATAAATATGAGTAGCTCTGTGAGCAAAAAACTTATCAAAGCCTGGTTTCCTATAGAGAGTTAATTGAAACCTCTGATTGATGCTTTTTCCTTGGAGTTCCTATAACATTTCTCTTCTGTGTGAGTTTTCTGGTACCGAGCGAGGTGTGATCACACGCTGCAGCCTTTCTTTCAGGCTTATCGGGTCTCTGTACCAACTGGCCGCCTTTTCCAGAAAACTCACAGGAGCTTAATTATATTTGAAATCTCTCGTCAAACGTGGCTGAAATCGTCAAATGAGTCCAGAATTTTTTTGAGAAGGTTGAACAGAGAGGGGGAACTTCGTGGTGTGATGGCAAAAGCTTTGTTTGCAGGAAGGCATGTTGCAAGGAGATCTTTAGGAGGGGGGTTGTGTATGGTATAGTAATGCCAGCAGACAGAGATTAGATATCGTGAAACTCAACTCGACTCAAAAGATGACACTTCCACTGTTTATTCAAAATGCCTAACCAGAGCAAATAAAAGGCTGTTTGGCTTCCTTTGCTCACACAAGTAGTCACATCGTGTTGGTATAATTGGTTAAACTGCTCTTCATCATTTGACTCCCCTCTTATCCAGGTAATCATATAGTGAGAACAGGTAGCAAGCATTGTCTGAGATAAAATGATTTGATATGTATACACTGGGAGATGCAAAAGGACACTGTCCTACGCCGCCGTGGCTTTCTAAGCATAGAGCTCTGGTGACATCAGGAATATTCTGCAATTTTCTTGTCTAAACATGCCACTTGGAAAACACATGACATGCATAAGAATTAGCAATTCACACAATCTAAAGAGAATTATCTGTTTGTCTCTAGGCAATTCACAAAAATATGCCCATAGCAATTTGAGGCATTATAAATCCATCCAGGTTGGTTCTGACCATGTTGCAGAAGTAATTTCGGCTGGCACATCAGATGAAAGAACAGATTTGAAAACAGTAGCGTGCATGGCCCTGAAGGTTTTATCTTGGCTAATATTCCAGGCACCTTATGGCACTACTTTGGGTTTCTGTGAAGACTCCAAATAAAGTGTCTGTGGCCTGATGAAAGATTTAACACATTTTTTTCCTGAACAAGCTTTGTAAATGTTACACTAAAGATAAAGAATGTACTTGCTGATGGGAAGCAGCTTATTTTTTCACCGTATTCTCCACCCTTTACATGTGCTTCTCAGTTTCCAATATGTGGTTCGTGTAGCAGTGGAGGTGCTGTAGCAATAACACTGGAGGGTGCAAATCTGGGGGGGGGTTCCTTTCCACTTTCCAATAATGCCCATGGAAATTCCTCAGTTTACCTTTGGCAAGTTCTCTTTGTGGTTCCAAATTGAAACAGAGCAAATATGTCCATAAAAGGACTGCATGAAGGGGCAGCAATGGGTAGATTATGTTTAGCAACACAACTTGTGTGATGTGTGACTTGAATGATGAGATAGAGAGCAAAGGCTATCACAAGGGTTAGCTTTAGGTGGCCTCAGAGGAAGAGTTGTTTGCTCTTCATGTAAAAAATAAGATGCTTTCTCAGTGTTTTCTCTGCTTTCCTAATTTGTATTCAGTCGTGTTTTCCATTTCCTTCTACTGAATACCCAGGGAAGTTCTGGGCACCTAGTTTGGGTTTCTGAAGGAGCCCAGGTAGAAGCATACTCAAAACTACCTTGAATCTATGGACAGCAGTCTTTTTAGGCTTGCTCTCCAGTCAGAGGACAGAGATCATTTCCTCTACATGGTCATGCTGAAAGCTTAAAGGCTACTCTCTGCCTGAGCCTAGATGGTGACTCCCTTCCCAGTCCCCAGATACTTTAGAAGCACTTGATCCTTCCAAGGTAACACTGTAGGGCAGGAGAAGGGACACAGACAAATACCCGGGGGTGAAGATGAACTCTTTGCTTCTTCTGCTTTGGAGCCAGTAAATATTTTCTTTATGATCTCCTCCTAGTCGTGCGCTTGGCTGACCTTTTTTTCTGAGCAGATCTTCTAGCTTCTGTGGCCTTTCAGGGCTCATGTGCCTCGGGAGGCTGCCTAATTTTCCAGCTGAATAGGGTCCTAAACGCTATAGGGCACTCGCTCGCATTTCTTTGCGATTTATTTCTCAGGGTTAGAAATCATAATGAAGAGCCACGTGTGTTCTGCCTGAACAGGCACTGAACAAATACAGAGCGAGGGGTTCAGGACAAGGCCAGTACATTTTGCTGGGAGTGCTGCTTCCGTTGGAGTATGGCAATCCTTATCGGGAATCGAAAGGACTATTTGTTCCTTGATTTAGATATTTCCATTGGAGAGAGCTTACAAAAGGAACCTAGATATTAATTTCACACAGCAAATGGAGAGCTTAAGCTTGACACGGTCGTTACGTGTTTGGTCCAGAAAAAGACTGGTCTTGTACACCCTGGCCCATCCACACATTTCCCCCAAGAAGCCGTAGAGCAGTGCCCATGCACAGTCACCATTGTTCTCCTTGGTAAGCACCAAAAACTTAGCAATGAAGAGAGTTTTAACTCCACAAATGGGGAATGAAGGGATGACTTTGAGGGACAAAGGATAATATGTATTATGTTCTTCCAGATCTTAAATACAATCAAAATACTCTTAATTTTGGGACAGTCTCTTGTGTTGTTTTTTACTAGATCTTCTGTCATCATCCAAATTACAGTTCCCCCCCGCCCTGGTCTTTACACCAGAAATAATGAAGGCCAGTGCTGCTATTAGAGAGAAGCCTACCACCATCTGAAAGACCTTTGAAAATACCTTTGAAAGATCTGTCAGGGAAAGGCAGGACTGTCCTATGATTCTTCTGTATTATCACAGCACCTGGCTGCACCCCACAGCTGGACAGGTGCCTGGTTTTCACATCGCTCTACTTTGTGTTGCCTGAGTCTGCAGCCAGAGTTGCCCATGTTTGCAGCGGGTCTGCATGGCCACACACCTCACACATCGCATGTGTCCTACAGGAGAAGGGGCATCGTGCCGTACACACGTGCTGTGTCTAATAACCACTGACCTGTGTTTTATGGGAATACATTTCTAATGGCTGAGGGCTCCTGGTCAGCACAGTTCCCCAGATGTCCTGGGGTTCCATGGTGACCCATTGGAACCCAATAGTGTCTTTTTACTGGTGATGTCTGGGGGGAGAGATTGTTTGGTTCTATGAACAGAATAGGACACAAGCATTTCTGACTTGCACGTGTAACAGGCTGTGCAAAGTAGTTTGTGAGCAACACAGGTGAGCTCTGAACATGCACAAACCCATAGTCACGGTAGCTGAAGTCACGACCCATTAATGTAGTCCTAGTGGGTACATGTGCTAACACGCTTCTTGAAGAAAGGACTCACTTTAAAAGTGCTATTCTTGGTGGTTGGGACCACTGGAGCCATCATGCAAATACAAACAGACTTATCCCTTATTTAAAAGGCAAAAATAAAATTAAATGTGCTGAATGAAAACTCTGCCTCATTTATGTACAATAATTAATTTGGGTTTTGTATAATGTTCATATTAAAAATGCCAAAAAGGATTATATCATTTAAATATAAAGCTCTCAAGTTAAGAACAAAAATGTCTTAGTAAGTCTAAATAAACTAATTGACCCTATTTATCTTAATCACATCAGCCAAATTTAGATTTCTGGTTTTTTCCCAGCCTCATAAATTGGATATTGAGTTTTATCATAGAACACGTGTATAACTTCACTGGTTTGTTTCAGATTCCATCTGTGCTGTGCAGCTACATGACAGGACACCATAGCCTCTCTCTGTGGTATTTGCAAACCCTTATCATTATTGCTAGGGCTATAAAATGATCAGTTTTAAGTTCCATTATATGATAGTCATGAAAACATTACATTCAATGGCAGTGTAATTGTATAAGAAAGAAAGAAACCACCAAAGTCAGCCTCCTCTCAGGGGCTGTAAAAATAGCTTTCATTCTGAACAAATGCACTGGGTACTCAAGCCTTTATAACTTTATCATGCCTTTGTACAGCCGTGTGTGAGGTGTAATAAATGAACAACTAAAAATCCACTTGCACATACTAATAAGGGGAGTATTACAGGGATTTCAGGAGGGGTTGGAAGCTGATACATAGATTACGTGTGCTTGATTCTCCACTCTCACGCCTGCTGCACAATTCCTGCTGCTGCTTAGGCAGGAATGGAGAAATACCAAACAAGAAATCTTGGCACACTTCTCTTGGTGGCTGCTTTTTATCCTCACCTTCACCAGCAAGGGAAGAAGAGAGGCTGAAGTTAACAGCTTTGGTGCTTACCGCCCCTTTGAATCATCGAGCTGTTGGAGCTGCCAAAAGTGTTTAGTCTAGTGAGATATTTTAGAACTTTTAACTCAAGGGCGACAATAGGCATCACTGACTGCTGAGAGCTTTGGGAAGCTGCCACTTGCTTAGGTGTCTTACTACGAGCCAGGCCGTTCAGAAATTGGGCTCCACGACACGACGAACCCTTGCGACTCTGGCCTTGCTACTCTTGAAATTCAACCTTAGGAGCCCCGTTCTGCTGCTGCCTGTAAGCAATGGGAATAGTTTTGCCTACTGACGAGATTGAGTTTAGGGGTAGCATTTGCATGCTGTGAGAGAGAGATCGGAGAGAGAATTTTTCCGATTTCTAACTATCTGTAGCGTGGTTTTTGTTTATTTACTTTGGGAGGGGGTTTGCAGGTGGTAGATGCTGCTGGTTTTGTTTAGTCTACATGGTTTGACATTTGAGAGAACCTGGCTTTTTTGCCTTTGGTTGGAGTTGCTTGCTCTGGAAGCTTTCCTGTATTGATTTTAAAAAAAAAAAAAAGTTATTTCAAATGTGGCTGGGGAAAGGGCTTGAAAAATTCATCTTTCTGACACTCATCCAATGTGCTGATTTTAGGATCTGCATGTGAGCCTTTAGTCAGAAGAACAAAGGGGACCCTCACCACTTCCCCAGTTCCTCTCCAAGCATGATTTACCAGCTTGGCTGGCCTGGCAATAGTCAGTGACTCAGTCTCTTTTGACCTGCTACAGGAGAAATGAGAAGGGCCTTCTCAACCTCCCATCACTCAAACCAGGACTTGTACTGAACCTTCCCGTGATGAAGTGGGGGCTGTGCAAGTTCCAGTTATTTTGGGATGCTGTTCAGTGCAGCGTTACAGCTGACAAGGAAGGCGTTTTGACAACCGGCTCCGTTCCCAACCCTACGAGCTGCAAAAAAGCTCCGGCTTCCTCCACCCACGCATGCAAAATTGTTTTTTAGCCCACAAGGTAAACTAAAGATATAGTTAAAAGTACCAAGTGGCTGGAATACCCAGGGATGTGAGAATGAGCAGAGCTCACACAGTGATGATTTGAAACAAGCCTTGTGGCTTTTTAATAATGTGCCAAAGCAGTCTCAGTGGTGGGCCAGCAGGCACCATATTCTATCTTCTGTGAAAGAACTGGGCTCAGCAGGCCCCGGCTAATGCAGACAGCCCCTTCACTCTGCTGGAGGAGACAGAC